>OY856409.1:1700460682-1700835682 GCA_963693085.1 Alisma plantago-aquatica | reverse complement strand
CTACTACTACTACTACTACTACTACTACTACTACTACTACTACTACTACTACTACTACTACTACTACTACTACTACTACTACTACTACTACTACTACTACTACTACTACTACTACTACTACTACTACTACTACTACTACTACTACTACTACTACTACTACTACTACTACTACTACTACTACTACTACTACTACTACTACTACTACTACTACTACTACTACTACTACTACTACTACTACTACTACTACTACTACTACTACTACTACTACTACTACTACTACTACTACTACTACTACTACTACTACTACTACTACTACTACTACTACTACTACTACTACTACTACTACTACTACTACTACTACTACTACTACTACTACTACTACTACTACTACTACTACTACTACTACTACTACTACTACTACTACTACTACTACTACTACTACTACTACTACTACTACTACTACTACTACTACTACTACTACTACTACTACTACTACTACTACTACTACTACTACTACTACTACTACTACTACTACTACTACTACTACTACTACTACTACTACTACTACTACTACTACTACTACTACTACTACTACTACTACTACTACTACTACTACTACTACTACTAGTACTACTACTCCTCCTCCAACAACTACTGCTACTACTACTACTACTATTGTTGCTACTCCTACTTCTCCTGCTCCTACTCCTACTGCTATTGCTACTTCTACTACTACTACAACTACTGCTACTGCTACTACTACTACTCCTACTACTATTACTCCTACTACTGTTGCTGCTACTACTACTATTGCTACTCCTACTTCTCCTGCTCCTACTACTCCTACAGCTACTTCTACTGCTACTACACTACTACTACTGCTACTACTTCTACTGCTAATAATACTACTGCTACTACTACTACTACTGCTACTGCTACTTCTACTGCTACTGCTACTGCTATTGCTGTTGTTGCTACTGCTGCTGCTTTTGCAACTGCTGCTGCTACTACTCCTCGACTACTACTGCTACTGCTACTACTACTGCTGCTGCTGCTCCTGCTTCTGCTCTCACTCCTACTACTACTCCTTCTACTGCTATTATTTCTACTAATACAGCTACTGCTATTGCTACTACTTCTACAACTACTGCTACTGCTACTACTGTTGTTGCAACTACTACTGCTACTTCTCTACTACTACTGCTCCTACTCCTTCTCCTTCTACTACTACTACTACTGCTACTACTACTAGTGCTTACTACTACTACTACTCCTACTACTACTGCTACTTCTACTATTACTACTACGGCTATTATTACTACTACTCCTACTGCTACTAATACTGTTGCTACTGCTACTACTACTACTAATGTTGCAACTACTACTAGTACTACTCCTCCTACTACTACTACTACTGCTGCTACTACTGCTCCTACTCCTGCACCTACTCCTGCTCCTTCTACTACAGCTACTACTACTACTAGTAGTACTACTAATGCTACTAGTACTACTAATGCTACTACTGCTACTGCTACTACTAATACTACTGCTACTACTACTGCTACTACTGCTACTGCTACTAATACTGCTACCACTACTATTGTTATTGCTACTATTGTTTCTACTGCTGCCACTACTGCTGCTGCAGCAACTATTGTAGCTACTGTTGCCACTACTATTGCTACTGCTCCTCGACTGAAACTGCTACTGCTACTACTACTCCTCCTCCTGCTCCTTCTACTACTACTACTACTCTTGCTCCTACTTCTGCTACTGCTCGTGCTACTGCTACTACTGCTAATAATACGGCTACTGCTATCGCTACTACTGCTACTGTTGCTACTTTGGTTGCTACTGCTCCTGCTACTGCTACTGCTACTGGTAGTACTACTGCTATTACTACTATTGTTGTTGCTGCTACTACTACTTCTACTAATGCTACTGTTGTTGCTCCTGCTACTACTACTTCTACTACTACTGCTACTACTACTGCTCTACTACTCCTACAGCCACTACTGCTTCTATTGCTACTACTGCTGCTATTGCTACTGCTACTGCTACTGCTACTGCTACTGCTACTGCCACTGTTGCTGCTGCTGCTCCTACTACTACTGCTACTACTACTCCTGCTACTACTACTACTCCTGCTCCTGCTCCTGCTCCTGCTCTTGCTCCTGCTCCTGTTACTGCTACTTCTACAACTACTATTGTTGCTACTACTTCCATTGCTGCTACTGCTACTACTATTGCTATTTCTACTTCCAGTGATGTTGCTCCTCCTGCTCCTGCTGCTAGTGATGCTGGTACTATTACTTCTTCTACTGCTACTGCTACTACTACTACTACTTCTACTACTACGACGACGACGACGAGTACTACTGCTATTACTACTAGTATTACTACTACTACGACTACTACTACTCCCACTACTACCACTGCCACTGCCATTTCCATGACTACCACTATGACAACCACCACCACCACTACTACTACTACCACTACCACTTCCACCACCACTGCCATCGTCACTGCCACTACCACTGCCACTGTCAGTACTACTACTACTATCACCATTACTACTACCACTACCACTACTACCACTACCACTACCACGACTACCACTACCACTACCCACTACCACTACCACTACACTACTACTACCTCTATTACTATTACCACTACTACTATTACCACTACTACTATTACCACTACCACTACTACTATTACCACAACCACTACTACTACTACTACCACTACTACTACCACCACCACTACTACCGCTGCTGCTGCTACTACCACTACTGCTACCACTACTACTGCTACCACTACTACTGCTACCACTACTACTACTACCACAATGACTACCACTACTACCACTACCACTATTACTACCACCACTACCACTACCACTACTGCCACTACTACTACCACTACTACCAATACCACTACCACTACTACCACTACCACTACTACTACTATCACCACCACTACGACCACCACTACGACCACCACTAATACCACCACTACTACGACCACCACGACCATGACTACTATGACTACCATGACTACTACGACCACCACTACTACCACCACTACCATGACTACCCGTACTACCACCACTACTACTAATACGATGACTACTACTACTACTATTGCTACTGCTACTACCAAATCTACCACCACTACTACCACTACCACCACTACTACCACTACTACTACTACTGCAGCAGCAGCTGCTGCTACTGCTACTGCTACTGTTGTTGTTACTACTACTACTATTGTTGTTGCTACTGCTACTACTGCTGCTACTACTGCTACTACCGCTACTACTACTACTACCACTACTACTACTACCTCTACCACTACCACTACTACTACCACTACTACCACTACCACTACTACTACCACCACTATTACCACTACGACTACCACCCACTGCCACTACCACTACCACTACGACAACATTACCACTACCACTACCACTACCACTACTTCCACTACCACTATTACCACCACTACCATCACTACCACCACTACCCCCACTACCACTACTACTAATGCTACTACTACTATTACCACCACCACCATCACCACCACTACTAGTAGTAGTAGTAGTACTACTACTACTATAACAATATGGTGAGGTTATGGCAATTTTTCGTCATTAAAAAAATAGAGGGGGTCAAGAAATCCTACCCAGAAGAAGTATTGTGAAAGATTTCTATTAAATGAGACTACATACATATGTTTTTAAAATACACATTTCTTATAATAAAATATATTGAATGAAGACACCCTATTTCTTCAAAACCTAAAAATACACTTCCCTTGGTACTCGACCATAACCCTATTTAAACCAATAAAAATCATTTAGAGATATTTCTTTTATTTTTTTTTTCTACTTCTATAAAAACCTACTTATAGAAAATACGATCATTGTGGAATATATTTTATCTACTAGTCTAATATTATCTTGATATATGTGCTACAGATCCTAGTCTTTGCTCAGTATTCCTCTCAGAAATTCTCATAGATTACTAATTTGTTTGATACCATAAGTTGCATACCTCTATATTTAGTTAGTATTATTAGATATTTTTTATCTTAGTTTTTACTTTCCATAACTACGATAGAAACCTATTGGTCATGTCATATCACTATATATGCTTTTCTATTCTATGACATAGACCTTGCTATAATACAGAAGGTTTTGGTTATCTAGAAAAATTGGTATAGAATTTGGATAGCATGAATACTATGTGATAATGAAGATAACTCTCCTTAATCCCTTACTATTAACCTACATTTCTCTATATATTGATATGTAAGTTTGTTTTTCTACAAAAGATTTCCAGATAATGAGTAAACATTTCTAATCTTTATGGTAATAAAAATGATAATGTCATAGAATTTTTCTGAGATATAAATACTTCATGAATATACAACATGTTCATCATGAAGTATGTCTATCAAATGAGTATTCAAAACATATACTACCACATTGGAGCTTTTTGGTGATATGTCCAATAAAATCTACCCATCAGGTATCTTGTCAATGATGTCTATCAGATGGCCCTTTATCATGTATACAACTCCCTTGGAGCCTTTAAATGTTGAAATTGCAGTTAATAATATTTTGGTCAAAGCTTGGCTTTAACATGGATTCATACACAAGATCCTTTGTATCTTCTTGCCGTCTTTTTAGCAGACTGGAAAGTAGTTTATCCTACATAGCTATCCCTGTTGAAATATCTTCATCAATCTTCCCTGAACTCAAGTGAGAATAGTTTTCCAGTATGTCATCCCACATTTTCATCATGAACTTATATCACGAGTACACTTACTAATCATGTAGCACAAAAATGGAACAATGACGGTTTGGTCGAATCTACAAGACACTGATGTTTCCTCTTGAATAAAATATTTATGACTTGATCTTAAGGTATCATCCTCCTTTGTTGGGTCGTTGACTTTGCAATATATGGAGTTAATAGTAGGACGATTGGCATAAATAATGATTGTCTGCCTGCATAGAGCACATAGTATCATACCATCTTCCTTATTCCATACACATGCCCATTAAAACAAATGGCCAGATTTAGTTACTATGGGTTCATTGGCAATATTTTTAAATTTTCTACACAAAAAGGTTGAAACACCCAAAAATTATGCCTCAATTGGGCTATGATAATATTGCAACTCATCATCCCCTATTTAAACTTCCTTCCACTTAACGTCAATTTCCATATCACTTTGTTGGTTTTCATAATCTTCTCCCCTCAACCATAACAAACTGTGTCTTAAATCTTTGATCATTTTTCCCATCCGCTCCTTTACATTGGAGACGTAGCCCACAATAAGTGGACATTTGCTGAGAAAATGTATTTGTGGTAATCCCAACATATACAAAGCTTTCTTGAATACCCCTATGTGCTTAAAATGATATTTTTTGGCATTAGTATTAGTATTTTGGAGATGATGATGACGATGATGATGATGAGTGTCAACTAAAAATCATGATGAAATAGATCTATAAAGAGCTAAATATGACATAACTTATATTTATAGTCATTTGATGAAAACTTATTTAAAAATCTTCCACCAAAACTTACATCCTTTAAAACATGAAAGAGAAAGATATACAATAATGGTCATACCTTTATCAAGTGTGATATCAATATTATGTATTCTAAGGTGATCAATGACACAAATGGTATAAGTAATTCAACTTTTACCATCATTTCATATCTTTCTTGTTTTATATTTTGTAGTTGTGCTTGTCCTAGTCTTTTGATTTATTGTGTTAACATTCCATGCCTTGTCAAATGTGTTTATTGAATATTTATCTGACCATATGTGCTTCCTAGGTACAAGACATACATTTGTCATTAAGAAAAAGAATATGGTTGTTTATAGTAAACTGTAACATACCATGGATAAATGATAACATTGTGGTTGTGTTAGTGAACACTCCATAATCCAAAATTCTAATTTTTTTCTCTTTCTTGTGATAGAAGATCATGCTTAACATATGTGCATACAAAATCTTTGCGCAAAATAAAATTATAAGGTTATGACAACTTTTCCTTCATGAAAAAATAGAAGGGGGTCGAGAAATCCTACCCAGAAGAAGTATCATGAAAGATGTCTATCAAATGAGACTATAGCATGTATATAACTATATGGAAAACTTTGCTTTCAGTGATTCTTAAATACACATTTCTAATAATAAATAGTATTCAATTAGGACACTCTATTTCTTCAAACCCAAAAATACACTTCCCTTGATACTCGAAAATAACCCTATTTTAAAAATGAAAGCCACGTAGAGATTTTTTTTGCATACTTCTATAAAACTTGCCTATAAAAAACAATTGTTGTGGAATATCTTTGATCTATGAACCTATAATGCTATGATATATGTGTTGTAGATCACAATCTTTACTGAATATTCTCTCCAAAAGTCTCATAGTGTTACTAATTTGTTTGATAACATCATTTTAATACCTTTATATATAGTCAGTCTTAGTAGATATTTTTTATCTTAGTTTTCACTATCCATAACTACGATAAAAAATTATTGGTCATGTCATATCACTATATACGTTTTTTAGGTCTAGGACAAGGGTGTTGCTATAATATGAAATGTTTTCGTGATCTAGAAAAATTGGCATTGAGTTTGGATAATGTGAATACTATGTGCTAATGAAAATAAATCTCTTACTCCCATACTATAAATTTACATTTCTTTATATATTGATATGTAAGTTTATTTTTCTACAAAAGAGATCCAAATCATGAGTAAACCTTTCTAGTTTTAATGGTATTAGAAATGATAATGCTATAGAATTTTTCTACGATATAAAATACTTCACAAATATACAACATGGTCATCATGAAGTGTATCTATCAAATGAGTCTTCATAGCATATACTACTCCGTTAGAGATTTTTCGTTATATGTCTAATAAATGAGAAAATCTACCCATCATGTGTCTAGTCAATGATGTCTATAGATGGCCCTTTAGCATGTATACAACTCCCTTGGAGTCTTTAATTGTTGAATTTGTATTCAATAATCTTTTGGTCAAGAAAGCTTGGCTTTAACATGGATTCAGGCACAAGTTCCTTTGTATCTGCTCGCCATTTTCTTAACAGACTATCAAGTAGTTTATCCCACATAGCTATCCCTGTTGAAATGGCTTCATCAATCTGCCCTGGACTCAAGTCAGAATAGTTTGCTAGTATGTCATCCCTCATCTTCATCATGACCTTTATATCTTGAGTACACTTATTAATCATGTAGCACAAAAATGGAACAGCGATTGTTTGGTCGAATCTACAAGGCGCTTCTGTTTCCTCTTTAATAAAATATTTCCGACTAGATCTTAAGATATTATCCTCCTTTGTTGGGTCGTTGACTTTGCAATATATGGAGTTGATAGTAGGACGGCTGACATAAATAATGATAGTCATCCTGCATAGAGCACAATTTATCATACCATCTTCCTTATTCCATAGGCATGCCCAACAATACAAATGGCCACATTTAGTTACTATGGGTTCATAGGCAATATTATTACAATTTCTGCACGAAAAGGTTGAAACACCAGGAAATTCGGCCTCAGTTGGGCTAAGACAATACCGCAACTCATCGTCCCCTGTTTTTACTTCCTTCCACTTAATGTCAATTTCCGTATCACTTCGTTGGTTTTCATAATCTTCTCCCGTCAACCATAACAAACAGTGTTTCAAATCTTTGATCAGTTTTTCCATCTGTTCCTTTTCATCGGAGATGTAGCTCGCAGTAGGTGGATATTTGCTGAGAAATTTCCAATTATCCATACCAGAAGATCTTGTACGTCGGAAGCGGAACACCTGCCTTACTATTTGCTCAATCTTAGAAACCCTATAGCTCCTACGAAGCCGTACGGGACGGAGAGGAACGCAATCCTTTCCTTCCTGCAAAAATGCTAGTTTACGCTTCTCCATGGCCTCCTCCAACTCCTCGTGATCATTTGCAGGGCGATCGATCATAGATAAGTCAACACCAGGTTGAGGACCACAGCATACTGGGTATATAGTATACATGCTTGAAGTAAATATATCCAAGTGCGATTTGCAGAAGGGGCAACATTGGCGGAAACCTTGCCTCTCACATGTGGATGACGCTTGTAGATAAATACAACTCCAGCAGAATAAGTGGCCGCATATGACATTGAGGACAGGTTCTTCGGCCAACCTAAAACAGATTTTGCAGGAGAAGTGGCATATGTAATTCTTGGTTGGTGGTAAGCGGGCATCGTTGGAAACCATAGTGAATCCCGCTGGTAGTTGTTTATATTCCATCTCTGATGGCAACAGTGCTCGACGGTATTTAATCTGAAGCGACGAGGAACGGCGATTTAAGCAGCAAACCGAAGACAAACGGAGGCGATAAGGGGAGAGGACAAGCCTAACAACTATAGACGGCGGCTTCCAACCCTAGCGGCGGACACCTACTTCTCTCTCGAGTATCAACCGCGCGGTCAGAAGCCCTTGCGCAGACGTGGATTTTTCTCAAGAGATTCGCTGGCATGGTTTGTTATATATACTGAACAAACAAATCCTGTTTCAATCAGGTTTCCGAACATACCCTATAATAAAGGTTAACTCACATAATGTTTCTCGACATATAGAGAAAGTGAGAAACAATAAAATCTTTTTCCTAGTTGGACTCGTATGCATGTATGGTCAATGGGAAAGGGGAAAAAATAATATTACTTGACTAATGATACACGTACATATTTTTAACATGATATTTGTACTCGTAGTCAACTATCTCCAATCAATAGGAATAAGGCGTGGTAAAAAATAACAAAGAAAAACAAAAAAAGCTCAAAAACAAATAAGAGAAAAACTTATTTAGTTAATAACTTTCAGTTGTATTTTTTTTACAAAATCAATATAAAAAATACAATCCAACAAGATCAATGTCGATATAGTTTTAGAAAAATAATTTAAAATATAGCATGAATATTGTATATTGGGGGTAGTACTCATTTTTTTAAATAATGCACCAATTCTAAAATGAGTATTGCATGTCGATTCTTTTTTTATACTACTCATTTTTTATGTCATTATATTTTAAAATAAATATTAAAATGAGTATCATAATTTTGGAGATAATACTTATCTTTGATGTCATTATATTTTAAAATAAGCATTCTCCCTGAAAAATAAGCACAATAGCTCTCTTTCTCTCTCTCTCTCTAGGGTTTTGCTCTGTCTTCTCTCTAGTTTTTCTCTGGTGGCCGCCGCTGGGGGGAGGGTGTGCCTCCTCGGTGCCTTCCTCCCCTTGGCCCAACCACGGAAGGCTAGGGTCTGAAGGTTGTAGCGGATCTCAGGAGGCGATGGAGCAGGCGTCCTATTCGAAGTTCGTCCCACAGCTTGTTTTGGGTCGTTTCTTGGTTGGGCAGAGGAGGAGATGTGTTGCGCCGCTATGGAGCCCAGATCCAGCTTGCGAATCGGTGGTTCGACCTTGTCGACTCCATCCCGTTAACGAGTGAAGGGTGGAGAGGATTCACGCCCTAGATCCAGGCGAAGAAAAGGGGATCCCTCGATCTCCTCTTCAGACACCAGTTTCCTCCTCCCCCGAACCGTTAGCCGGTGTTGCCCAGTGTAATGGCAGCCTTGATATCGTCCTCGACTTGCTTGGCGACGGTGATGGCGGCTGAGCGCTAGACGGCCATCGAGATTGGGCGACTCGCCTCAGGTTGTTTTCTCTCGATGACAATGCCTCTCTCCTCAGTCGATGTTGGCCCTCTTCTTTTGAGTTGGGCGGGTCAGTGTTGGGGCCAAGCCATCACTCAGCGGTTCTGGTTCCCTCCATGGGGTCCTCATCAACGACTCTTGGTGGTTTGCGATGATGGAGCTTCGTGGGGGTTGATTCCACTCTACCTGGAGTTCGCCAAGACAGTGATTCAGAACTCTGATGAAGAGTCATGCTGCTCAAGGTGAAAGGTAGCTCGAGATAGAAGAAGTAGAAGAAGAAAACCAAGATAGAGGGAGGAGAGGTGGGAGACTCCTCCTAGCTGGATGGACCTGGGCATATCTTGTCCATCGTGCTACTTTCTGAGCCTCCTCTACACCTTTTACCCAGGAGGATTGGGATGAAGGAAGGTGCTATATTTAGTCCTTATTCACAATTTGTGGGTGCTCGTTAATGCAGTGAAGGGGGTCTGAATTTGATTTCCTTATGAAGTCTCCTTACTCTTGTTCAAAACTTGGAGGGGTTCGACTCAGTTATGCTCTGTTGTGGATTTCTTGGGTGTTTTTGCTGGGATTGTTCTTAATTCTGGAGTGAGCTTCTCAACCATGGACTTTTTCAGGGGGATTTTGTCTTTTGCTCTAGTTTCTCCACGAGTCTTGATGTTGTGGGTGTGCTCAATTTCATTGAAGACAGGATTTCTCCTAAGTCATGTCTCATGGGGCTTGTGGTGGATTGGGTGTAGTTTTTTCCTGTTCAGTGTCCATGTTCAATGTTTTGTCTTGTAACTTCAATGCCCATTTGTTTGGTGTATCAAGGCTTAGTTTCCTTTAGGGGTGCTAATGTACCTAAAGTTTTTGGTTATAGTAACACACTTTTTAGACCGACCAAAAAAAGCAAAATATGTATTATAAAACAATTACATAAAAATGAGTAGTATAGCAAAAAAATTATACTACTCATTTTTATGCCATTATATTTTAAAATATATATTAAAATGAGCATTATAATTTTGGGGATAATACTTATCTTTGATGTCATTATATTTTAAAATAAGCATTGTCCCCGAAAAATAAGCACAATGTGTATTATAAAACAATGACATAAAAATGAGTAGTATATCAAAAAAATAGATTTTGAGTTAGTATGTTATCTAAAGTGAGTACTATCTCGCAACATAATCTTGAGTGTAGAATAAAAATATCTTTAATGAGATTGTACATATTTTTTAGTATTGTTTAATCAAAAATAAGTATTGTATTTATTTTTATGAATAACACCCTTTTTCATATATTGTTAACAATACTTATTTATGTATTTTTACATTTTTTAAATATATATATATATATATATTTATATTTATATAATTTGTCTTATTAGAATGTATTTTATTACAAATGCAATTGTTTTTATTTCATCAAAAGTCACCATGTTTGAAAATTAAAAGAGAAACAATTTTGTCCCTCTTATTTTTTTCTTTATGTCCTTTCTTTCTATTACTTTCTCTCTTGTCTTTATTGCTTATTGTATTCTAATGAAAATTTTGCAGTTTTACTGAGTCCATCTATTTTGGAGTTGAAATAAGGTATGAATCTAGGTATGAATTAGGTTATGACTAATATATTTCATATTACTTATAATAGGTAAGGATGGGAAGTAATGCATGTGAGGGAATAGTTTTCTGAGCCAGTGTTTGTTTATGATTGGATTTGCTAGCAGTTGCGAAAATAGTAGGCCGCCCTGATAGTCCAGGGAGATGCTACACAAGTTAAGAATCTTGACCTTGTTAAGAGAAACCAATTTCTCACTTAAGATCCTCTCAGATCATGGGCCTTAATCATGTACGATTAATAAGATATAGAAAAAAATTGTATTGGTGGGGAGTGTATGAAAAGATGCTTATCCTTAATTGTGTACCCTTTGTTTGAAAGATGAAGAGAGTATTCTCTATGTTTTTTCTACTACCCTTTTGCTAATGACATATGGGTAGATTTTTGTCATTAACCTAACAATATCACTTTGAGCTATGATATTACCCCTTATCATTTATACAACTCGGAAATGTCAGAATGTTAATTAGAAAACAAGGGGTAGGGAAGTTGCTGCTTGTATGGCCTGTAAGATTTAGATTAAACACAACAATAGGTTTTTAAATTCTAAAAAGATTGAATAAATGCTTTATGATGGCCAATGTTTACATCACTTCTAGGTGATGTTGGCTCTTCACCTAAAGAAAAAGCCTCTTTTCGAGCTTTCTTCCTTGACCACGATGATTAAATATCTATTTTGATGGGTTTTATCAACTTTGTTGTAGATGCCAATATGATCCATTTTCTTAGTGGAAATGTGAATCCCTGAGCTGCCTATTGATACACAAAAACTAGCTGTGATTCTCATTAATGTTTTGTAACGTGATTTTTACTGCACTAACAAATTCACCCAAGGTTGAAATTCCTGAGTTTTTACCAAAACCTCGTACACTAATACCACCCGCAAGCAGACAGGTCTTATCGCAGTATAGTTAAGGATCGAATCCTAAGGGACAACATTTTTAAGAAATCTTTGCTAGTCGGATCTAACTCAACTAAGACTAATATTTATAACAAAGAGTTGGGTTGAGTTTAGTTAAACTAATCGCAAGGAAAGTAAAAGAGAGAGAATTAAAATAGAGTCTAGATTAATGATGAGAATCACTGGGGTGGAACCGGGTTTCATCACCACTACTCATGCAAACATGTCCAAAACACATCCAGTCCAGAAACAACTATCCAAATAGAATATGAAACCCCCTGTTAGGGCGTCAGGTTCGTGTAGCATCACCTATAGGCATATGATGTCTCGTCACCTACCAGATCACACACTTACTACTCGGAAGATATCTTTCAAAAGTTCTCGTCAAGGCTTAAACTGTGTTAAATGATATTAATAAACCTCAGTATTGAAGTTCTCGCAACAAAGGATTATAGTAGATCATGCAAGGCAGGTTGTCAATCCACATGCACTCATCAAATGATTAACAAGAGATGAAAAGTTATATATAAGCCATAGAATGTTATAAGCTGAACATGTAAGCATGGGCAGCGGGGCTAGTCCCCGCATTCCAACGGAAAGGAATACTCACTCCTCATGATGGAAACAAGAAAAATAAGAGAGAGGGAAGATTCCGCCATGGTCATGGTGAAGAAGGTGGCCAGAGCTTACTGGAGAAATGGTCTTATACATGATATTGAGACAGATATGAAATGAGGAGGGAGAGAACACCAAGGCAGGCGAGGCAGATCTTCTCTCTCCTTCTTCCTTCTCTTCTCTTCTCTTGCTTGCAAGAGAAGAAGCGGTAGGTGGTTGGTGGTGGAGTAGATCTGCATATCTGGAGTCCCATCACTCTCGTGGATAGAAGATAGATCTGGATGGAGTGAAGATGGAGGAGAGGTAAGAACTCAACAGAGGTAGTCCTTGGTGGTGGTGATTGTCTTTCTAAGGGATGGGCACAGAGTAGCAACCTCCTGACATCATGGAAGAGATGATTTGACAGGTCATGTGGGTGGCCTATTTATAGGTGTAGGCCACCGACTTAACTCCACAGTCGAGGTGTTGTCCGCGGTCGAGGTTGTATACCACGGTCACAGTCCTTCTTTGATTGGTCACGGTCACGGTGGTGTTCTACAGTTGCAGTGGTGTGTCGCAGTCGTGGTGTGGTACCTATCACGGTCGAAGTCAGGTTGTGGAGGGGGCAAGATCACGGTTGTAGTTAGTATTGATTGCAGTCACGATTTGCATTGATCGTGGTCGCGATCCTCTTCAGGTCACGATCTCCATGCATGTTGAGGTGTAGGCATCTTCTAGCACCATGGTCGTGGTCGAGTAGGTGTGGACCTCGATCGCAGTGCACTTTAACTCATGGTCAGTTGTGATCTTCCCTTGGGATCGCGGTCGCGGTCCTCCTTTAGGAGCGCAGTCGCGGTCCTTCTGAATCACCCCCCCCCCGCAGGGGGGAGGGGGGCTATTGGTGAGGGTTGAATGGCCTGCGTTGATGAATCCTATGACTGATGAGGATGCTTTCAGATGAAGGATTTGTCCATCAAAAAAAGGATACAAATTATCAAAATTTTCTTGGGTCCGCTAGTCGATTAGCAGGACCACTGTCCCCTACACCTCCTGCACTAGCGCACATAGTGTGATGTTCAATCCTATAATGGAGACTAATGGACTTGATCAAAACTCTAAATAATGATCTGAAACCAAGGAAAATTGTATATGAGCATATTCCAGGGGTGTATATTAACATTTTGTGCAAAACTGGGCCAATAATGGTGACTAAAACTAAGATGAATATGCATTCATCAAAACACCCTGAACTTAAACGTTGCTTTTCCTCGAGTAACATAAAATCTGAAATAGTTGCCAATTGAATACTTTCAACTCGTGTGATTGCTTCATCTTCACGTCACGATTGTTTCTTTTCTGCTTTGTATGGCTTATCATCTTAACCACCTAAGATCACATAACACATCTTACAATATCCTCCTTCCTAAGTTTGTTTCTCAAACACACTTCCTCCCCACTTTCTCCAACATCAAGCATGTCTAAAAGTTTTATAAGAGTCCATAGATACCTGCAGAACAACAAGTGTGCATCTGATCTAACACTGGTGTTTTACAAAAGAGTGGCCAAAATGATACATTCAATGTGCATGTAGGTGAAAAAGGGAGTGAAGGGGGGTATGGAAGGAAGTAGTATATCTCTCCTCTATTCAACTCAAAATTTTATTATATGGTTGCAATTACATTGATTGTATTTTTTGTGCAAATCTCTCCTCTATTCGACTCAAGATTGCATTTTTTTCTTTCTTGTGTGCACATTGGCATCTTTTCTTTTTCATTTTGGTGATATGACCCTTTTTTCATAGAGAGGGGTATGGAAGAAACGAATAAAGAGAGGGATGGTATGCCACCCTAAACTTAGGGTTTGGCACTATTTTGTATGGATTTTTGTTTCTTTTTTATGGATGGGGGGTAAGAAGATGGTAGAAGAAGTGTAGAAGAGAGTTCAGATCATAATGCAACTTGATTTACAATTCAGTGCACCGAGTTGTTCTCTTTATCATACTATGCTCAAATAATGACTTGATGGGGATCCAGTGGAGATTCCATGATATTGTTCCACTAGTCAGTTTGGAAGCATGATGTGTTTGATCCCTCTCAGTTTGACATATACTTGCCATTTTTGCTGAAAGATCATGATGTTAGGATTCATAAGCTTCACATGGTGATTTCTTACCATTGGCTAGTTTCAGATGTTGTACCTCTTGAGGCTTTGCTTCAAAAAAGGAGGGTATAATAATTCAAAATTTCATAGACAAAGAAACTAGCTGGCTAGGTAAAGGCTTTGATTGAAAAAGAAGCGTCAAAACTTCATCAAGTTTCTATACAAAACTACTTTGAAAACTTGAAAATTTTTGAAAATTTTGATCAAAACTATAAAGATGGGATCTTAAGTCTGAAATAGATGGGTAGGTGGGAAGTAAAGTATGTACCACCCACCCTCCACCCTAAACTTAGAAAATTTCTCATCTTGAGAAAACTCTAAATCTGAGATGGAGAGGAAAAACCATGTCAGTTGGACCACCAGATGTCATTGCGTTCCTCTCAGCAACATTTCCTCCATCTGAAATCTCAAAAATGAAAACTATCAGAATTTAAGATTGCATCTTGCGATGCAATATCTATTGTGTGCAAAATTTTCTAATTCAAAATTGAAATTAAAAGATAAGGTAAGGATCGGGTTGCCTCCCGACAAGTGCCTTTGTTTTATGTCGTTGGCTTGACTTGATTCCTTCAATTTTCTAGTAGATATGTTGGTTTGGAAATATTTATCGATTCATCAGTGCTAGTATCATCTATGGTGTAATATCTCTTCAAGCGTAGGGCATTTGCCACAAAATCACCCAACTTTCCACTCCATAAAACAAAAGCACCATGTGGGTAGATGCTCTTGACAATGTATGGTCCAGACCATCGAGAACATAGTTTTCATGGGAATAATCTCAATCTTGAGTTAAACAGTAGAACTTGGTCTCCCACTTGTATGTCCTTCCTTTTCAGATGACCATCGTGCCATAACTTTGTGCGTTCTTTATAGATTCGAGCATTTTTGTAGGTTGTCATCCGAAGTTCTTCCAGCTCATGAAGTTGTAGAATCTTGGCTTGGTCAGCTTTCTTATGTCAAAATTTAGCTATTTTATTACCCACCAAGCTTTGTGTTCGAGTTCTATGGGCATGTGACATGACTTTCCATAGATTAATCTAAATGGTGTTGTCCCAAGAGGAGTCTTGAAATCATTTCGGTAGGCTCATAAGGCGTCATTGATTTTTACTAACCAATCCTTTTGGTTGCGGCCTACTATCTTTTCCAGGATAGCTTTGAGTTGGCAGTTTGATACCTCTACATGTATACTTATTTGTGGTTGGTAGGGGGAGGCTACCTTGTGTGTTACACCATATTTTCTCAATAGCGCTTCGAAGTTTCTTTCTAGAAAATGAGAACCTATGTTGGATATCACAGTGTGTGAGACTCCAAAACGGGGAAATATAATATCTTCGAACATTTTGGTGACAGGTTTTGAATCACTGGTGACGGTTGGCATGGCCTCTACCCATTTAGAGACATAATCCACCACAACAGGAATGTAGCAAAATCCATGCGAGGGTGGGAATGGGCCCATGTAGTCCACTCCCCAAACGTCAAAAATCTCGATTTCTTGCCAGAGCTTGAGGGGTGTCTCATCTCTTTTTGTAATGTTACCCATCCTCTGACATTTGTCACATGATAAAACAAAGTTGTAGGTATCCTTGGATATGATTGGCCAAAAGAAGCCACATTGCAAAACCTTCAAAGCAATTTTCTTAGAACTCATATGACCTTCAACAGGGCATGAGTGTCATTTCTCTAGAACAAGTTAAGCTTCTTCCTCGGCAATACAACATCTGTAGAGACCATCAGCATAGAGCTTGAAGAGGTATGGCTCATCCCAGTGATATTTCCTCACATCATGCATGAATTTATTCAATGCATTGTCGGTGCACTCAGGGTGGATGACACCAGCTGCAAGGTAGTTCACATAGTCCGAGTACCAAGGAGTATATTCTGAGACTTTAATGAGTTGGTCATCTGGAAGAGAGTCATTAATCGGGATCTTTTCAATGTCTAGGGTGTGGATACGACTCAAGTGGTCTGCCACAACATTTTCTGTGCCTGTCTTATCTCTTATCTCAAGATCAAATTCTTGCAAGAGGAGAATCCATCTGATTAGCCTGGGTTTAGCATCTTTCTTTGCTAGGAGGTAATGAATTGCAGCATGATCAGTGTAGACAATTACTTTGGAACCAATGAGGTAGGATCTAAACTTGTCAAAGGCATACACAGCTGCTAAGAGTTCCTTCTCGGTAGTTGCATAGTTCCTTTGAGCTTCATCAAGGGTCTTAGATGCATAGTATATGACATGATGTTTCTTTTCTATATATTAGCCCAAAATTGTGCCAACTGTGTAATCACTTGCATCACACATGATTTCAAAAGGGTGTTCCCAATGTGGAGCTCTAATGATAGGGGTTGACGTAAGGGCATGCTTGAGATTGTTGAAACTCTTGATGCATTCTTCATCAAAGTGAAAATCAACTTCCTTTAGTAATAAGTTTGTCATGGGCTTGGTTATCTTGGAGAAATCCTTTATGAATCTTCTATACAAGCCTGCATGACCAAGGAAAAAGGAGACCTCCCTTACATCGGTCGGGATACTGAGTTTAGAAATCACTTTGATCTTTTATTCGTCTACTTCAATTCCTTAATTACTGACCCTATGGCCGAGGACAATGCATTCTTTCACCATAAAGTGACATTTCTCCCAATTAAGCACTAGATGTGCTTCTTCACATCGTTTGAGGACAAGGGAGAGGTGCTTCAAGCATGAGTCATATGAATCCCCATGTACAGAAAAATCATCCATGAAAACTTCCATAATAGTTTCTGTTAGACCAGCGAATATGGTTTCCCAGCAACTTTGGAAGGTTGCAGGCACATTGCAAAGCCTGAATGACATCCTTCTAAAGACATATGTTCCAAAGAGGCAAGTGAAAGTTGTCTTCTCTTGGTCATTTGGATGTATGGGCATTTTATAGAACCCAGAGTAACCATCAAGATAGCAAAAATATTCCTGGCGAGCCAGCCGCTCTAAAACTTGGTCAAGAAAAGGTATCAGGAAATGATCTTTGCATGTTGCCTTATTTAATTTCCTGTAATCAATACACATCCTCCAGCCAGTGATTGTTCTGTTGGGGATGAGTTTGTTATTTTCATTTTATATCACAGTAGTTCCACCTTTCTTTAGGACAACATGTACAGGACTCACCCACGGTGAGTCAAATATAGGATTGATGACTCTGGTAGTGAGCAGTTTAATAACCTCAAGGTGGACTACTTCTTTCATATTTGGATTAAGCTTTCATTGATGTTCAACATCCGGCTTGTGGTCTTCCACCATGGGGATCTTGTGTATGCAGAACGCTTGACTAGCCCTGGTGAGATCGCTCATTTTGTAACCGATAGCTTTTCTTCTTTCCCTTAATTTTGTCAAGAGTTTATATTCTTGCTCGGACGTTGGATCAGAATTTATGATAACTGGGCAGATCTTGAGATCATCCAGAAATACGTACTTCAGTCCCTCATGTAGGGGCTTCATTTCAGGAGCCTATGGCTTCTTGCATGGCTCTTTAGTTACATTTATAGCCTTGAGTTCTTCAAATTTAGCTTCAATATCTTCTTTTGTAGTGTTGAGTTGGAGAAATTAGTAGATGGGTTTGTTAGAGACACTTCTAAAGGATCATCTTGTTCATAATCCTCTTGCATGAGGAGTGACATTTGCTCTATGCAATCAATCAAATAAACTTCTTCTTGCATGCTTGGTCTTCGCATACTTTCAAAAACTTTGAACTCGAGTATTTCTTTACCTAGTCTGAGGAGAAGGTTACTACTTCAAAATCAATCAAAGCTCTTGTAGTGGCGAGGAATGGATGGCCAAAGATAAGAGGGTATCTGGAGTCCTCTTTTATGTCCATGATGACGAAGTCACATGGGACATAAGAGTCTTTGCCTACCTTGACTGAAACATGATTCCCAAGGGAAGGGTCATAGAATTGTCTGCAAGTTGTATGGTCATGTTAGTTGGGAGAAATTATGCAAACCCTAGCCTCTTGCAAAGACTAAGTGGCATGATATAGATTCTAGCACCAAGGTCTGCCAATCCCTTCTTACATGAAGAGTCACTAATATGGCATGAAATCCCAAAGAATTTTAGGTCTTTCTACTTCTTGGGCATCTTGCTCTGAATAATATTAGAAGTAGTTTTGGCTAACTTGGCTGTCTCATATTCTTCAGTTATATATTTCCTTGTGAAGAGAGATTTTAAGTACTTCGTCCAAGATGGAATCTCATCCAACGCATCTAGAAAGGGTATATCAACATGAAGCTTCTTCATTGCTTCCTTGAACTTATTGAAACGAGTATCAAGCCTTGTCTACTTTAGTCGAGCTAGGAAAGGAGGATGAGGCTTGTGCACTGGCACAGCTGGCTCAGGTGTGTCTTCTACTTCTACATCAACATGTTATTTAGAACTCACTCTGTCTATCTCATTAGCAGTTGGTGGATCTTTCAGTTGAGATTCTTGTACTGTAGAGTCTTGGGAAATCACAAAGGCATCATCGTCAGTAACTACCACAAGTGTCTTGATAGGAGGATTAGAATAGTCTTTTCTTGATTGGGTGGTGAAAGCCTTCAGTTGCTCTGGATGCTTAGGATTGTTCTCTAGTTGGCCAGCAAAAGCTCCAGAAGGCGGCTTGAGGCTATCTAAAAGTTGAGCTAGTTGGGATTCAATAGCCTTCTGATGGGCTTGCTGATTTGCTATCATAGTGTATTGTGACTGAAGCATCTTTTCAATGGTTGAAAGTTTGTCATCAGAAGAGATGGGACTGGCTTGTGGCCCTTATTTTTTATGTTGATAAGGGACTTGGTTTGGATTCTAGAACTGAGAGTTTTTTTGATATTGGTTGTAATTTTTGTTCTGGAAGTTACCGCTAAAGTTTCCTTGATTCCTGAAATTTTATTGCTCGTTATACTGGTATCCCCGTGAACCTCGTTGTTGATTATCTGAACCAAGTTGTTGTGAGTTTTCCGCTCCTGAAGGATTTCCATATTGAAAATTCAGATGGTTCTTGTTCTGATTTAGATTATAATATCCTTGACCAGGGATAGTGTGGACAACATTTAGATTTTCCATCTGAATATCGCCTCCTTGGGCACAAGCTTTGCCCAAAACAACATCATAGAGAATGTTACAGGATAGCATAGAATGATCAGTGTCTTTGCATGCTTCACAGAATAGTGAAGCTGACTTGACTTGTTCTTGTTGTCAAGGGGGCGCGTGCCTCCTTTCATAAGTGGTAAAAGATGATTCGAGATTGTCCTGCTTAGCAACTAGTAGCTTTAGGGATTCAGCGATAGACTTGTACTCAAGAGTAGCTTCTGCCATAGCTACCTTCAACAGTTGGCTTGATTTTCAGCTCCAAGGGTGACAACCTTCCATGCGCTATCATAGCTTTGATGCATGAAGTTTCCTCCAGATGAGGAGTCTAAAAACTTCTTGATATCATCATTCACACCCCTATAGAAGATTCGATGAGACGATTCTTAGGAATGTCATGGTGTGGACACTTGTGTAGAAGCTCATTGTATCTTTCCCATGCTTCTACAAGGGTTTCGCCAGGGACCTGAACAAATTATGTTATGCGGTCCCTAATTTCATAGGTGAGGGAAGGAGGGTAGAATTTTTCCTGGAAAACATTTTGAAGTTGTTCCCAGGTGGTGATGGGTTCGCATTGCAAGGAGTTATACCAACTTATGGCTCTATCGGCAAGAGAATATTTGAAGAGATGGGGTCTGATGGCATCATTTGTGACTCCATTCTACTTTGTCATAGCACATAGGTCTATAAACCTTAGAAGATGTTCCTGACTATCCTCTTCTTCCTTACCATAGAAAGGGTTGTTCTGATGCAGTGTAACCTAATGTGCCCTGATATTAAAATTAGGAGCATTGATGTGAGGAGGTTGTACTGGGTGATGAACGTCAGCAGCTTTAGGGATGGAGAACTCTCTAAGGTCCTTCTGTAACTCTACTGCTTGAGCTGGTTAGATTTCTTCTTGAATTGTAGCTCGGGCTTCTTGCATAAGCCTATCTATTTGTGCATTAAGGGATTCAGCCACCCTTGGAGAAATTTTCTTGTCTTGCGCCATCCTAGCTTGGTTTTCTCTACTCTGACAACGAAAGGTTCTTTCTATCTCAGGGTCAAATCTAGCAGCAAGGCCAGAACTATTCAAGCGGTGCATGCACTAGTCTTTGGGGTACCTAGGATGGAAAGATCTTTCGGGAGTAAGATGGATAGAGTAGAACCAGATTCAAGTAGATGCTCATTAGTCTCAAAAGTAAAAGTAAAATCCTATATTAGTCTCAATAGAACTAGATTTAACTAGATGATTTCGTTGTCTCTGGAAACAATGCCAGAATTTGACGTGGTTTTTACTGCACTAACAAATTCACCCAGGGCTGAAATTCATGAGTTTTTACCAAAACCTCATGCAATAATATCACCCGCAAGCAGACGGGTCTTATCGTAGTATAGTTAAGGATCGAATCCCAAGGGACAACGTTTTTAAGGATCTTTGCTAGTCGGATCTAGCTCAACTAAGACTAATATTTAGAAGAAAGAGTTGGGTTAAGTTTAGTAATCGCAAGGAAAGTAAAAGATCGGGAATTAATATAAAGTCTAGATTAATGATGAGAATCACTAGGGTGGAACCGGGTTTCACCACCACTACTCATGCAAACATGTCCAAACACACATCCAGGCCAGAAACAACTATCAAAATAGAATATTAAACCCCCTGTTAGGGCGTTGAGTTTGTGTAAGCATCACCTATAGGCATCAGATGCCTCGTCACCTACCAAATCACGCACTTACTACTCCGAATATATCTTTTAGAAGTTCTCGTCAATGCATCAACCATGTTAAACGATATCAATAAACATGAGTATTGAAGTTCTCGCAACAAAGGGTTATAATAGATCATGCAAGGTAGGTTGTCAATCCACAAGCACACATCAAATGATTAACACGAGACAAAAAGTTATATACAAGTCATGGAATGTTTTAAGTTGAATATGTAACCATGGGCAGCGGGTCTAGTCCTCACACCCCAGCAAAAAGTACTACTCGCTCCTCATGATGGAAATAAGAAAAATAAGAGAGAGGGAAGATTCCGCCATGGTCATGGTGAAGAAGGTGGTCGGAGCTCAGTAGAGAAACAGTCTTCTACACGATGTCTGGGAAGATCTGGAACGAGGAGGGAGAGAACACCAAGGCAAGCGAGACATATCTTCTCTCTCCTTATTCCTCCTCTACTCTTCTCTTTCTTGTAGGAGAAGAAGTGGTGGGAGGCTGGTGGCGGAGTAGATCTGTAGATCTGAAGTCCCACCACTCTCGTGGATAGAAGATAGATATGGATGGAGCGGAGATGGAGGAGAGGTAAGAACTCCACAGAGGTAGTCTTCGGCTGTGGAGATTATCTTCTTGAGGACTGGGCACATAGCGGTAGCCTCCCGACGTCGTGGAAGAGATGATTTGATAGGTCAGATGGGTGGTCTATTTATAGGTGTAGGCCATCGACTTAACTCTGTAGTCGAGGTTGTATACGTGGTCGTGGTCCTTCTTTGCTTGGTCACGGTCGCGGTGGTGTTTTGCAGTTGCAGTGGTGTGTCGCAGTCATAGGATGGTACCTATCACGGCCGAAGTCAGGTTGTAGAGGGGGCAAGATCGCGATCGCTGTTAGTATTGATCGCGGTCACGATTCTCTTCAGGTCGCGATCTCCATGCAAGTCGAGGTGTAGGCATCTTCTAGCACCACGGTTGCAGTCAAGCAGGTGTGGACCTTGGTCGCGGTGCACTTTAACTCATGGTCAGTTGTCATCTTCCTTTGGGATCGCGGTCTTGGTCCTCCTTTGGGATCGCAGTCGCGGTCCTTCTGAATCAAACCCACCCCCGCGGGGGGGGGGGGGGGGGGGGGTATTGTTGAGGGTTGAATGGCATGCATTGATGAATCCTATGACTGGTGAGGATGCTTTCTAATGAAGGATATGTCCATCGAAAAAGGGTACAAATTATCGAAAGTTTCTTAGACCCGCTAGTCAGTTAGCAGGACCACCGTCCCCTACACCTCCTGTAGTGGCGCACATAGTGTGATGTTCAATCCTGCAATGGAGATGAATGGACTTGATCAAAACTCTAAATAATGATACGGAACTGAGAAAAATTGTATATGAGCATATTCCAGGGGTGTATATTAGCATTTAATGCAAAACTGGGCCAAAAATGGCGACTAAAATTAAGATAAATATGCATTCATCATTTTATTGTCCCACTTGTCACTGTGATGCTTTTCTATTTTACCATGATCCTTGTTATTGTGATCATCCACATACACTCCACACTGGGGTGTTAGTGGGTTGTATTAAGTGGATCCCACATTGTGTATAGTGAATTAAATCCATTCCTGGTCTACCCAGGCTCTATCCTAGTTGGCCTTTCTGTGGGCTTTTATGCCTATTTATTGTATTTCCTTATTTGTGTTTGATGTTTTTATCTTCTTGTCGTCCTTTTTGGGAACCCCTCTAGCTCACCTATGTTGGTGTATGTACTATCATACACTTTGTACATGTTGCTCTTTGTCACTATAATCAATTTATCAAGAAGATGACCCTATGTTATTGTAGTGGCTGACCCTGGTGGGTTCCCGTTGCCAGAAAAAGCAGCAACCCACATAAGAGAGTAGAAATGATATTGTACTTAACCATTGTCTCAGCGGAAAAGCTTACTGGTCACCAAATCTCGGGTCGGGGGTTCACAAACCCACCTAGTGATCGATGAGACCCCTCTGGCCATATCAGACAAATATAAAAAAGTAGAGTAGCAATGTTATTGGCTCCGCCTATAGGGAGTAGTTCAGTTGGTCCAGATTGGTAAACTTGAATGAGAGGTCTCAAATTTGACTGTCACTATGAGATATTTCTCAGAGATGGTATCCCTCAGTAACTAAGTGATCTGTCTACGAGGGCGGCTTCTTAGATAAGAAAATGATATGGTATGCGGCTTATTCAAATTCTATTTGCATTTTAATCATACTAAATTGTATTTTGTTGTGATTTTCTTATCTATATATCCATCTCTCTTTTCTTATTAAAAGAGTTTGTGATTACTTGGACAAACTATGGATTTTGTAGTTTCTGGAATCTATGTGGGAGCCACCCCTATTATGGCTCTATTATTTTATTATGCGTGCCAAAGGGCACCCCTACTTGTGGATCTAGAGTTGTATTATGCCTTTAAAAATTCTATTAGGCTAACCGTGAATTCATATCTATTTACTTGAGAGGACAAAGGAGTGACAAGATGAATATGGAAGAAGGGGTTCATACTGTGGTTGTTTTGGAAGGTGGGATAAATGGTGGCAGAATTTTATGAAGGGGTTAACCGGGTATGAGGGTTTGGGGTGGTCACAATTGAGACAAGAGTTATTTCACTTATGACAAGTTTATGCCTTATTGGATTTGTCTCTTCTTATGATTCATCAGACTTCAATATGCAGCTATAAAATTTTCTTAAATTATTTAACATATGTTATATACATATTAATTGATCAAGATTGTTCCAAATAACAATTGATTTTATTTCAAAATTCGTAGAGAATGAATATGACTATATGTATGCGCAATTGCAATGTAGATGGCGCATAATCATGCATATCAGTAATTGTGATTAGACCAAGTAGTTCCCTTTAGATGTAAGCCACTGTGAATTGAGATCAAATGGATCTATGTTCTTAACTAGCATAATTTGTTCCCAAAGAACGCTGCAAAGAAATGTATCTAAAAGAAACGTTGTTCGGATGGACGATAAAATTTCGTTGTAAATGCATAAGCAAGTTTGTAGATCTGAACTCGTACAGTCGTACGTCTTGTATGATTTGACGACAAACTATGCATCTCTATAGGTTATCGTCGGCACTATCGGTGGTACGAGGCTCATTAGTACGTACGTGGAAGCACAGATGCAATCATTCATATTTAGCTATAAAAAAATAAGTAAGACCGGATATTATATGTTCACGCTGACCGGGAAGAATAAGATACCAAACTAGGTAATAACAGAAGGAACCATATTAGCTGGCAGGTTATTTATCTCTATGGCATTGGGGATGACTGCTCATTTTTTTTTCTTGGAATTGTTGTTTTGGAGCATTACCTTAGTTGGTATGTTGTTACTGATTTTACCTTCCAGGAAATGCGTATTTCCATCTATGGTGCCACTGGTGCTATTATAATAATGAAATACTGATCAATTTTAATATATTTCTTTACTCTATATATTTGAATAATACTCGTTACACTGATTTTTTTGTTGAATGCTTGAGAGTACGTTTGTGTATGCTTCTTAGCACCACAATGGACAATATAGCTAGTTGATTATGGTTTTTTTGGTCGCTTGCATGCTACGAGAATCTCAACGAGAAGTTTTAATTACTTTCAATAGTCTCTCCATGGCTGACGACATAAGTGGTAATTTGTCTCTAGCTCTGTAGAAATGTTAAAATTCTATATTCAATATGACAATATTATACTATATAGTAAAGTGGTAACTTGTATAACATTCTGGATTTTGATACTTCATTTATTAATTGGGCTATTATATATACTCTTCTCAAATTGAAAATCTTCTTCGTTAAACTTACATTCACGTTTACACTTCATTGAATTTTCTTGAAGTTTGAGCTCCAAAATGCAATTTATCCCCATTTTGATCGAATTACCCAGTTGGGACCCACTATACAAAAATTAAACACAATAAACGATTCTTGACTTTGGAATAACATATAAATACGTTTTTGATTTTTAAGATACACATATTTGTGTGAGAACAATTGTTTGCCATCTTAAACTAAAGAATTAAAAAAGTTATTATTTTTAATAATTAGAATAAAGAAAATTAAATTTTCATAGAGAACGTATGAGTGGGATCGAAAATATAAATTTCCAAACGAATGAGATTTTTTAGTATGAATAAATAGAAACCAATTTAAATGAACTGCTCAACCATCCCGATTGACCACACCTAACCTCCCTTACGTTCAAATTTGTTGTTACAAATTGTTGTTACATTTAATCCTAACCGCCACAGTCTCTGCAAATCATAAAGGCAGCGACCATCGTTCTGTCCTACCAATCTGCTCACTGACTCCGCAGCCTCTCTCTCCTCAGTTCCCCTCTCCCACTTCAGTTGCAATTACTCTCTCTCATCGGCCCCTCAAATGAAGATAGGAGCAAAAATGATGGAAGCCATAAATGGCTGGCAAGTTGACCGAAACGGCCGGTGAGCCATTGCTAAGGCCTGGCGCCACCTCAGGATAGACAGGGAGCACCAAGGGTGTCTCCTCAAACCCAGGACGTAAAACCCTAAACCCCACATATATACCCCACCCACCTGACATAAAGTTTTTTTTTTAGGAAAGGTAATGTTATATACTAAAAGTACATCAAGCAAGTGAAACCTACTTATGTGAAAAGCCTATAAAAAGTTTGAAACAGCAACGGAAAAAAACTGAAAGGGAAATAAAGCTGATGAGGGTAGTGTTTTGCTAACGTGGGGGAGGCACCCCTTAAACAAGCCCCTTGGATTTTAAAAAGATAAGCATCCTAGAGAGTTTGTTGTTTGAGCTTCCTTGATCCAGAAAGACAAGTCACAATTGTTGATGTACTATGTTGACACCGGTCTCATCGTCCACCATAGCTTTTAGGTCACAAAGAAATGTTGCTTCTGATTCTCCTTCCTCTGAGTTATCCTGCCTCCCATCTGCTAGTTTTCCTGTAGTTTTGTAAAGATGTGAAGATCGGCATCTATTTGAATTATAATATTTTTTGTCAATTTTTTCTTGTTATTGAAAGTTCTATTGTTTCTTTCTTTCCAAAGATTCTAGCAGATTGTGGTGAAAAGGTCGCTGCTTTTGAAATTTTTGTAAAATCTTGATGGTGTTTTTTGGATGGGGAAAGTGGCTTCCTGGAGGTCAGGATGGCAGTTTCTCATGAAGTGTGAAAAGATGGTTTTGGGAAAAAAGCATTTAAAGAAGATGTGGCTGACCGAATCACTATTTTTTTCACAAAGGGCATATCTAAACGGACCAATGAAACTTTTTTTTGTGATTGTTTTCTCCTGAAAGAAGTTTGTTATGTAAAAGAAGCCATAAGAGGATACATCTTGTAAAGGAATTTGATCTATTACTGGTGATTAGAGAAAGGGCTTTGTCGATCCTTAGGTTGAGGAGATTATCTGGAATAGACCATGAAGGTTTGAGGTTTAAGACAGAGTTGTTTTCAAACCATGGATCAAACCAGAAAGAGATACTTTTGTGTGAATGAGGAGGAGTGTTTATGATTTGTGAAATCGTTTGTATATTTTTATTGATGAATTTCCAAAGCGGGGAGTTTGTTTTCAGATGGATTTGGTGCCATGGAGGTGAGTTTTGATAATATTTGTGTTTGATGAGATTGGTCCAGATTTTCTTTTTGTTTTGAATTAGGCAGTCAATGATTTTGGCAATGAGACAGAGCGAGTGCGTTTCAATGTTTATAATGCCCCAACCTCCTTGATCCAGAGGAGCAGAAATTGTTTTCCAATTTACTAGATGGTAATGTTTCCCTGGTTTATCTAGTTTGTGGAAGTTGTTCCAAAGAAAATTTCTTCGAATTTTATCTAGAATGGACTTTGTTTTTTAGGGTAAGGGTATGCAGCTCAAGTAGTGGGTAGTTATTGGTGTGATGACACTATTTAGAAGGGTGAGCCTACCTGAGAGGTTTAGGAAGTTGTTTGCCCAGTTTGAGAGTTTAGAGTTTATTTTTGAGATTATGGGATTCTAAATAGCATTTGTAATGTTATAAGGGGTGATGGGGAGACCCAGATATTTAATTGGGAAATCTTCAGTCTTGCATTTTAGGAAGCCTTTGAGGTGCTCCAAAGAAGATTGATGAATGTTAACCCCAAAGATGGAAGATTTTTGTATATTTACTTTTAGCCCAAAGATATATGAGAAGATACCTATGATCCTAAAGATATTTTGAACTGAGGATTCTTCTGGGGAGGAGAAGATGATGGTGCCATCTGTGAATTGAATGATGTTTTCCATGCAGACATCTGAAGCGGAGATAAGTCCATTTTGTTTTCCCATCTGAATCATGCGAGAGAGGATAGTGGTTAAGATGATGAAGAGGTATGGAGAGAGAGGGTCCCCTTATCTAAGTCCATTTGAATTATGGAAATAGCCAAAGGGAACGCCATTGATGATAGTGGAGAAATGATTTGTTGATATACAAGCGTGGATCCAAGAAATCCATCTGTCAGGAAAATCAAAGCCCTTAAGAGTATTTAACAGGCATTGCCAGTTTACAAAGTCAAAAGCTTTTTCAAAGTCCAATTTGATGGCTAGGAGAGGGGATTTATTTTTGTGGCAAAGATGGATCGTTTCATTAACCATTAAAAAGGCATCTTGTATGCTTCTATTTCTGAGGAAGACAGATTGGTTAAGAGGGATGATGTCTTCCATGAGAGGTTTGATCCTGTTTGCTAAAGTTTATGCGATGATTTTGTATGAGGTGTTTATGAGGCTGATAGGTCGGAAGTGAGAGATGATTTCAGGCTGACTTTTTTTTTATTAAGGTGATGAAAGTTTTGTTAATGTATTTGATGATGTTTTGTGGGTTTGAACAGGCGTGGAAGGCAGATAGAAAGGCAAGAAAATCGTATTTATAATGGTTCCAGTTTGCCAAATAGAATTCCACATTAAGACCATCAGGTCCAGGGGATTTATTTTTACCGAGGTGAGAGATAGCATATTGTAATTCTTCAAGGGTGAAGGGTTTGATGAGATCTTGAGGGTTTTTATTTTCTTTTGAAAAATGGTGTTCCGTTGAAGGTTGTTGAGACAAATAGGGTTGTGATTGTTATTGAAGATTTTTTTGAAATGGTTTTTTATATGTGTTATGATAGATTGTTTATGAGATGTGAGTCTGCCATTTATCTTTAGATGAGTTATGGAATTATTTCTAAAGTTTTGGTTACAAATTTTGTGGAAAAATTGTATTTTTGTCTCCTTCTTTAGCCCAATAGATCTTATCCCTTTGTCTCCATCTTGTATCAATATAGTTGTTTATGTGGTCAAGGTCAGCTTTTATTGAAAGGACAAGAGCAGGATCAGCAGATGGGTCTTTATCAACAAAGAGAAGCTGGTCTTCAAGATTTTTTTGAAGTTCAGATAAAGTCGAAGGATTTTGAAGTTTCCATTTTTTTATATGATTTTTGATATGTTTTGCGTTGTTTAGGATATGAAGGCCAATGTTTGTTGTTTGTGAGTTAGCAAGCGTCCAACCTTCAAGACAGGATCTGGAGAAATTTTCCATGGAGAGCCAGCTGTTTTCAAATTTGAAGGTTCGAGAACCCCAAGAGCAAGAAATAGTTTCAAGAATTAAAGGGAAGTGGTCTGAAATGGTTCTATGGGAGATATAGACAAAGGAGAGAGGGTGCTTGTCTTCCCAAAGATTTGTACATATGAAATGATCAAGTCTAGAAAAAGACTAGTTTCTTGACCACGTATATAAGGCATTTGAGGGTAACAAGTCAATAAGGGAGTGGTTTGTTAGCATCAGACTGGTTTTTCCCTCCCCATCTTTTAAAGGTAAAAATTACAAGCCAAAAGCTGCTACAGACTCCCTTCCTAATCCGGCCATCAGCGCCACAACCCCCAATCGCTTCCCTTCTGTTCTCTGCCGTCTAAGAGGCTTCTCGGTGACCATCAGCGAACTACCTCATCATCATCCTAAACCTGCAACTTGCTCCAAGCGTATGTCCTTGGCTATGATTCCCTCACCAGCAAGTCAAGGCTGTCTTCAACTCAGACGGCCACCCACAATCACACCACCGACGCCGTAGGCAAAGTGCAGACTTACAAACCTCCTGCGAATCCCGATCTATAGGAGTCACCTTCTAGACAAGTTTGTGTTGTGATCCCTTGATCATAATCTACTCCAAACCAATCCCAACCTTCTGCAGCCACCTCCAGTGAAACACCATGCATAGCATGTCGATGCCTCCTCCTTGAACATCTTGGGCGGAGCTAGGATTTAAGTATTGGTGGGGCCAAAATAGGCCAAAAAAACTAAATGGCACATTTGCCATATTTTATTCCGGCACGTTATTGAACTTATTGCCCAAAATGGCACATTTGCAGAGCAATGCCTCCATATTTGGGACGCATTGTTGTCTCGCGAGCCAATACGTCCCAGCAGCAGACGCATTGGTCCCACAAGAGGGCAATGCGTCCCGGTTTGGGACGTATTTTCCTCTTGTGGGACCAATACGTATTGTACCAATGCGTCCCCATGCAAGACGCATTGCAGCAATACGTCCCATGCAGGACGCATTGTTTTTTTTCAAATATTTTTACAGTCACTGATATTTTTTCATAGTTATTGATATGTATATTAACAATATTGATTATATTTATACATTTACAAATCATTCACTTGTATTTGGATGTCTATAATATACCCAATTATTATAAATGTGTCAATTTCAATAACTTGTAACATGCATATGGAATATATAAGTGGTATTGTAACCAACATCAGTTGGTTCTTAATTGATTATATAATAAGAACTTAATCCAAAAAAATGAGATAGCAATTAAAAATAAGGTTAAAACATGAACCAACATGACGAGAAAATAATACACAACACACAACAGAACAATATGGTAGATCCAAAATGAACCAATGTGATATCATAATATGATAGATACACATACAATAGATGTCTTCACAAAGGCATACATACAACACAGTACAATATATAAAAAACTAAGCACGTCCTCCTCGCCCACGACATCCTCTCCCACCTCCCTCTACATCTGGCTCCTATGTACAGATGTCATCTAGAGATGCCTGAACTGGGGACAACTATGTAGGAGGACGTTGGCGAGCATCAGGGTAGAAATAAAAAGGTGGAGGTGGGGTGAGGGGTCTCTGAAAACCAGGATATGATGCATCAGGTGGGGTGCATCCTGAGAAATCAAACGGAGTAGGTGAATATGTGGCATAAGTTGGTGGCCGACTCTCATGAATATCTAGTGGTGGAAATGGAGTGTATGGAACATAAGAAGAACTTGCTCCATGATAGGATGCTGGTTGAGGTGGGTGATGAATGAAGAATAAGAATCAGCTCCTCTAAAGTATGGGATTGTATGTCCACATCCCATGAACTAAGAAGTGGGAGTGAGCTTGGGAGCAGTAAGTACAGGAGTAGAAGTAGGATTAGGAGTAGGAGTGGGAGTGGGAGTGGGCTCAGGGGCTGTGGTATGAGTGGGTATGGGATCCCACGGTAGAGAATAATCGGGAAGACTATCAAAGTAAGCCCCATGGATGCTATAAATGTCATCTCTGATCTATGTAGGGGTGTGCTCTAAAGCTGCTCAGATCGCCACCTGGGTTTGCACCCGTAAAACCAAGTACGTACACATAATAAAGACCAATTACATATATTACAAATAACAATGATAAAAATAATAGTTTGTAAAAGAAATAATAATGATACTCACAAATTCTTGTTGGCGATAATTTTGCGAGTAGTATGTGGCCGGAGGCATAGCTGGAGGGGGCACGATGTACTAGGGATGATACCATGCATAGTGAACCTGAGGATTGAAGATTGTATCAGTTGGTGGAGCGGGAACTAAGCTCTCACGTCTATTGTTCCATAGTTGCACCTCCCACCTATAATGAAGCAGCCAATCCTCAGTCGCATGACCCCTCCCATTAATTTGGCTAAGTCATGGCAGCTCAAGAGTAGGTTGTACTTGAACAAAGTCAAACTGTCCAAGTACTCTGTCGGGGAAGTGCCACTCCACTATTGTGTAGCACAGCAAAGGCACTCGTACCAACCAAACATCACTACCCTCTCTACAAATGGCAGGCAATCTCTCAAGAACATCAGTAGTGTAAGGAGTCAAATTTATCAGTTATTCATATAGACAACATGTATCATATAAAATAGAGTAAATTGTAAATAAATAAAACATATACCATACAACATATTAGTAGAGGTAAGTAAGTTATACCTGCGAGGGTAAAATCTAGTCAAATGATGAATCGTAAAACTGGATTGTTCCCCTGATAGTGTCACTCCTTTGGACAAAGGTAGGCCACCTATTAAATTGACAAACTATATTTAGATAAACACTACATAATGTTTAGACAAATATAAAAATTAATTGTGTAGATATTTACCTGTAACCTAAGGGAACATCTTCTGGCCACTCCCCCCATTTCATAACAATTGAACCTGAACCTGATAGATGGGCAGTTCTCCTGGACCAGGTGGTAGCCTTATACAACTCCCTATATAAGTAAGCTAGAGTTGCAGCACCCCAAGATAGAGTACCGCAACGTGCAAATTAGACACAAGAGGGAGGTACCTAACATGCATTCTATCCCTGGTACTATCTAGGATAAGGTAACTACCTAAGAAGTATAGGAGATATGCCCTGGTGTACCTTGTCCTCAGTTCTAGTTGGTTCTCTTCATCACCCACGGTCAGATCCATATCCCAGGAGTCCTTATTTTCTTTCTCGACAACAGCAAAAGAAAGTAGAAATAGACCATTATCAACATCTATGCCACATGCAATGAGAAGTATGTCAGCATATTTTCCTGTTAAAAATGTGCCATCAACAATAAGAATAGGTCTGCAATAGGCCCAACCTCTCACATCTAGACTGAATGCCCAAAACACCCCATTGAATCTACGAGTGCCTTCAGTTTGAAGGGTATAATCATCAATAAGGTGGGCATATATAGTTCTTGTAATATATTGTGTCAGAGATATCAACATCGGTAAAAAACTATGATATGATGATTCTGTTAAGAGTTGAACGTGAGAATACGACGATTTCGCAGTGGAAGAACAAGAAACGAGAAACAATCACACAACCAAAACACAGGATTTACGTGGTTCGGTCAAGATGACCTACGTCCACGGGAGGAGAGAGTTTTTCACTATTTCAAGAAGATTACAAAGGAGAGATACTCTCAAAGAAAGTGAACCTGAAAAAGGTTACACTCAAAGAAGAGAGAGAACTCTGTTCAGTACAACATTGTACGTTGGCACTTCTCAGTACAAGAAAATCTCATGCCCCTAAGGTCCTATTTATAGGCTCCATGCCATAAGGCTTCAACTAGGAATAAACAATCCTAATAGGAGTCTAGTACACAATAGGAGTCCAAGTTGCATGAAGATAGAGCCATCTACCACTCCAAATAGGAATACTAATCTAAATCCAAGTAGGAACATGGGTTGGACTCAAACCAAGACAAGACCCAAAATAGGACTACCACACCATGTAGGATTAGGATTAGGACTAGGAGTCTTCGAGGCATAACAAATCTCCACCTTGACTTGAAGTCAACATCTTACAAGAAAAATAGCAATCTTCTTCTCCTCCATCCCCTAAGGGTATCATTGCATGTTGTGTAGACTAACTAAGTCCAGACAATGTCTGAACTTGGAAACTGGCAATGGCTTTGTCATCATGTCTGCAAGATTTTCTTTGCTTGCAATCTTCTTCACCACAATCTTCCCCTACGCTATCACCTCTCTGATGAAGTGATACTTGACGTCGATGTGCTTTGTCCTTTCATGAAACATCTGATCTTTTGTAAGATGAATTGCACTCTGACTGTCACAGTAGATGGTCGTCGTCTTGTCAAGAATATAAAACTCAGCACACAAACCTCTTAGCTAGGTGGCTTCTGTCAATGCCATGTACTCAGCTTCAGTAGTAGACTATGCAACAGTGGGTTGTAATGTAGCTTTCCAACTCATAACACAACCACCAATAGTAAACAGATAACCCGTAAGAGAACGCCTTTTGTCACGGTCATTTGCAAAGTCAGAATCAACATAACCTACAAGTGTCTATGTGTTCTTGCCAAATCCAAGGCATGTAGAAGATGTACCCTTAAGGTACCTAAGAATGTGCTTGACTGCTTGCCAATGTAGCTTTCCTAGATTGGACATGTATCTACTCACCATGCTAACTGCTTGTGCAATGTCTGGACGTGTGCAAATCATAGCATATATGATGCTACCAACTGCACTAGAATAGGGAACACAAGACATGTAGTTTTCATCCTTTTTCAGATTTTGGCGATTCAGCAAATGAGAGTTTCTTGAAATGATCATCTAAAGGAATAGATACTGGAGATGCATCAGACATAGAGAACCGTTGTAGAACTTTCTTCACATACTTCTCCTGACTGAAAAGTAACCTTCCAGCTTTGCGGTTTCTAATTAATTCCATCCCCAAAATTTTCTTTGCTGCTCCCAAGTCTTTCATCTCAAATTCGCCACTAAGTAACTGCTTCAGACTGTGGATTTCAGAACTATCTCTGGCTGCAATCAACATGTCATCAACATAGAGCAAGAGGTAGATAAGAGAATCATAAGGAAGTTTCTTCAAGTAAACACAAACGTCGTAGCTGCTCCTAAAATATCCATGCTTGACCATGAAAGAATCAAATCTACGATACCACTGGCGTGGGGATTGCTGCAAACCGTAAAGAGACTTCTTCAGTAAGCACACATGATCCTTCTTTTTAGCAGAAATATAACCTTCAGGTTGCTGCATGTAGATCTGTTCTTCTAAGTCACCATGGAGGAATGTGGTCTTCACATCAAGTTCCTCAAGCTCTAAATCATATCTAGTAACTAATGCCAATAGAAATCTGATGGAAGTGTGTTTGACAACAGGAGAAAACACATCATTATAATCTATACCTTCCACCTGACTGTAGCCTTTTGCAACTAGCCGCGCTTTGTACCTTTCAGTAGAATCTCCCAGACCAGCTTCCTTCCTTTTGAATACCCATTTGCATCCAACAATCTTCTTTCCAGCAGGAAGATCAACAAGTACCCATGTCTTGTTCTTTTGAAGAGACTCCATCTCTTCATTCATAGCAGTAATCCACATGGCTGAATTGGGATCAGCCATGGCTTCTTTGTAGGTAGTCGGTTCCCCAGAATCATTTGTTTCTTCATATGTAGCAAGGGCATATGCAACAACATAATCTGAATGCCTTGCAGGTGGTCTGATCTGTCTTCTTGGTCTCCCAGTAGCAATGCTATATGTCTGTTCTTCATGAGTGTCATCTTCAACATCATCTAGATTTTCCTGTGTAACAACATGAGGTGTCGGGTTGTGTGCACTAACTTCAAGCTCCACCTGTTCCGTGGAACTCTGAGAACCTGTAGCAGGAGAATGGACGCCATCTTGTTTTGCAGAAAACATGGCAAACTCATCAAAAAGTAACATTTCTTTCAATCAAGAATTTTGATGAGTTTGGATCAGTGCACCAGAATCTATATCCCTTCACACCATCAGCATAACCCAGAAAAATACACTTCTTCACTCTAGGCTCGAGCTTTCCTTCATTTGAATAGACATATGCAGGACAACCAAAAATACGCAGATTAGAATATTTTGTAGGATGACCAGACCATACCTCTTCAGGATTTTTGAAACCAAGTGGAGTATATGGTGAACGGTTGATAAGATAGGCTGCAGTAGAGATGGCTTCAGCCCAAAAATATTTGCTAAGTCATGCACTGATCAGCATGCAACGTGCACGCTCTTGAAGAGTTCTATTCATGCATTCTACAACACCGTTCTGCTAGGGTGTATGTCTAACTGTGCGATGTCTTGCAATACCTTCATATTGGCAGAACTCATTGAATTCAGAAGAACAAAACTCCATGCCATTATCTGTCCTCAATGTCTTGATGCTCCTTCCTGTTTGTTTTTCAATAAGCGTCTTCCACTTCTTAAACTGATCAAAAGCCTCAGATTTATGCTTCAGAAAATACACCCAGAATTTCCTTGAGAAATCATCTATGAAAGTAAGCATGTATCTAGCACCTCCCTTGGACGGTACTTGAGAAGGACCCCAGATGTCTGAATGAATATAATCAACAGTACATTTTGTAGTATGATTTGCAATAGAAAAACTGACCTTTTTCTGCTTTCCCATAACACAGTGCTCATAGAAATCTAACTTTTCAGTACTGATATCACCTAGAAGTCATCTCCTGCATAATAATTCCAGGCCTTTCTGGCTCATGTGTCCCAGTCGCATATGCCACAATTTAGTGGCATCCATTTTTGGAGTGGATGAGGAAGAAACAGCAGCAGCTTCGTCGGTCACAGTTTCACCAATTAATTTATAAAGGTTTCCAGGAATACGTACTCCCTTTATCAGAACATCATCTCCTTTGGTAATAGACAGGATTCCATCTTCAGCCTTGTATGGAAAACCGTTGGCTTCAAGTAAGCCAATAGAGATGAGATTTTTCTTCATACCTTGAACATGGCGAACATTGGAGACAGTTCGGATAACATCATCAAACATCTTTATGTGGATTGACCCAATACCAATTGTCTTGCATGTAGAATCATTCACCATGTTTACAGCACCTCCCTCAAAGTGCTCATAAGAAGAAAACCAATCTCTGTGTGGGCACATGTGGTGTGAACAGCCTGAGTCCAGAATCCAAGAAGTTTGAAAATTGACGGATGAGGAAGATGAAGCCATAAGAACATATTCTGGATCTTCACGTGCTACATTAGCATCTGTAGGTTGTTCTTGTTTTTCCTTCTCCCTCTTCTTCTTGTTCTGTAACTTGTAGCATTCATCGACAATGTGTCCAGACTTCTTGCAGTATTTACAGACCTTCTTTGATTTAGACTTAGATCTGTGTGTTTCCTTCTTGTTGTTGTTTCCCTTTTCTTTTGTATGACCCCTCACCATAAGATCATGTGACTGACTCCCTCTAGAAGAAGCAATTAGGTCTTTATCAACCATGGTCTTTGATAGCAATGAAGATATAACATCCTCCACCGTGATTGAAGACTTTCCGTACAGAATAGTTTCCCGAAATTGCTTGTATGAAGGGGGTAAAGAGCATAGAAGAATAAGGGCTTTATCTTCATCTTCAAGTTTAATATCTATATTTTCCAGATCCATAATAATAGATGTAAACTCATCAATGTGATCACGGACAGATGTGCCTTCCACCATGCGTAGTAATTAGAGACGCTGCTTGTGATATAATTTCGTTTGGAGAGACTTCGTCATGTAGAGAACTTCGAGTTTCTTCCAAATACCGACAGCAGTAGTTTCTTTGGCAACTTCGGCCAAAACCTTGAAGTCCAAGGATAACTGGATGGCGGTGAGAGACTTCTGGTCCATCACTTTCTTTTCTTGCGGCGTCATAGTGGCTGGCATCTTCTCGATCCCTTCCAGAGCGTCGGAGACTCCCTGTTGAACGAGCAAACCACACATCGTGATCTGTCATAGTCTAAAATTGATTTTGCGATCAAACTTCTCGATCTTGTACAGACTCGTCATCGTTCGGATCTTGAACACGTGGCTTTGATACCACTTTGTTAAGAGTTGAACGTGAGAATATGACAATTTCGCAGTAGAAGAATAAGAAACGAGAAACAATCATACAACCAAAACACAGGATTTACGTGGTTCGGTCGAGATGACCTACGTCCACGGGAGGAGAGAGTTTTTCACTATTTCAAGAATATTACAAAGGAGAGATACTCTCAAAGAAAGTGAACCTGAAAAAGGTTACACTCAAAGAAGAGAGAGAACTCTCTTCAGTACAACACTGTACGTTGGCACTTCTCAGTACAAGAAAATCTCATGCCCCTAAGGTCCTATTTATAGGCTCCATGCCATAAGGCTTCAACTAGGAATAAACAATCCTAATAGGAGTCTAGTACACAATAGGAGTCCAAGTTGCATGAATATAGAGCCATCTACAACTCCAAATAGGAATACTAATCTAAATCCAAGTAGGAACATGGGTTGGACTCAAACCAAGACAAGACCCAAAATAGGACTGCCACACCATGTAGGATTAGGATTAGGACTAGGAGTCTTCGAGGCATAACAGATTCCCAGTCTCCAAATATTTTACAGACAACCTTCCTCCTCGCTAGATATGCCTTCTTGTAACATATCTAGAGCCTTAGTTTATCATTCATCTTGTCACAAATTTCTCGTGTCGACATATCCAATTGTGATACTAGGATTGGCATTATCATTTGAGCAATATAAGATGTTGTGACTTGGTGATGATCATGATTCATAATAGTTAATTCACAATGGTCTACTTTACAACGTTTTATCTTCCACATGCCACCTACTCTTTTGGACTGTCTAGCGGTCAATCTCCAAGGACATCGATGATCATGGATACAAATAAGTTTAAGATGACAATTATTTGAGCGTAATGTACGGTACTGCACATTCTTTTGTATTGACCATTTTTTAGCGTCTCAACCAGTACAACTTTGGATGCAAATAAAGCACCCTCATATATAACAGTGTTGGAAGGATTGTAATTGAGACAGAATTCATGACAAAAATCTTCCACCCAGTCATCATCTTGAAAATCTTCATAGTTGGAATCAATGTGGTCATGTTGGGGCCATTGGTTGTCAAATATGGATGGAATAGAACTCAATGTTGCAATAGAATCAAGGAATGGATGTGTGTGCTCATCAACGGTTTTAGTCAATGAATCCTCCTCAGGTGGTTCACTATTATTACCACCTTCAATATCACTATTGTTATCACCTTCGTGATCACTATCATTATCACCTTCATGATCACTATCATTATCTCCCTTGTCAACCTCAACACCAACATTCTCATTAGTAGGATTTTGAGAGAATTGATGTGGTTGACTTCATTCAACAGTTAAATAACTTTGAGAGAATTGAGGTGGTTGACTCTATTCAACAGTTAAATGACTTTGAGAGAATTGAGGTGGTTGACTCCATAAATGATTGTGAGGGAATTGAGATTGAAATTGATCAAATAGACCCATGAAACAAGGTTGTTGGTGGATTGATGTTTTTTTCAAGAAAATCATCAATATAGGCATCAGCTGAAAGTGATAACAAGGTTCTGTATGCATCACCATCATCAACTTGTATGAGCATATGATTTCTCCAGGGAAAAGATAGGATATTTTGATAGAGAAGTGGTTGGGATTGATGTCAAGTGTTGTATAGATATATGATTTTAGTTTAGATAGGGTATTAATAATTGAAATGTTTATGGGTCTAACAGATCGACTAGTATAAGATCCATCAGAGAGAAATTGACTATCGCATCTTGACAATTCGTGAAATTGAACTAGATGCCATGTTCCTATCATTGTAAATCAATAATTCATATTTTTGAACATTATATTAACATGAATTAATATTTTAGAATAGTGACATTATTTTTAAAAGAGTAGTTAAGATTTTAGAACAATAATTTTGAATTTGGAATTAAATTTATTTTACTATTTTTTCTATAACATAAACTTTTTAGAAAAACAATTCTACTATTTTTTTGGTAACATTAACATTTCTATTCAACAACAATTTTGCTATTTTTTCAGTAACATTAACATTTCAGAACAACAATTTTGCAATTCTGAACAATAATTTTTTAGGTATTAATTAACCTTCAATTGTCATTTTTGCCATCATTATTTCACTAATGTGGAATTAAGGAGTAGCAATACAATTATTTCAGTTGTAATATTGTATACTAATGTTAAGTTCAAGTTTTGGACATTGAAATTTTGTTAGAAAAAATACCTCAAATAGAGAGTTCTCCCTTGTTAATCAAAGAATATGAGAAGAGAAAGAAGATCAGCAGTAGAATCGCTCCAAGCAGTACAAGAAACGAAGAAGATAACAGCTCTAAGATCGCCCGAAATAAGCTAGAAATCGCCTCCAAGGAGTAGAATTCTGAGCAAGAACTCTTGAGCAATGGGAGTAAAGAGCAAGAGTAAGAAAATGAAGAATGGTGTGAGTTTGGGGGCGGATTTTGCCCAATATTTATAGGAGAGCAATGCGTCCCAGTTGGGGACGCATTTCTCCCACGTGGCACCGCACCACGGCCCAATGGCAAAATAGTCGTTGGGTTGCACCGGTCCAGGTGCTGGGTGGGATCAATGCGTCCCCATCCCGGATGGATTGCCCGTGTGGCAAAATTTAGCCATTAAAGCGTCTCCGCGCGCGACACATTGGCCCCACAAGAGGGAAATGTGTCCTGATTCGGGACGCATTGCCCTCCTGTGGGCCAATATGTCCCGAACGGCAACGCATTGCCCTCTTGTGGGGCCAATGCGTCTCGAACCGGGACGCATTGCCTCGCGGGAGAGTAATACGTCCCAGAAGGTGACGCATTGCTCTGTAAATGTGCCATTTTGGGCAATAAGTTCAAGAACGTTCCATTTAGGGAATAAAATATGGCAAATGTGCCATTTAGGTTTTTTGGCCGCCAAAATATTTTTTAAATGTAGATTTCTATATTGAGTTGTTATACTTAATATGATTGAAAAAATAAATACACACCCAAGAGGATTAGAACCAAGGACCAAGATATTAAACAACTAACTGCACACCACTACAACACTACTATGATTCATGTAGACATATAAGAATATATATATGTAGAAATAACCATCATGACTTACATATTGAGCAAAATAAAAAATTGTAACAACTAAGTTAGAACACGTGTTTGTCAACTTAGCAAACAAGGTTAAAATCAGCTTGTAACATATTGGGCAGAACATAAAATCTACACCCAACAGGGTTCGAACCCAGACCGTTGGACTAAGTAAACAAACAATACTCCACTGTGGCAACTACACCTTTTGATTGGCTATGCATTGACATTATATATATTTGAGTAAAGCATATTAATGTATGTAAATATATATATATATATATATGTTATTTTTATTTTTTTCTTGGTGGGGGGCAAGGCCCCGGCTTGACCCCTGGCTCTGCCCTCTGCCGCATATTAGATTTATGGGATCTGCAGCCAACATCCAACTTGTAACTAATCTACAAAACTTAACAGTTGTGCAAACACCACTGCTACAGCTCCTTCCTCTCCAGCTGCACTTGGCCATCATCGGCCTCTGCTCCACTTGGCCATGATCGGCCTCTGTTGCTGGCGGCCTGGTACCCATACATCATTCACACGCCCACACCTACAACCTACTGTTACAAGATGATGTGAAGAAGATGACTACGTACCACCTTGTCACTAGAAAGTCACAGGTCACCACCACCATTGAATTGCCACCATCACTCCACAACGACATCCACAATGACCAGAGCCATTGCAGGACCCTCTGACTGGGCCAAGTTACTAAATCATGGTTGGGGACTTCCATGTACTATGAGGTGCAAAGACAAGACTCTTTTTTTCTTTCCTTCAATCCCTTTTCTATACATGCAATTAAAATCAACCAAATCAATATAGTTTGGAGAAATGAGAACTTAGAGATCCATACACACAGAGATCTAGAACCACATTAATCTCACTAAACATGCATATGTATAAATGACCTAAGTACCTATTAAAAAATGGTTCACCATTAGTAATAAAATAAGATCATAGGAAATCTCATTTAGACTATAGTTCAAATTGAGTGTTCTTTTAATAACTCATATAAGGTAGATTTTAACCTTAGAAAGAAATAAATGAATAGAAATTATTATGTTTAGTGATAGATGTAATTTCATAAAGTAAATACTATTCCTAACAATACCATTAAATTTTATAACACACAAAGCCATAGAAACCAATTTCTAGAAAATATATTTCATAATACCTGTGTGTAAATTATATATATGCATGTCATCTGTACTAGTGTATTAAAAATGGGTAATATGTAACATATGAATAGATGAATCATGTATATAGTGTGCATCAAAAATTTTAGAATATCATATGGGATTACTTAAATGAAGATGACTACTATGCTAACGGGTATAAACTCAATAAACTAGGGATGAGGTATTACAATAATAAGAAGTGAGTATTTATATATCTAAGGGGTAAAATGGCAATTTCACCTAACTAGAATCTAGGAGGCAATTTCTAATCCAAGAAATAGAAAATAATCCTAGTACATTCTCTTTTTCTAGATTTGGGAGAAACTTTCATCTTTGATCCTTGAGGGAACCTTAAATCTAGAAACTCTCATTTGGAACATGTACTAAATTCTTAATTTTATTATTGAATTGTTTATGTCCCTCTTGTATTTCATCTATACTATTTTTGTAAAAGAGTGAATCAATCTTATTAGCCTTTCTCTTTTGTTGAAGTTTAACACAAACAAATCTGAATGTTGAACATTATTGTGAAATTGATATATTGTTTGATTTAAATGTTGGCATAAAAATTTAAAATATTTGCTAAGAGATTTAGCTCACTACATTTGGTGAATCATGACCCCCAACTCTACGCATTGGATAGAGGTCCCCAAGTAATGGTTACCCGCACAGACAAAAGTGTAGTTTTCTCATAGATGGGAGAACATTAGGCACTAGCCACTGGCAAATATAAAATACTAGATTTGATTGTGCCAATGGGTAAATCTTGTCATTTGAATTAACTGATATCTTGATATTATTTTTATGAAAAAATATTTTGTAATATCAATATTTATTTTTAGATTCTCCTTATTGTTTTTAGTTACCACTTGTATTATTATACCTTTTGAAACTAGTATGGTAATTGGATTATCTTTTTTTATTCCCACAGCCCACTAAGAAATCTTATCTAATTTGGATCCCATAACTCTTTATTTTTTAAAATTGCTTAGTAACTAAATTTAGTACCAACCTAGCTAATCTTTATTTTTACTTCATGGGGTCCATGAGTGATTTTGTTCCTTTCGGAACTCATGGATAGGTAATACAAATGTTGGTATGTATGCCCTAAGAGCCAATCATAAGATGATTGGTGGGATACATTAAGATTTATTTGATAAACATCAAAGGCAAGCTTCCAATTCTTTCTGGTTCAGTCATATGAGATAGTGATAGAACAGGTTGAATGTCTAGAGAATGGCAGTACACAATGACGTATGCCTTCAGGTTCATGACCTGAACGATGAGATCATATGGATGCTAAGAGTTTGTACATTCTTATTATGTCCCTAGTCGGATGTCATTGTGGAAGGTAGATAGACAGCAATGACACACAAGACTAGATTGTGGTGTTGGTTGATGACAGAATCTCATTAGTCATGATATAGAGATATCAAACCAAACACATAGGTACTTGTTAGAGAACAAGTGTACCGGACAGACCCACCGTGAGTTTGACACATGGAACCATGAGATGGTAGTCACAGTCAGTACTCACAGTGATGGTGGTGAGTGTGATTCTTTGACCTAAAATCACTGCACTCAACACATGTCGTTGGGCACACTTTGACATCATCAAACGGAGTCCTGAAACATGGGTTGTTATAAAGGTGATGATTGGGTGGCTTTGACACATGGGGCTATTGAGGGATGAGTGATAGATATGGGATTTGTCCCTCCTGAGGGAGTTTGATATCCAAGGCCACTTGATGAGTAGGATTGAGATAGGCGTGCGCACGCATGTGTGAATCAGTATGTGATATTGATGTCATACATATCTCCTTCAATCTACTCTGAGATCAAGAAAGTGAATGAACGTTGACAGGATGACTGTTCCATGCCTTGAGTTCATTCGGGATATCAGTGACAAAGGAATTATACATTCACTGTAACACCATTCACGGATTGTAGGATTGAAAGTTGTTCTCCAACTTTCTACTTTCACTTGGGTAGCAATGATGTGTGACTAAGCACTGCTCTTTGCTTGTGAAGTCATAAGTGTTATGGAATTTCACTTCCAACGTGAAATGGACCAGTAGGGTCACACACAAAGGATTTAACCTAGAAGAGGAGTTTTGTCCACAAGCAACGTTTAGATTGATTACTAAAGGAGTTTAGTAGTTAAATTAAACACTCAATTAGTCGATAACTCAATATCATATTGTTCAAGGTGTTGGACGCATTGATTGGAGTATCGGATTGATTGAAATCGCAATTGACTGATTCTGCACAATCTGCACTCCCAACCGATCGGCTCAAGTGTTGAACCGGTCGGCTGAGGTTGTTGAACCGGTCGGCTCAAGCCCAGAGTGAAACGAGCGGTTCAAGTGTTGAACTGATCGGTTCAACTAGTACAACCGAGCAACTTGGGAAAGTCAGGTCGGTGAGAATTTTCCTTTCGTTTCAATTGCCCAATTTGATTGGGAAATAGGATTGGTATTCGATACCAATTAGGAACGAAACAAGGAAAGTCATTTTGAGTTGGATCAGGACCGCGAACCTAACGGTTTAGGGCACCAACCGATCGGTTGGGGGACCCAAATGACCGGCTCAGGTCCCAGCCGATCAAATCAAGGGCCAAAACAATCGGTTCAATGGTGAAACGATCGGTTCAGGTTGTGAGTTAGTTGCTTTTTGTGGAAAATATCAAACCCTTCTACTCCTGCTTTTAGTCCCGTATTTCCAGGGATAGAGAACCATGTCCCATGACCCTCCTATATATATAGGGGTAGTGGGGGCTTCTCAAAGTACAACTCAGTGCAACCAGTTGCTCTGGAAAGTTGTCGTTCTCTCTGGTTTTGGTTACCAAGAGAGAGCCTGATCAAGTGCTTCCCGCAAAGGGAGGTGCAGCAAGGGAAGGACAACTGCAGTTGCAACTGGAGGCAGGAGAGTGTGTTGGCAACTAGTATGTCAACAGGAGGGTGTGACTCTTTCCACTTCCTTGTGGGACAAGGAGTGTGGAGTTCTAGGTGGTCCGTGTGGACTACTTCAGAGGCGGGAGGTCACTGCCGCTCAGGAGGACAACTATCATCTGACAGTCTGGTAGGAGGAGGAATCGTCAGTCCCGGTGCGACCAGGAGCTGCACAGATGTCGTCCAAGACTGGAGTTGAAGATCGCGCAAGGCGCAAGGTATTGTCGCCGAGCAAGCCTCGGGACAAGGTATGATTCCACAAACCATCCTTTCCTATTATATATATGTTGACGCGTTTCCTTTGTATGGGTTTTGGGGGAGAAAATTTTTGTTTCTGCTGCCTTATCTGCATCCCCTAAAACCCAACAGTGGTATCAGATCCACGTCAACTGCTCTATATTTTAGGAATATCGATATGATCGATTTTTGGTTTGTCGCCTTTATTTATTGCATACGATGCGAATAATATCGGCTTTATGCATGTCCAATCCTAATCCACAAATCCCAAACTACATATATGATATGTATTATTAATGCACTCGATACGCGTCGCCCATAAACGAGTTTTGTGGTGGATGTGTAGCATGATTATGGCCAATAAACCCTATTTGTGTGTGGTTGTTTGTGGTTGCTTGCATCTCGTTCTGCGCACCGATCTTCCTTCTCCTATTCCTGATGTAGCTCTAAATAATTTGAGATTCTTTCCTACCTTTTCTCCCCCCGAATGTAACTCGAGGTTTCCCTTTTAAGCAATTTATAATTAGGATAGATTTTATTTCCTGTTATGTCGAAGACCGGCGGACATCAAGACAACAACTGAAACGATCGGTTCAAGGCGTGAACCGATCGGTTGACGTTCCAAACGATCAGTTCAAGGAGTGAACCGATCGGTTGATGACCGGTTCGAGGAGTGAGATGAGCGGGTGGTAGACATGACGAGATGCACGATGACCAGGCGAACCGATCGGTTGGAGGAGCCAACCGATCGGCTGGTGGCACCCAGACGACCGGGCCAGAATGAGCAAGTCAATCATGTGATGAGTTGATCTTCTCTAAAGGCAAAGCAGAGAGTTCATCTTGTACAGGTTGCATGTGATGTAGACCTAGATGACCGTGATTCCTCTTGGCTCGAGGAATCACATTAGGATGGCCATAATCATTGCTTTTATCATTTTGCATGTTTTCTGTGGGATATAGCATGTAAATGATATGTACTATGTATTGTGGTGATTGGATACGTATATGTATATAAAACCAAATCCCTAATTAAAATATTAAGTTTTAGATGCCTTCCAAATGCGACACATGTGAAAATATTGATCGACCAAGTGCAGGCACGCCCAAGCGTGGTGCACCGTCTATCTCGTGGAAGCGTGAAGGATGAATGTGTGGGTCTGCCCTAGCAGGGTGCATATTCATCGTGTTTGCTTTGGGTCGGACTTAACAAGGTGACCTAGATAGGACCTAACACCTTGAGGCATGGAGATGATCATTGCAAGGAGTTTCATATGACATCTGATCAAGAGTTGCATATGATGCAATTGGCAAAAGTTGCCTACCTGAGAGATCTAAGTTGTGGGCGATCAGCCCTAGCTGACTCATGACTTAGAGGATTTCAGGATCTTGCCCACTAGAAGGTTGTACGCTGCAATCTTCTGAATTGATGGTGAGGGCTATCAATTTGAATTAAAATAGTGGGAGCGATAATTAATTAAAGGCCTAATTATATCGTCAAACTTTCAAATCAATCAAATAAGTCAAAAATGAGTTTTGGACTAAAATTGCATATTTTCCTTTTGTAGTTCAAATGGCAACAAACAACAACAACTTTTCTTTGCGATCGGTCTTTGACAAGGACAAGCTAAATGGGACAAACTTCCACGACTGGTATCGGACATTGAGAATTGTTCTCACTCAAGAGCGTAAGCTCTATGTCCTGGATACTCCAATTACAGAGGAACTCGCTCCTAATGCACCAAAGGCAGAAAGAGATGCTTACAAGAAGCATTTTGATGATGCTATTGATGCAAAGTGCTTGATGCTATGTTCAATGAACCATGAGTTGCAGAGACATCATGAGAACATGGGTGTCATTGAAATGATTCAGCATCTCAGGAACATGTATGAAGATCAGGCATGGCAAGAGAGATACAATGTTTCTAGGGCCTTGTTCGAGTGTGTCATGACAGAAGGAGATCCAGTTGGTCCTCACACACTCAAGATGATTGGGTATGTGGAGAACCTGCAAAGACTGGGATTTTCACTGAGCCAAGAGTTGGCTACTGACATGATACTGCAATCGTTTCCAGAATCCTACAGTCAGTTTGTGATGAACTACAACATGAACAACTTTTATAGGCCACTGTCAGAGTTGTTGGGCATGTTGAGGACAGTTGAGATACTGATGAAGAAGGACAAGCCTAAGTCTATGATGGTGATCATGGGAAAGAAAGGAAGTCTAAGCGCAAGGGCAAGGGCAAAGATAAGAAAGGTTTTGATGCTAGCCAGGAGCCCAAGACGTCTTCAGCTCTCAAGGCCAAGGGAGGCATGACCAAGAAAGGAAATTGCCAGCATTATCAAAAGCCAGGACATTGGAAAAGGAATTGTCCTCTCTATTTGGAAGAACAAAAGAAGAAGGAGGCGACTGATGTCTCTACTTAAAGGTGTCATGAAAATAAACTTGTAACACTTTTTGAGGTATATGATACCAAGATGTAAAGTGTAAAGCACTCATAATTGGGGCAAGTGTTGCCGCCATAGATAAGGAGTACTTTAGTTTATTTTCAGCCTATAAGGCATGTAATACAGTTATGAACTGCTATTTCATATTTTCCAATAGATAGAAACACTTTATTTTTGCATATTGTATGACAATGATGACAATTAATAAAGTTGAGTTTTCAATCTTAAAGATATGATCTTTGTGGCAATGCCTTGTTTATCTTGTGGTATTCGATATGCATAAGATAAAATGATAGCTAAAAGTTATAGATAACTCAAACAATAAAATTAGCATCAATCATGAGAAATTCATTTCTATTTTCCATGTGATGGATAAATCTAGACTCTTTTGGTTAGAGAACCAGTAAGAGACATGAATATCTTGGACATGATTAATCAATCTTCACTAATGTAGTGGGAGAGTGATTATCCTATTAGGTATAATACATGTGATGTATTTACATACCTATTGGAACAAATGCTAATACTTCAAATGGTATTTAGAAAATACCAATATGAATATCTTGAAGTGTTCAAGATTATCATAAATGAAGTGGAAATTTGGTAAAGTGTTAATTCTTGATGAGATTAATGAATGAAATACTTGGACCAAATGTTTGAGATCCTTATGAGTGATTATGATAGTTTATCATAATGAACTCATGATTGGGGCATGTGATGTCTAAATCAAGAAGGAATCATATTCTAAGGAGTTAGAGAATGATTATCAAATAATTGAATTCTTCTTAATAAAAAGAATGCCCTACACTAATAAAAGAATTAAGAATCACAAGGGTTGCGAGTTCTTATATCCTTAACAGATACACCTCAATTATCTATGTGATAAGTTGTTCATATGATGAGTCAACTATCTAGATGAATATGAGTAACCAAAATTTTGAGTTATGGTTTATTGCCATTACATCCTAAATGACATCCATGTGAACCATAAGGTATGACATTGATGGTAGCACCCATTGGATGAGATCCATAAGTGCAAACAAGTCTTAAGACACATGGATAACATTTAGAGAAAGATGATGCTTGTTAATTGCAACTTAATGACTAGGACATTTGACATATGGATACTAAAACCACATTCCTATGAGGAATAAAACAAGGATGTGTATGTGACACAACCTATAAGGTTTATGAATCCACTAATGCAAATGAAGTCTATAAGTTACAATGGACTAATCAATGTGATTGATTGAGTACAAGCAACTCATAATTGGATCTTTACTTTGATGATATAGTCAAATGGTTTGACTGATATGTCAAAGGTAAAGAAGGGATCTGTGATTTAGTGGGAGAGTGTTCACATGTTGATGTGAAATGGAAATGTTCTAGATTGGAAATCCAAAAGTGGAAATTATCTTTAAGGAAGATAGATGTGTTTCCTATATGATAGGAATAGAGATCTATAGAGATAGTTCTCAAAAACTCTTGACCTGAGAAGAGAAAGCATGCATTGTCAATCTGTACTGAAGTGTTCAGTATGCACAGATTTGGTGGGAGAAAACTTGTCCATGTTACATGGAATTAGTATCCCAAGGCCAAAGTGTCCAATTCTTATGAAGAATGTGAAGACTAAGAATATATATGGATCTATCATGTATGTAATCATCCCATTATCTTGCATGTATGACATAGCAAGAGTAAAATGCATTCATCATATTGTATGTAGGACATGGCAATATGATGTGCTCATCCTGATAACTCGTATGTGGGACATGACGATTGGATGTCTGTCTACTTCCAGTAAGGGTTACTGGAATACCATGAGAACTTGATAAGTACTTATGAAGTACTAGTTCTATGGAGATAAGGAAGAGTTCAATGTAAAGAGTTACATTGATGCAAACTTTTGAAAGGACAAAAAATTAATTGCAAAATATATATAGGATATATAAAAGTGAAAGTTTGTTGATAATTGGAAGTGTTTAAATTAAACCATTTAAAAGGTAAATGCCGAGTAACTATGCGTTAGAGAACAGTAATAGATACTATATGGATCTGGAAGTTCATGAGATGAACTTATAGATATTCCTCTCATTGATGACAAGTCTGGAATCCTTGATCATGCAATGTGGCTAAAGGTTAGCAAAGGAATACTAGATCGCATATTACGTCAACTCCATCTCATACGTGTGACGTACAGTGAAGAGATGAGAGACATGCAATTAAAACTGACTTTGGCAAGGTGTTGCCATTACTCACTATGTTGGCACTAGAGCAGAGTGACATGTGGGACATGTTTGAAGATCACTATGAATATGATTCAAGGGTGATTGGCTCGTAGTGCAAGTGGGAGTCTGTTGGTATGTATGCCCTGAGAGCCAATCATAAGATGATTGGTGGGATACATTAAGATTGATTTGATAAACATCAAAGGCAAGCTTCCAATTCTTTCTGGTTTAGTCATATGAGACAGTGATAGAACAGATTGAATGTCTAGAGAATGGCAGTACTCAATGACGTATGCCTTCAGGTTCATGACCTAAACGATGAGATCATACAGATGCTAAGAGTTTGTACATTCTTATTATGTCCCTAGTCGGATGTCATTGTGGAAGGTAGATAGATAGCAATGACACACAATACTAGATTTTGGTGTTGATTGATGAAAGAATCTCATTAGTCATGATATAGAGATATCAAACCAAACACATAGGTACTTGTTAGAGAACAAGTGTACCAGACAGACCCACCGTGAGTTTGACACATGGAACCATGAGATGGTAGTCACAGTCAATACTCACAGTGATGGTGGTGAGTATGATTCTTTGACCTGAAATCTCTGCACTCAACACATGTCGTTGGTCACACTTTGACATCATCAAACGCAGTCCTGAAATATGGGTTGTTATAAAGGTGATGATTGGGTGGCTTTGACACATGGGGCTTTTGAGGGGTGAGTGATAGATATGGGATTTGTCCCTCCTGAGGGAGTTTGATATCCAAGGCCACTTGATGAGTAGGATTGAGATAGGCGTGCACACGCATGTGTGAATCAGTATGTGATATTGATGCCATACATATCTCCTTCAATCTACTCTGAGATCAAGAAAGTGAATGAACGTTGACAGGATGACTGTTCCATGCCTTGAGTTCATTCGGGATATCAGTGACAAAGGAATTATACATTCACTGTAACACCATTCACGGATTGTAGGATTGAAAGTTGTTCTCCAACTTTCTACTTTCACTTGGGTAGCAATGATGTGTGACTAGGCACTGCTCTTTGCTTGTGAAGTCATAAGTGTTATGGACTTTCACTGCCAACGTGAAATGGACCTGCAGGGTCACACACAAAGGATTTAACCTAGAAGAGGAGTTTTGTCCACAAGCAATGTTTAGATTGATTACTAAAGGAGTTTAGTAGTTCAATTAAACACTCAATCAGTGGATAGCTCAATATCATATTGTTCAAGGTGTTGGATGCATTGATTGGAGTATCGGACTGATTGAAATTGCAATTGACTGATTCTGCACAACCTACACTCCCAACCAATTGGCTCAAGTGTTGAACCGGTCAGCTGAGGTTGCTGAACCGGTCGGCTCAAGTGTTGAGCTGATCGGCTCAAGCCCAGAGTGAAACAAGCGGTTCAAGTGTTGAACCGACCGGTTCAACTGGTGCAACCGAGCAACTTGGGAAAGTCAGGTCAGTGAGAATTTTCCTTTCGTTTCAATTTCCCAATTTGATTGGGAAATAGGATTGGTATTCGATACCAATTAGGAATGAAACAAGGAAATCCATTTTGATTTGGATCAGGACCGTGAACCGATCGGTTCAGGGCACCAACCGATAAGTTGGGGGACCCAAACGATCGGCTCAGGTCCCAGCCGATCGGCTCAAGGGCCGAAACGATCGGTTCAGTGGTGAAACGATCGGTTCAGTGGTGAAACGATCGGTTTAGTGGTGAAACGATCGGTTCAGGTTGCGAGTTGGTTGCTTTTTGTGGAAAACCTCAGACCCTTCTACTCCTGCTTTTGGTCCTGTATTTCCCGGGATAGAGAACCCTGTCCTATGACCCTCCTATATATAGGGGTAGTGGGGGATTCTCAAAGTACAACTCAGTGCAACCAGTTGCTCTGGAAAGTTGTCATTCTCTCTGGTTTTGGTAACCAAGAGAGAGCCTGAGCAAGTGCTTCCCGCAAAGGGAGGTGCAGTAAGGGAAGGACAACTGCAGTTGCAACTGGAGGTAGGAGAGTGTGTTGGCGACTAGTACGTCAACAAGAGGGTGTGACTCCTTCCAGTTCCTTGTGGGACAAGGAGTGTGGAGTTCCAGGTGGTCCGTGTGGACTACTTCAGAGGCGGGAGGTCACTGCCGCTCAGGAGGACAACTGTCATCTGATAATCCGGTAGGAGGAGGAATCATCAGTCCCGGTGCAACCAGGAGCTGCACAGACGCCGTCCAAGACCGAAGTTGAAGACCGCGCAAGGCGTGAGGTATTATCACCGAGCAAGCCTCGGGACAAGGTATGATTCCACAAACCATCCTTTCCTATTATATAGACGTTGATGTGTTTCCTCGGTATGGGTTTTGGGGGAGAAAATTTTTGTTTACGCTGCCTTATCTGCATCCCCTAAAACCCAACAACAAAGCAGGAATAGAAGAGACATGCAAGAGTTGTCATCTATTGAAGACTAGGTAGGAGTTAGTTCTTATTTTCAATCTTGTAATCTTATATTTAAAACTTTACACAACTTTGATGTAAAATCATGATTGTAATAATGATTTTTTATATATCTTATATTATTTTGTAAATATTCAACCGTAAAGATTGAGTCTTTATAACTTGTCTCTAGCTTTCTAGAAATCTGAAAATGATACATTAAATATGAAAGGACCAAAAATGATATATTCACTATTTGATATGTGTAAGTATTTTAAATCTTTTTATGCATGAAACTATTGTAGTGCACAGAGGAGGTGATAACATCATATTCATAAACATTGTATGTTAATATTGACCATAGAATATTATCTTCACATGTAAATGATGATTGAAGTTCCTTCATTTTTGCGTTGAGTTGCTAAAAACCATGTTCTAATTAAAATTTCCTTGAAAATATAGAAAAATTGCATGTAGAGTTTAAAGATCTATAAACTGCAATCAAACTCCAGTGGTCAATCATTTCCCATTAAGTAAAGCAAAAACATACCACCAAATTAACCTCTAGATTAATTTGTCAGGATTAAAAGTGATTGACATCCAAGTTGATGGACTCCAAACTAGATGCAAAGAAATCTAGCTACAGGATCCATACAAAGCCATTTGTCTATTTTTAGGTCGATCTAGTTCACACTAGGTGCAAAGCACGATCATGAAAAAAGGCAATCTAGCTCCCAAAGCTCAGTGGAAGAAAGGTCCATTGAACGAACTATCAAGCTACAATCAACCTTAAAGGTTGGTCATCTAAGAAACAATTTTTATCAAAGCCAATGCTCGAGTACTAAGCACTCAACTTTCAAGGCAACACTACCTTGAGGTCAATACTAATCTAGTCTGACAAAGTAAATCAATGGTTGCAACTCAATCATTAGAAGATAAAGGTTGATGCCACGTGGACCAATCACTATTCAACATGATGTCGGTCAAACCCTATACATAGGACCCAAAGGCATCCATCCAAGGCATCTGGTCTTCTGTGAACATGTTGAGCTGTTGTCGCATAGCATAGACCATAGTCAGACTGATCAATCTGATACAAGTCTATCGACCTAAAAAGGTTTATCAATGTTTGTCCTTGCCACCAACCTTCTACTCCATCAAACTCAATAGAGCCCCCCTCGATTCAAATCTACCTTTGAAATTAGTGAAGATAATCAACCTCTAAGGTCGATTGGGTCATCGATTGACCTCTCTAAGGAGATTGACCTCTCTATCTAATTCAATTGAAAGGTGGATACATCGACCTATAAACTCGATCTACCTATGTGTTGTCCTCTTCCCACTTTTCTTGGCATTTTCAATATATTATTTTAAGAAATATGACTTGTCCAAGTTATGGTTTGTTTGTTTCTTGCTCCATGAGTTGCTAAACTCAATAACTCAGTTTGGGAGTATCCATCTGGCCCTCCCTACCATATATTCTTTCCATCTTCCATTAATTTTGTTTCTGTAGTCCTCTTTACATGTTACACTTGCTTGATTAGCTACCTTCTTGTAATATTTGATATGGATAAAACTCGAGAGAACTAATCTAGTAATATCTAGAGTATGGATTAGTAATGAGAAATGATTGTGAGGAGTTACTATAGAAAAGGTCATCCTTTTATCTTTGATCTTTTGGTTATCATCTCAAGTGAGAGGTGCCTTTAGATAGGAATCTACCTGGATGTTGAGAGAAGGAAGGACTGGACAAATTTTATGGTTTCTTGCAAAATATGATGAGAATTTATATAAATAGAAGAGAAGGTTTTGCATGGTTAAGGATGGTATGGTTTGTGAGACCTGATCCAAACTTCCTTTTATTTTCACAATTGTCTTTTTTATATATATTTATCTCTTATAACTTAGATTTACTATTTCAAGTAGTTTGATTCATTCCTTAATTAAAATACCAATTTCTATCTTTTTTATTCAAAGAAACTAGGACAAGTCTTTTGAGTTCTTATTCTGTTGTTTTCCTTATCCATGTGTTCAACCCCATATTATTACAATATACTCCATATTGTGCTACAGATGCCTTTTGAAGTTGACTATAAATTTAAAGTATGTACTTCAACAACACAATTGGGTTTTAAATTTTGACCCATGTTTAAGGTCAAACAACTATTGGCATCATTTACGGGGATAACACAACAAGAAACCTTTAATAACTCAAGGTATACTTAGATTTAGTCAGTTCCTTATGTCTAGAAATAGACTAAACTGCACATTACACCGCATGTGATAATATCATAAATCTTGAAAGATTGTATGACGTGTTTGAGTTATAACCTTGACCACATTATTTATTTTAGAAGCTTGGCGTGAACCAGGTCATCCTTCCTTGAAAGACAAATTTTCATAGAAATTATGCATCCTCGTAGGAAACAAGGAAACTAGGATTAAGAAGCCAATTATAATGAGAATCTACATGAAGAGGAGGAGGTAAACCATCATGAAGATGAGGCTCAACAGGAATGGAACCCTCCTCCCATTCCAAATCAAGGCCCATATCTCCTATCATTAGTCACAACATGAGCTAATGAATCTAGAAATCTTGTTGTCATGCCTTGTTTTAATGTGTCAAATTTTGAGTTAATACCAACTTTCGTGTAATACAACAACAAACCTTTTAGTGGAAACTCACTTGCATAGAATCCTTACCATCATTTGGATGCTTTCACGAACATATGTGATACCAAAAATAAGTAGAGTTCTATAAGAGGTCATCTACTATAAGGCTTTTCATTTCTCTACACTGACATGGTTCCTAGACTTGGAACATGAGAGAATAATTTGGTGGGCGCCCTTAGACATAGCTTTTGTTAATAAATTCTTCCCAATAGAGAAAACCATCCACTGTAGGTATAAGATCTCCAGTTTTAGACAAAAGTCTGATGAGAACTTACATGAATCCTATGAAAGGTAACATGAATACAAAGGAAATTGCCCACATCACAATTTTGAAGAAAGCTAGATAGTGGCTACTTTTTACAATGGGCTAATTAAACTGGAATGAACATCTCTTAACACTGTTGTAGGAAGTGATTTCATGGATAATGATGCTAAATGATCCAAAGAAATTATTAATAACATGGCAGAACTTATAAGTTGGTACTGATTATGATAGAGGTTCTATTGGGAATTCATCCACTATTAACACAACATCTGAAAAGAAGATGTATGAATCAAGCTTGATAAATGGCTGTTGAAATTCATAATTTGAAGGATATCAATGTCAAAACAAGAAACTATGTTGAGATTATTATGAGTTGTGTTTCTTGTAGAGAAAGTGAGCATGGTGTTGGAAATTTTATATATAGTCAGAAAGTCAAAGACTATCATCCAAGTTCCACAAAAAATGTTTCTTATACAAATGTTGTAAGTCCAAAGCATCTGAATTTCTCCTATGGTAACACTTTTGTATCCAAAAATTATTATCAGTTGCATCGAGCATGTTATACTACAGGGAGAGTACAAAGTCCAGGAAGAGGAAACCCGCCCGATTTTCCATAAGACAGACTGTCAAACACCCATGGAAATTCTAATGCTCTACTAAGGGGAAGCAAGTTTCAGCATCATCAAAATTTGATAAATCATATGAAATCTTTGACTAAATGTCTCAGTCAATGCATCTTGAGTAATAATGACCTGGTGATCAACATCCAAACCCATATTAGAAATATTAGCACACTTATTAGTGATTGCAGACTCACAATAGAATGATCGATCAAGAGCTATCTTCCATAGTAACATCTGTGAAAAACCCAATATATTGATTTACTTAATGCTCTGAACAAACTCCAGTAAATCACGAGACTGCAAAATCCATGACTCTAAGGTTTGAAACCACATTAAGTAAGACTCAATCGCCATATGTGACATCAATCTATGATGATAATGATTAGTGTAAAGATTCAAATGGAGAAAAACCTAAATAAGGAAAAACTAGACAAGGATCTAATAAGGTATAAACTTATCATGGGTGTTACAAAGGTCTTTATTCTATGACTACCTACAAAACTTATCATGGGTGTTACAAACGTGTGAAGAAAAACAATTGGTCCTAAACTAGGAGAAATGTCACTCTATGATACATGAAGTTATCATTTTGGAGCACAAAGTTTTTGAAGCCAAAATAGAAGTCTATCAAAGCAAGATTGAGGCCATTTGTAAATTTCCACCCCTTCCTCCATTTATTCCATAAGAAACTTCCTGGGGCATGCTGGATATTATTGCAGATTTATTAGAGATTTTTCCAAAATATCTAATCCTCTATCAAGACTTTTAGTAAGATATACCCCTTTTGTCTTTGATGAGGAGTGTTTTAAAGAACTCAACACTCTGAAAAATGTTCTTCAGCACCCAATACGCAAGCGCCTCATTGGGAATTTCCATTCGGGGTTTAAGTGTGACACTAAGGATTTTGCCATAAATGTAGTCCTTATCTAAGAGAATCACAAAACACATCTTGTCATTACCATGCAAGCATGACTCTTGACGAAGTGCAAATAAACTATACCACTATAGAATGGTAGATTCTTGCAATCATATATACCTTCGATAAATTTAGGTCTTACCTATTGAAAGATAAAGGCACTATGTTCACTGATCATGGTGTAGTCAAATATCTGATGCAAAACAAAGATACCATGCCACACCTTTTATGTTGGGCACTTTTACCACAAGAATTTGATCACAAGATGATTCATAAGAAGGGAACCAAAAACATTATCGTTGACCACCTCTCATGGATTTTTGTTGAATATTATAATTCCCTACCAAATAATAATTTGTATAACAATGTGCTACTCTTATACATTTGAACCATTGACCCAACCACACCTTGGTATGCGAATTTTTCCAACTCTTTAGCATGACAATATTGCCTCCTTACATGACATATAATTAGAAAAAGAATTATTGTTTACCTAATGAACTGCTTTGGGGATGACCCACTCCTCTCTAGGAGATGTGTTGATAACATTCTTTGATGATGTATCCTAGAGGATGGGACTTCTTCCATCATTTAGAAATGTCATTCTTCCCTTTATGGGGGACACCTATAGGGAAAAAGGCTTTCATGAAAATCCTCAAATATAGATTTTATTGGCCTTCTAAAATATGTGATGCACACCATCCAACATGAAACAATATAAAAAGAAATTAAAGGGTTCTTGGTCATTTGATAGAAGTAGAAAGATGTGATATATGGGGGATAGACTTCATGGGACCTTTCCCATCTTCTTTCAAGAACCAAAATATCCTAGTGGCTATCGATCATGTGTCAAAATGGGTTAATGCTTTGGCCTCACCTACTTGCGGTTCAAAAAATGGCATGCATATGTTCAACAAAGTCATCTTCTGAAGATACAGAGTCCCAAGAACTGTAATAAGAGATTGAGGGTCTCACTTCATTGAAAAACAATTTGAAGGTCGTCTAAAATGCTATGTCACAAAATATGTGCTTCATACCATCCACTAGACATTGTCTAGGTCGAAGTTTCTAACCAAAAGATCAAACATATTCTCGAAAAGACTGTTGGAAAATCTAAAAGGATTGGTCTTCCAAACTCAATGATGCTCTTTGGGCTTATCAAACTACGTATATGACCATGATTGGAGCAATGTCGTATCGGTTGATCTATAATAAATATTATCGCCTCCCTTTAGAATTGGAGCATAAAGATTATTGGTTCATTGTAAACTTATATATGGACCCAGTTCTAGACAAATATAAGCAACTTCTCTAGTTATAGAATATAGAAGAATTTTATTTACACACCTATGAGAAAACCCAAATCTACAAAGAAACAACTAGAACCTGGTATGATTCTGGCATGCTACACATAGATATTTTTCAAGGAGATAAAGTGTTATTATTCTATTCTTCATGGTACCAAGTAACCACATCGACCTATGAGATTGATACACTTTATCGACCTATGATCTTGATACACTTTATCGACCATACTGGTCAAACCATGGACCTTCCACTATTGTTCAGATTTGGACTTTAGCTTAAAACATTGCTACCAGCATCAAGACTGAAACAATGTATATTGACCTCAATGATCTTTACCCTTATCAAACTTAATTATCTACGCCCTTATTTATCTTTTTGGTTGATACCCTTATTATTGACTTTACTTTGGTGCACATAAGTCAATAGGATACTCCATATCCACAAATTAACTCTAACTTTTATATCTTGTTCTTTTAGCACCCATTATGGCTCATCTCACTAAAGCTCCCACTATTAGTGGCACAACTTTCGTTGTCCCCGTCCACAAGAAGGTTGATCAGGGTGCATCCAAGACCCCAAACACAACAATCAAGTAGGGCACAAAAAGAACTCATCCAGACCCTACCACTGCTAAATCTAGCAAAAAGACATGGATAATATATCTCTCTATATAAGTGGAACATGTGGCACATAAAATGATCCCTATCTAGGAATTTTGCCAAGGTGTGTTCTACCATCATAACTAAATGCACCAAGCTGCCTATGCTGCTATGACCAGTAAAACTTCCAAAGCAACTCACTTTGTAATCGAGTCTTCCATGCATAAACTGGGTATTGCAAAATGGGTGCCTGACTTGTTGGTTGGCTCCCACATAAATTGCCTATGTCTATCAACTCCACTATCCTACATTGAGATGAAGAAAGACTTCATGTCATCCTTTAAGGAAATCCCCATAAAATACGTCAATGGACCTACATGCGGGGGATGTAGGAAAATACAAGTGCACCTTTGCAACAAGGAGGAGGTCCTCATTGAGAATAGACTAAATGAAATCTTCTTTGCAAATGTTAATGAAGCCCTATTCAGCAACTTGAACTTTTGTCTTTACTCATGTATTTTTCGTTCACTTCATGTTTGCACTAATTTCTAACTCTATACCTCAATTTTATTATTTGATATGTCTTGATGCTTTTTGGGCTTGTCTTGAGTTAACATATCAAACAGTGACACTCAATTTGATGTGAAACCAAGTTTACACCTATATTTACACTTCATCATATCTCTTTATATTTTTACCTCATCTATGTGTCTCACTCTACCATGACCTTGTGTTCATTATGTAGAGGACTGTGATACCCCATTTGGACTAAATGTTATTAATGATGCGGAAGCAATTAATTAGTAGTGGAATTACTGAAAATCACTAAGAATTAAAACTTTTTGTAAAGAGATCCACAAACTATAAAACTCTTCCATAAAGAAACAAGGTAAGTTATTTACAAGCTGATTCATCAGTACATCTCTGTATTATCTCATCTCGAGAGTCACAAGCATCAATTGCCCTATTAAACTATACATAAGCAGTATACAAAAATCTCGAGGCATTAAGCCAAAATCTCAAATCTATATCAAATCATCTACTGACTCCTAGGACCTGAGAGTACAGAGACGACACATAGGACTCTCTATATACAAGACCTAACAGACAATGTCTCCACCTGAGGATCATTGTTGTCCTTGTTATTGTTGTTGTTGTTACTGCTCACCCACTGAGGGGTTTCTTCTTCCTCTGCATCTACCTAAAAAGTTGAATCCCATGGGGGTGAGACAATTGAAAAATTATCCCAGCGAGAGTTATAACTCTCCGCCATAAGCATTGTTATTATATATAATTGAATAACACTGAGCAGTAGAATTATAATTATTCAATAGTAGGCAATTCATTGAATAAGCTAAGTAGAGCAGTATTCTCTATGCAATCATTTCAATTATAACTTGATTGAGTAGCAAGTCATTTAGTCAATTAGGAATATGAAGAACATGTATACTAATTATCCAACTAGGACATTATAAACAATGTATCATCAATCATTGTTTCTCATAGTTCAACCTAAGCAAATATGCTACACAGCTGATTACATTTTACAAGCATACTTATTCCCTAAGGAGATGAGGTACACCGCTCATACTCCAACCGACCAGTACAAAATCGCAATCGGTACCATACATAGGTCATCAGAAGAGCCTGATTCCTATGACCTCATCCTCCTCAGTCAATGTGAGAAACAACATGCAGGACATCTTGTGTCTATGTTGAAACAACTTTCCAGGGTATTCTGGCAACTTTGCTATTAGAGTTACAGTGGCATGTTGTACTCTCTTCACAATCGAGGGATTTCTTGTTTACCTCACATCGATCCAGCATTAACAACATCATCGGGAGATTAGTAATACATCATCCTGACATATGCATATAATGAAGGATTGAGATATTAAATGTTTATCTCACATCAATTCCTCCATTAGGACGTAAGGATATTTGCATCCATAACCCACACATACTCAAAAGTATGCTCTCCAGGAGCTCCCTTAGGAAAACATGTTTCACCATCATCTAGCTGCTGATAATGATGGATCTATGGTCAAGGCTCTACATGATATCATTTCACTTAATTATTTAAGTACATTACAACATTCTTTTAGAATCAGGCATGTTTTCAAACATAAATCATTATATCGGTTGACATAAAGAAAGAGTACTATTTTATCAAGTTCATTTCACAGCTTTATTAACATTGGGATCTCAATCCCTTATCAACTTATCATTATGATTCATGAGAATATGGGTGTTCAACCCTTAGATCATCAAAACACATGTTACCACTTTAACTGGTAACTCAATACCATCAAGTCATTTGACAGTGTAAACATAATAGTAGAAATGCATGTATTTCACATGGCTCATACAGCCTATCAATCTCTTTTGTTACCTCTCACTAGGCAACATAGCATATCAGTGCTTTCAAGGCTTATAAAGTGCTTTCAATGAATATGGCACCATAGCTCTTACCTGGATATGCTCACTATTTCATAAAAACCTGCATGACTAATACAAATGATAATAGGCACATTATTTCTATATCAACACAATGTACAATAATGATAGCATCATTATTTCAAGGGTTGCACCACTATGACCTTACTTGGGTTAGGGTTTCCCTTTTCAATTCAAATAGGATTAATCAACCCCTTAGCTCAATTAGGATTAGTGACTCGTCATATCATTATCCAATCTTAGAGTTTTATGCTATAAGAGATAACCCAGAATTAGGGTTTTACACTTTAATTTACCTTATTTGGAATTAGGGTTTACTATTCACATTGAATCACCCTTGATTAAGGTTCATATTCAACATAACCTGAATTGGGGTTTACTATTCACATTACATCACCCTAAGTTAGGGTTTACCATGTCATCATCATGAATTAAGATTACATCATCATCATGCATTAGGCTTCCACCTATTAATGCCTCCAATTAAGGTTATGATTCATTAATCATGATAATTAGGGTTTCATGATCTCGTCTTCATGGTTCATTCCCTATTTAGACAATCATTCATATTGGAAGTCCATTACTTAATTAACATTCACATAAGAGGTCTTTTCTCTCTCATCCCCTATAGAATGATATTAGTTTAACCTTGATTAGGTTAAGTCAACTCAACATGAAAGAGAATTTACATCATGAGTTAAGTCATCAGTAAGGCTTAATTACTTCATGGGTTTAAATCACTTTATCCCATTAAGATACAAGTACCCTGAACAACTTTGATTACATCATGTATTAATTAACTAATCACTTTGTCCTCTAACCACTTTAATTACCCATGTGGTTTAGGTTAAACATCCACCAAATGATCTTGGCCACTAAGGCCCCAAACGATCTTGACTAAATCAGACCTCAAACGGTCTTGCATACTAAACCTCCAAACTGTCTAAGACCGTTTGGACCTCCATGCGGTCTTGGACTATCTTTGAAACCGTTTGGTAAAGTAGATGGTGAAGATCGTTTGCCCATAGTTGACTTTTGAAACCTCATGAACTCCACTTTGAAACCGCATGGACACAATCAGTTTTGAAACCCCATGGACACAATCTATTTTGAAATCGCATGAACCCTAAACGGTTTGGGATCATTTGGTCCCAAATGGTCTTGAGACCGTTTGGTCCAAACCACCTCAAAACCGTAAGGACCAACTATGGTTTCAACACCTCAAATTGAATTAGGGTTTCCAATGTTGATCCCCTCAACAATTAAGTACATGTAATCCATCATCAATTAGACCTATCATCTTCATTCAATTGAGTTAATTAGGTCAACCTTCAACTGATTTGACCCTCAATTGGTCATCAATTAGGGCTTGAATCAATTGGATTAGGGTTTGGAATCGTGACCCTTCAACATCAATCAATGTGAGTCTAATTGATTTGAAACCATTGAACCATCATCCAATTGGTCATGACTTGACCCCAAATGGTCTTGGGATCATTTGGATGACCTCCAAACATTCTTGAGACCGTTTTCTCGTGTTAACATCAAAAACCAAGTCCATCAATTGGGGTTTGATCCATTGGATTGATCATCATATCAACATTTGAGTGTACTTCAACTTAATACCATTAGATCTTCAAACACTTAACCATAGTCAACCCTAGACCTCCAAACGGTCTTGGGTTACCCCCAAACGGTCTTGGGATCATTTGGATATTCTCCAAACGGTCTCGAGACCGTTTTCCCATCACTTCATCAAAAGCCATGTCATTTATTTAGGGTTTGGATCCTAGGATTGGTTACCAAAATCAGCAATTGATTATATATCAACTTGATACCTTTGGATCTTCAATTGGTCAACCATGCTTAACCCTAGACCTCCAAATGGTCTTGAGTGGTCGCCAAACGGTCTTGAGACCGCTTGGATGATCCCCAAATGCTTTTGAAACCGTTTGGGTCACTCAACCCAAACTTCAACCTTATTCAATTATCAAAACAACAACTAACCCGATTAGGGTTTTGATGGTTGATGGACCTTCAACTAGTGAATCAATTGAAATTAATTGATAATTATTGATAGGTTATAGATCCTCATGATTTCAACAGTCCTCCAAAAGGTCAACACTTGGTCAATGCCACCAAACGGTCTTGGATCGTTTGCTTCTATGCGGTTTGGATGAAACTGTTTGCATTCAAACAGTTTGAAACTGTTTGCTTCTAAACGGTTTGGGAAACCGTTTGAGCAACAAAAGCAAACAGTTTGGTAAAGTTCTTTTTAGATATTTGTCTAGGATGATGTCACCTTGGTCTACCTATGTTCAACCAAGAACAGGTGGTGTTCTTCATGGAAGTTATAGAAAGAACTCATAATAGTATCTAAGGAAGAAGAACAACCAACAATTCTTATAGAAAAGAGTGCAATACTAATGCTTAAGGGTTAGAGTTATAAAACCTGCCTCTAGAACTGATCCAGAGCTCCAAGCTTCACAGATTTAATGGTGGATGAAGCTCCAGTAGTCATCCAAGGTTCTTTCTTCAATCTTTGGATGAACAATATGGCTAGAAAAGGAAACCAAGTGCAGAAAACCATGAATCTAACCTTGTTTTATGGTTTCCACCATGAATTTGAGGTAGATGATGATCAAAACTTACCAAGCTAGTTTGGCCATCCTTCCTCTGGTCCAGAGCTCTCCCTTGGTCGGCCAAATCAAGTTTGAGAAGAAAATAAACTAAGGAAACGACCCTTTGGTGTTTTGGAAAAAGGATACACACGTATATTTATGGATTTTCAAGGCAATTAGAAAAAGAGAGTTATCTTCTTTAATTCCAACTAATTTCCACCAAATCTTCCTCCATTATTTGGGTACGTGTCCACATTCTAATACCATGCAAAACTTCTCCATTATCCAAGGTTTAAAGGAAAAGGAGTTAATCATCTTAAAGAGATGTATATTAATATCCACCCTTTTATTGGATATTGCTTTATATATTATTATTAGTGTGAGTAGCTTCCACTTCAACCAAGATATTTTTGGTGCCCAAGCATGGAACAAGCTCGTTCATACTATTACAAACACATCCTTCAACTTTTGATTGAAGGGCTCCTTAATTACTTTATTTCTTTTTGCATTAAGTTATATTAAAGAGCCATTTGTGCTTAAATCTCGATTATTTCAATATCAAGATTGTCTCTCTTCCATGATAATTAAAATGAGGCACCCCTCTCATTTTATTTGATCTACTTGATGCCAAGAAACATGAGAGACCCTCTAGAGGTGATATCTTGCATATTTAACCCTAGGTTTTGGGTAAATTGCACATTACACCAAAATTGGGTTTTAATGCACAAGGATTACTCTACAAGCTTTATCTTGATGCCCAAGCTTGTGGAAACCATACCACTACATTATATTCATTCTCATGATGTATCAACATCAGAGAAACATTTTATCATGTGAAATTTGCAAGTTAACCCCTCTACTTGGGGTAATTTGCAATTTAGTCCAAAGTTAACAAAACAATGTTCCAACATTATTTAAAAAGGACTGAAAATGAAATATAAGTTCCTCAAAAGTCTTAATTACTTTTTAAAAGATAAGAGAAAGCATCTAATCAACTTTATTAGGCAAAACACCTAGGGTTAGTATATAACCCAGGTCAGGGATGTTACAAGGACACTCCCAAGTTTCTAAATAACCAAGTCTCACTCAATTTCGAGTTAGGATGAGAGAGATATGCACATTTGAAATTTTCCTAAGTTAATCCTACTTCTAGCTCGAATTTATGCCTTTTCATCCAGTTTGGGTCGGTCCTTTTGAGCCCAGTTCATAGGTGTAGGCATTTGTGATTTTTCCCCTTATATCGCTAAGTCACCTATCCTTGTGCTTGCTTTTTGGCCAATCTCTACCCTCCAATCCCATCACCATGGATTTGGGTTCTGATCCAACGACTACTACATCTTCTTCAACCTCCATACACCTTGTGTTTGAGCAAGGAGAGGAAAGTTTTTCGCCACCTCTTTCCACCTCTTTTAACACTTTTGATCCATCAAAGATTCCTATTTAAACCCTTTTGTATTTGCTCCTCTTTTCTTTGCATTTTGTAAACCCTAGCAACCCCAAGATATCCTTCTTCTACCTCTAAAACCCATGGATGCCACCTTCCTTTCCTACCTCCTCACACCATATCATTCACATGTAGCTTGTGCGTCAGACTTGATGTGACAACCCGATTACAAATCAAACCATCACCAGTAAAATTGCAGAATTATCACAAATAACAGAATTAACAAAAAAGTCTAAAAAATTAAAACCATTTTGCACATAGGTCCATCTTCCAGCAAACTCTTACACAAAGAACCAAAGCCTTATATACACATGGTTCACATTATACATTTAGTGTTCTATCTCTTCTTGAGGATAACAAGTACTAGATGATTTACTTTCATACTCACAATAGTAACATAAAAACCTCGAGATAAGAAAACCAAAATCTCAAGTCGTTTGTGAAAACCACTAAGAACTACCTTCCAAGGACCCAAGAGTATAGAGACGACACATAACTTCTATCTACAAAATCCTGACAGACAACGTACTCCACCTGAGATACCACTATTGTCCTTGCTGATATGATCGTTCTTCTACAGTCTAGTTTCTAATTCCTCATCCGCGTCCACCTAAAAATTGTGGATCCCACGGGGTGAGACTATTGTCCTAGCGAGAGATGTAACTCTCTGCCAACAATATTATTATCACATAATATAATATATAAAACTGAATTGCAAATATTTCATTGTTTAACAGATATATCTTTAAGTGCAAAACATAGATATTGATAACATCTCTATAAGTTATCTTTTTGCTTGAAAAGGAATATGAAGAACACGTATAACATATATCTACTAAGATGTATGAAAGTAATAGGGCATCAAGCAATGTTTCCGTATTTGACCCTTGAACAAATATACTATACGGCTGATTACGTTTTCACAATCACAATTATGCCCAGAGGAGATGAGATATACCGCTCATACTCCAACTGACCACTAGTAAGTCAAATTAGTACCATACAAGGTCAATGGTAGAGCCGACTATCAAGACCTCACCTTTCTCGGTCAGTACGAGAACAATTAGGTTTAGCATGATATCTTGTGTCTACTGTAATTAACTATGATGGGGTATAGCAACATCTTCTCTATAGAGTTACTGGCGTAGCATGTACTCTCTTTGGGATAAGACCACTTAGCTTTCCCGGATTATCAGGATGACCACTGAGCGATCTAGTTTTAATTTTATCAAGGAGTACACTGAGCAACCTGATGTCTTTGGGGAGTACACTGAGCACCCTTATATTATCACATATTCAAGAATATGTGTTCCGAGTAAAAACTCATTTCATCATTCAGCAAATACTAACACCGAATGGATCTATGGTATGGGCAACTACATGGTAATATTCATCTTGCTTAATTAAGTGCATTATTGTATCATCAACCAATTTACAAGCAATAATTATATCAAATGCTACAAAGAAAAGCATAATTACATTTATTAGATACTTTCATATTCACTGAAGCACATAGATCACTTAGAATCTCAATCTCTTGTCATCATCATACTTGGGTATTCAACCCTTTATTCATCACTGAAGACTGTCACCACTTAGCAGATGATCATTACCTCTATGTCATCAGACCCAGATATTTATTCACATAGTCCACATAGCTCATTGAATATGTATCACATAGCCACATAGCTCATTGGATCTGTATCACATAGCCACATAGCTTTTTCTTAACCATGCTTATTGTCTTAAGATACTTGCATGATTATCATATCATGTTATCAACAATTTCAACATATGTATTAACCATGAAATACTAAGGAACACATCCTACCTAATGAATTAGGGTTATAATCAACCAATTAGGGTTTCAAGATTTCATTTAGCAAAGATTATGCCCTAACTCATACTCCATTCATATCAGCAGTATTAGTATATGTTGATAACATACTTATCTTTCAAATCTTAGTTTCATTCTCATCCTCACTAGTATGTAAATTACTTAGTTCACATCTTTAAGGTCTACAACCTTATCATTATCAAATTGAGTTAAACTCATTGTGCCTCAATATTGCATTAATCATATTCATCACTTAGACAAGCTTAGTAATTAAGGACATGCTTAACATATCAAGTAGCATGATTGATAATGTTATTCTATTGTATTTGGAAATGCATATATTCTCTTAACAAGTATTCAATTTGATTATGTGGTGAAACCACATCCTTATATCGGTTATAGGGCATATCCCTTAACACCATATCGTGTAACCATGTAGGGTTAAGTATCACTTAAACTTTTCTCATCTTAGGTCAACTTCATACTATGTATGGATTAAACCACTACCCTTATATTGGGTATAGGAGTGTATTGGATCCTCATATCGTGTACTAGGGTATACCATATAGAGCATGCCATTATGGCTATGCCATATCTCATACAAACAATATTATATTGGTTCCTCACCTTAGTTAGCCATGTCCATTTTCAATTACAACTTCCATATTGGTCTCCCACCATATCAGGCTCCATCTTGGGTTATCAAATTGTGTACCCTCATTGGTCTTGCCATATTTTGGATATCATATCGTGATCTTATGTTGGGCATCATATCGGTTTATACTATATCGGTCATATGTGTTGGACACCATATCACATACATGTATTGGACATCATAACGGGTATGTGCATTGGGCACCATATCATGTTCCCATGTTGACCATCATATAGTGTTCCTATTATTGATAAGAACCTTGAACTCAAAACATAACAAGGTGGATACCAGGTTGTTCTTTTAACCCAACACAAAGTAAAGGGATATATCAAGTTTTAAAGGTTAATAGCATATCGGGTTCCTAGAGTTTTACTCATACTGGGCAAAAGGTGTTGCTCTACCCTTGTACCTTGTTCAAAGTAATAGATAGGGATCTTACATATTGTTCATAGGATCCATATTAAAAAATGTGACCTACCTTCATATCGGGTAGACACCCATATCAGTTTTCCATATTAGTTTTCAAAATTCTCCCACCCATATCAGGTATAGGATCTTTAACCCATATCAGGTTGTCCTTATGATGATGTCATCATCATCAACCTCAATATCATTATATAATTATTCAAAACCATGTATAACATTCCAAATTTTTTATTAGAACTCATGATTATATCAATTGATCATAGGAAATCCTAATTTGCAAATAATCAACAAATTGAAAAATATTGAAGAAAAGATAATAATATTGAAGGGTTTAAGTTATATAACCCACTTTTCAAAGTGCTTCCAAGCTTCAAATCCACATGTACCAAGGTTGAAGATGAGCCTTCTCCAAGCACCAAGACTTGAGCTCCAAGCTTTTGCACGATATCTCCAATCACGTTGGGCGATATCACCTCACTTGGTTACTTCAACCTACTTTGGCTGATATCTCTTCTCCTTGGCCGATACCAAGATTCACCTCTTCACTATGGGTGATACACGGAAGAATTTTTCATGATACAAGAGGGAAGGGCAGTTTCCAATATCTAAAAATCTTGCCAACAAATGAAGGTCAAGGTATTTATACTTGAGGTTTATAGAAAAGAGTGTTACAGGTGTCATTAGCTTAAGTTACTTCATGCCACCTAGCCATGCAAGGTCGACACATACTCATGCATGCATGCCACTATTATCCTTCCATGCAAAAAGGATAAAGTAAGAGATAAGAGGTGGCTCTTGAGTTGTCTTCTAGGGCAAGTCTTCTCCCACTAACTATAATTATAATATTCATCTCCATCTTTCCCAATCCAAGTGCAAATCGATGCTTTATTCCTTCTTTGAAGTGTTTTTCCCATCATGGGCCAAACTAAGGTTCAACAAAATGATAGGATGCTATCCTTATGGCTATATTCCCGACAAGGACTTCCTTATAAGTCCACAACTTGATATGTTCACATATATGGCTTTCAACTTGTGCATTTTCTTGGTTTCTTCATTGTTAAGAGTACTAACACTTCAAGATGCTTCAAACATATTGTCTCCTTCTTTCTCTCTCCTCTAGATAACACTAGATAAGAGTAAAAACAATCTATAGGTGGTGTTTTACACATTAACCCTTCATTTTGTATATATTGTAAATTGTATTACAACTGATGTACCAAGCACTTAGCATTATTTACACAAGTTCTCACTTAGGATTTAGGCTCTTCACAAGCAATCACTTAGCATCATATTCTCTTTCATGATGTACAAAACACTTAGAATACTTTCAACATGTAAAATTTGCAACATAACCCCTCATCTTGGGTAAATTGCACTTTTCACTTAGATTATCATATAATGCACACATAGTTTGCATATAAGCTCAATTTTGAAAATAATACATCACAAAGGTCTTAATTAATTTTCAAAAGATAAGAACAAGTTTGTAAGTAACTTACTTAAGAAAAACATCTAGGGTAGGCCATAACCCAGGTCAAGGGTGTTACAATTATCAACCCCTACAAAAAAGGATTTTGTCCCGAAATCTCAAGAGAAAAGAGAAGGGTAGTTCCTCATCTCTTCCTCTAACTCCCATGTGGCTTCTTCAACACCATAGTGATGCCAGAGAACTTTCACAAGAACTATATCTTTCTTCTTCAACTTCTTGACTCTTCTGTCAAGAATCATCATAGGGCCTTCTACATAGGATATATCTTCATTCAATTCAACCTCTATATGTTGCAACACCATCTCTGTATCGGGATGACATTTTCTTATCATAGACACATGAACACTGGATGTAGTCTATGTAGCTCAAGTGGAAACTCCAACCTATAAGCTACTTTCCTTATTTGTGCTATCACTGGGTAAGGTCCCATAAATCTAGGGGCTAACTTACCTTTCTTCCCAAATCTAAGAACATCTTTCCAAGGAGAGACCGTGAGATACACTATGGCTCCAACTTGGAATTCTAAAGGTCTACAACGTATATCAGCATAAGATTTCTATCTATCCTGTGTAGTCTTCAATTTTTGTTGTATAACTTTAATCTTTTCAGTTGTTTGTTGTACTAACTCAGAACCCAAAAGTTGGTATTCTCCGATTTCAAACCAACATAACAGAAATCTACAATGTCTACCATATAATGCTTCATATGGTGCCATATCAATACTGGCCTGATAACTATCAAACTCAATCAAGCTCAAATGTAGATCCCAACTCCCCACAAAGTGAAGAACACATGCCCTAAGCAAGTCCTCCAAGATCTATATAGTCCTTTCAGACTATCCATCTATCTGAGGATGAAAAGTTATACTAAACTTCAACTGTGTAACCAAGGCTTTATGTAATCGTTCCCAAAAATGACTTGTAAACTGGGGACCTCTATCAGATACAATCGTAGCTTGAACTCTGTGCAACCGTACTATTTCATCTATATAAATCTGTGCAAGCTCCTCAGGAGTGTAGGTTGTTTTGATAGGAAGAAAATGCATTATCTTAGTCAACCTATCAACTATTGCCCAAATGGAATCATGAATTTTGGCTATCCTAGGTAGACCAACCACAAAGTCCATTGTCACATGATTCCATTTCTAATGAGATATAGGTAGGGGTTGAACATTCCTGTAGGTTCTAGTGTTTTTCTTTAACCTGCTGACACACCAGACATTCCATAACAAACTCATTCGCATCTCTCTTTAAATCGGACCACCAATACATATATTTTAAATTATGATACATTTTGGTACTCCCTAGATGCATTGCATACATGGATGAGTGATCTTCCTACATAACTAACTTCCTCAAGTTATTATTATCAAGAACTACCATCCTACTATGATAACAAACTATTCCATCATCTATTTCATAGAAACTATCCCATTTCTCACTACCCAACTCTGACCTAATCTACTGAATCATAGTATCATCTTGTTGTGCCTCTTTGATCTATTCTTTCATAGTGGGTTTCACATGCATTTCAGTTAACAACCATTCTAAAAAAGATACTTCTAACTGCACATTCATCTATCTCAAAGAGACAAGCATATCCCTCTTATAGTATACTAAGGAATTCAATTGTGCATTATCTGAGGGTGGAGACGAGGATTTTCTACTGAGTGCATCAACCACTACATTGGCTTTTTCCTGTATGATAATCAATTGTACAGTCATAGTCCTTGATTAACTCCATCCAGCGATGTTGTCTCATATTCAGCTCATGTTGAGAGAAGATGTACTTTAAGTTTTTATGATCTGTGAAGATCTGGCACATCTCTCCATAGAGATAATGCCTCCAGATTTTCAAGACATGAACCACTGCAATTAGTTCTAGATCATGTGTCATATAATTCTCCTCATATTTCTTGAGCTGTCAAAAAGCAAAAGAAACTACATGATCATTCTATATCAACACACAACCTAGGCTATGTGCCATTTTTTAAATCTTGAAATCTATATGGTCTCAACTATTTTCACATACATATACTCATGCATTGAAAAAGGAATAAATTTTCTTTAATTAGTTTAAGTAGATTTTTCTATAGAAAGATATCTACAAATATGTCCTTTACAAATAACATGACATCTCATCCTAAAAGAGGCAGCCAATCTATCAATCAGTTGCTTGAGTTACTTGGCTATGGGATTCAAACTCACATCTTCATAGTTACAAATCGACAAGCTTCCAACTCGGATACCACTACTTATTAAATACCATAGCTACTTTGTTCTTGGAAATCAATGTTGGTACTTATTATAGTGGGTACAAATATGTCTTCATCACTTTACACATTATGAATAATTTATCTAATTATGAGCATTAATTAAGTCAAGTTTTATACTAAAGCAACTATTAGAATTAGAGTATGGTTGATAGACAGACAATGGGATAAATTGAAAGAAACTATGTTCCTAATATTTTCATGAGTTTATGCTTTTAGTATATAGATATGATTTATGAATTTTTAAATAAATGTAGTGAATAATCACTTCATGTAATATTATGCCATTGAAAATACAACTTTTACTATTTCCTTATAGTAAGTAGGATTGAAGTTAATAGAAAATGTATTGTAATTAAATAAAGTTACTTCACAACATGGTACTACAAAAGTTTATATTAATGAAAACATATATATTCACAAATAATAACAATAATAATACATGAAAAACATAGAAATCAGAATTGTAGTCATAAAAAAAGTTCTTACATATAATTTTCTAGTTGTTTGTTGAATCTATTAATTTACTTGGTGGGATTTAAAAGAATGTAAAATGTGATTTCTATTTTGGTTAGCTTTATTTATAAACACAATTGATAAAAACACAAGCATCAAAACACGTTTTCTATCTATCAGGACATGATATCTAAGTGAACCATTTCCTTAGAAAGATTCATTTAGTTTTTAATATACTAATTAAAATGAGTGCCTTGATCTTTTGCAAAAATATTAGATTTATTTGATGGTTAAATGTTTACATTTTCTCTTCACTTTCTCATATAAATATGGTTTCACATAAGTAAACAAAACGACTCTTCTTTTTGTTTTAATATTCTAAAAGTTTCACGTAAAAAAATGAAAGTTGTATTGTATACCATTTATAAGAGAATATATCTCTCATGATAAGAGTTATGTGATGCTAACACACACACACACACACTATATATATATATATATATATATATATATATATATATATATATATAGAGAGAGAGAGAGAGAGAGAGAGAGAGTCAGGCTAGAATACACTCGAGTGTATCCGGAGTGGAATACACTCAAGTAGTTTTTCATGATGGAATATTCTTTTTGAAAATCTAATCCTTTGATCTTATTAAACATCTTGTGAACAACTCATACACAAAATTTGAGCACACTTGGATATGTATAGCTCATGTTATGAAGACCGCAAGAATTATGCATTTCAAATTAGTTTTGTGCGTCGATTTTGTTTCCCTTGGATGAGTGACTTACACTCATCCAAATGGGCTCAAAATTTGTATGTAGCCTATTTATAGTATGACTGTGAAGATCAATGGTTTACATTAAAAAAAATAGTCTTGATATGCAAACACACTTGAGTGTATCTGTGTGATCCGTACACTCGAGTGTATTCTAGCCTGACTCTCTCTCTCTCTCTCTATATATATATATATGTATATATATGATGAAGTTACTTCTAATGACAACAAACTCCCCTCTCATTTAATTTTATCTTTTATGAATAAGTGCATAGCTATGGAATTCTAATATATTTTATATAATTGAATAAAATACACACTCCATTTTTAATCATTTTCCTAAAATTATATGTATGCCACATGAATCTCAAAAAGCAACATTAGAAAAACAACTTGGTAAAGTCATAGTCATGGCATAGTTTCCCATTAACTTTTGTTTTTAATTTTAATTTCATTTATAGAAATTTTGTTTCAAAATATGATGAAGTTTTTTTTATTCTTATAGAATAATACAAACACCCATATCAAACTAGGAGTCAGGCTAGAAAGAAAGAACTCTGAATCTATGACTTCTCATGTAGAGGATTGAAACTTCAATTTCTTTGTATACTGGAGGAACAACTCTCTACTGGTATCCGATCAATTTGCCTATATAATAGTGATATAAGCTTGTGGTTATCAGATCTAACGTACGACATTCAAAGTGAATTTTGTAATCTAAAGATAGAGTTCTTGTAGGAATTCTTAAAAAAATCATTATTGGAGGAATCCTATAATAATTGGACAGGATCCAATATAATTTTGTTTTATTGTTTTTTTTAGGAGTGGTAATGTTTATATTAAAAAAGCACATCAAGCAAGCGAAGACCTGCTTATGTGAAAATCCTACAGAAAAGTTTTCGATGGTGGCAACTGAAAAAAAAATAGAAAAAGAAACAGAAAGACATAAGCATAAAAGTAGCAAGTTTGGATAGCTGGGGGGAGGCACCCCTTAAGACATCCTCCTATAGAGTTTTTTCATCCAGACGTTAGAAACTGATTTGAACTTTCTTTGAACTTGATAGAGTCATAGTTGTTGCTGCACCAAGCTGATCCCAGCCTCATCATCCACCATCGCTTTCAGATCACAGAGGAATGCAGATTCGAATTCTCCTACTTCCGAATCATCCTTTTTTTCATCTGTTAGTTTTCCTGCAGTTTAGTGAGTAAGTGAAGATCGGCCTCGACTTGTGAAATGACAATTTTTGCCAATTTTTTGACGTTGTTGAAAGTTCTATTATTTCTTTCTTTCCATAGGTTCCAGCAAATTATGATGAAGATATCATTGCTTTTGTAATTTCTGTAGCTCCTTAAAGGGGTTATTTTAAAAGGAAATGAGTCTTCCTGGAGAACAGGAAGACTATTTCGCATGAAGTGAGAAAAAATATTTTGTGAGAAAGTGCATTTGAAGAAGATGTGACTAACTGAATCATTGTTTTTTTCACAGAGTACACATTTGAATGGTCCAATGAAGCCCTTTTTTGAGATATTTTCACCTGTAATAAGTTTATTGTGAAGAAGGAGCCATAAGAATGTTTTGTATTTTTGTGGCCATTTTTGTTTCCAAAGCTTTGTTGATGATGGGGAGATACCGCTATAGCTGAGAAAATTGTATGCAAGCTTGACCGTATATTCTTTTCCCCATTTCCAGGTGATGTTGTTTGAGATGTTGTTTTCCAAAGTACTAGCTAGATTTCTAAAATCATTTTGGCTGACCTGGGAAAGGATACATCTTTTTAAAGAGTTTGATCTATTCCTGGTAATGAGAGAAAGAGCTTTATCTTTTTTTTTTGTTGAGAAGTTTTTTTGGAATGGTCCATGATGTTTTAAGATTCACGACAGAGTTTTTTTTTCAAACCATGGGTCAGACCAGAAGGAAATATGTTTTTGGGAGTGTGGAGGGGTGTTTATGATTTGAGAAAGCGTTTTTATATGTTTATTTATGAATTTCCAGAGTGGCGAAGCAGACTTTCGTTGGATATGATGCCAAGGAGGTGAGTGCTGGTAGTATTTATTTGAGATAAGATGTGTCCAGAATTTTTTTTTTGTTTTGGATAAGAAAATGTATGACTTTGGCGATGAGGCAGAGAGAGTGTGTTTCAATATTTATAATGCCCCAACCACCTTGATCAATAGGAGCTGAAATAGTTTTCCAATTGACAAGATGATAGTGTTTCCCTTGTTTATTTTGCTTTTGGACATTATTCCACAGGAATTTTCTCCGGATTTTGTCGAGAATAGATTTTGTTTTTGAGGGTAGTGGTATACAACTTAAGAAGTGTGTAGTTATTAGAGTAATGACACTATTTAGCAGGGTGAGCCTACCCACGAGATTTAGGAAGTTGTTTTCCCAACCCGAGAGTTTTGTGTTTATTTTTGAAATAATTGGTTTCCAAATGGCATTTGAAATGTTATAAGGGGTGATAGGAAGGCCCAGATATTTGATCGGAAATGTTTCTGTTTTGCACTTAAGAAAGTCTTTTAGGTTTTCCAAATAAGATTGTTGAATGTTTACCCCAAAAATGGAGGATTTTTTAATGTTGATTTTCAGTCCAGAGATATAGGAGAAAAGACCAATGATCCTGAAGATATTCTGAACAGAGGAAAAATCTGGTGTGGAGAATATGATTGTATCATCAGCAAATTGAATAATATTTTCCAAGCATACATCTGGTGTCTGAATGAGACCGTTTTGCTTTCCCAAGAAGAGCATGCGAGAGAGAATGGTGGTTAAAATGATGAAAAGATATGGAGAGAGTGGGTCCCCTTGTCTAAGTCCATTTGAATCATGGAAATAGCCAAAAGGAACGCCATTTATGATTGTGGAGAAGTGATTTGTAGAAATACATGCATGGATCCATGAGATCCATTTATCAGGGAAAGCAAAACCTTTAAGAGTTTGAAGGAGACAGTTCCAATTGACAAAGTCAAAGGCTTTTTCAAAATCCAGTTTAATGGCAAGAAAGTTTTTTTTTGTATGGCAAAGATGAATAGTTTCATTTACCATTAAAAAGGCATCTTGGATGCTTCTGTCTTTTAGAAAGGTGGATTGGTTTAGAGGGATGATATCGTCCATGTGAGGTTTGATCCTATTTGCTAATGTTTTAGCAATGATTTTGTAGTAGGTGTTTATGAGACTGATAGGACGAAAGTGTGAAATAAGTTCTGGTTTGCTATTTTTTTATCAATGTAATGAAGGTTTTATTGATGTATTTAATGATGTTGTGTGGGTTTGAACTAGTTTGGATGGAGGAAAGAAGAGCATGGAAATCGTGTTTATAATGATTCCAGTTTGCCAGGTAGAATTCTGCGTTAAGGCCATCTGGACCAGGCGATTTGTTTCTTCCTAGGTTAGAGATCGCTGATTGCAAATCCTCAAGAGTGAAAGGTTTAATGAGGTCATGAGGGTTTTTTATTTTGTTTTCACAAATAGAATGCCAATGAAGGTTGTTTAGCCCAGTTGGGTTGTGATTATTGTTGAAGATTTTTTTAAAATGGTTTTTTATATGGGTTATGATGGTTTGTTTATGTGAAGTGAGTCTTCCGTTTATCATAAGGTGAGTTATAGCATTTTTTCTAAAATTTTTGTTGCAGATTTTATTAAAGAATTGTGTATTTTTGTCACCTTCTTTACCCATGTAATTTTGGCCCTTTGTCTCCATTTAGTCTCGATTCTATTATTTATGTGTTCTAGATCAGCTTTAATGGATAGGATCAAGGCTGGATCAGCTGAAGGGTCTTTTTCAACATGGAGAAGTTGGTCTTCGAGGTCTTTCTGAGATGTAGTTAAGGTCATGGGGTTAAGAAGCAACTATTTTTTATGTGATTTTTGATGTGTTTTGTGTTATTTAAAATGTGAAGGCCTAAGTTTGTTGAAAGTGAGTTAGCAAGAGCCCAGTTTTCAAGACAAGATTTGGAATTTTTTTTGATGTGAAGCCAATTGTTTTCAAATCTAAATGGACGTGATCCCCAAGAGTTTTTGGTTGTTTCAAGGATAAGGGGAAAGTGGTCAGATATGGTGCGGTGAGAGATGTAGATGGAAGAGAGTGGATGATTGTCTCCCCAAAGGTTTGAGTAAATGAAGTTATCGAGTCAGGCAAAGGACCAGTTTCTAGACCACGTAAATAAGGCATTTGTGGGAACAAGATCAATGAGAGAATGGTTTGAAATCATCAGTTCAATTTTTTTTTTCAACAACTGTCATGGGAGAGGGTGATGGATTTGTGTTATACCTATCAGATGTCTGGGTAACAAGGTTGAAATCACCTCCTAGGACCCATGGAGTATGATGATATTTTGAGAAGAGGCATCGTAACTCTTCAAGGAAGGTTGTTTTGTCATATCCTGGTTCCCCATAAATACCAGTGAAGGACCAAAGGTAGTCATCAGTAAGATTTCTAAAATCAATCGATATCGAAAAATTGTGGATGGAGAAGTTTTGCAAATCAAGGATCTGATTATTATATCCCACAAGGATACCACCTTTAAAACCCTTTGGTGGAAGCTGAATCCAGTTCGTGATTCCATTTCCACCAATGGTTTTGAGGGCGAAGGGGGTGAGAAAGGATTTCGTTTCTTGGATGAATATTAAATCTATTTTGTTTTTATATATATGCATATTTTTTTTCTCCTTTGAATGTTAGCTTCTCCACAAATATTCCAAGAAGATATTTTCATGAGTGAGGAGGAAGTTAAAAAAACGAGAAATAAACAAGTAGTAAAAATAACTCAGTTAGAAACATTCTTGGACCAACCCATGAATGATTCTATGTTATTTAACATGAACTGAGCGTCATCATTTTTTTCAAAGCAAAAGCCTATCTTGTTTGCAAATGATGTAAAACTTTTAGTGCTAGACCAAGAAGCAACATCGTCAAAAGTAATAGACTTATTTTTTATTTTATGTGATAGAGATGAAGAGAGAGTTGACGCAGGAGTATCATAACTGATTGAGCTGGGTGGGGAGTTACCTCTCTGTGGCCTGTTAATGATACTGGCTCCTTTGATGTTGGCTTGTTCAAGGTGCAGGATCTTTTGCAAGTAGCTTGACTTCTGCATAGGGCTCTCCTGCTCCGAACTCTGCAGCGAGGTATCCTTATTTTGTAAGGAAGAAACTTGAAATGCAGTAGGTTGGTTATCTTTGTTTGGGGAATGCCAACTTTCCTTCGTAGATGAAGTGGATTGGCATTAGTTTTTGCTAGGTTTTATATTGAGAGCGGGGAGGGTGGGGTCAGGAGATCTGTTTCTTTTTTTGCTATGAAGAGGATATGAACTTTTAGAAAAGTTTGTAGGTTTCCTAATCCAGACTTGATTTCTGGCAGGAGGAACCCTGACATGTAGGATAGGATTTTTTCCTTTGGTTGGGCTAAACCATGAAGGAGGGTGAGCTGATAGGTCAGAGAAGGCTGTGCTGTTTAAAGAGGGGTGTTCGGAAGCAAGCTTCAGATGGTAGATAGATCCACCTATCCTGATGTTGATAGAAGGTGGTAGAGAGATGGCAGCTTTGACGGAGAAAAGACAGTAGGCTTTGATGAATTGGGTGGGGTGAAGCGTTTCAGGACTAATGTATTGAAGCGTAGCTCCAATAGAATGAGTGATGCCTCTAAAAATTTCAAGCTCCCACAGATGAGGAGGAAGGTTTGAGATGGAAACCCAGTCAGAACCACCAGTAGGGGCAGGGAAAGAGCCTGTATCGGCAGACCATTTGGAGAGGCGCGCCATGATAAAACTGGATCCACATGGTATGGTAAGCATCTGGTTGAAGATATGGTTTATCTGCGTCCCTTTAGGAACGGTGTAAATGAGTTGGGTGGGAGAGAAAACTTTTGGTTTAAGGATGGTTTGACCTAGGAGAAGAAGAGCTAAAACTCTAGTGATATCGGGAACATTGATAGGATTGTTGTCCAGGTTATTTTCTATTGTAACAAGAATACTTCTGAGGGAAAAAACCTTGAGTAGTCGCATGGAATTTGTTGGGATATCCATGGCGATCGCATATTCAAGGTAGTCAGGAGTCTTCATAGTTGGAGATGTGGGAGGAGGGTTGATACTATGGGCTTTGACAGAAGGGGATTTTGATGGAGGGATATATTGTTGTGTGTGATGTTTGGAAGAGGTTTTTGGCGAGGGGTAGGGTTTTGAAATAGTAGGTGTCCCAGAGTTTGAGTTTGCGAGACAAGGGTTTTTTTTTTTTTTGCATGTTCCGGCGAGAGATCGGCTAGGCATGCAAAAGGATTTTTTGAAAGGTAATGATTGAGGGGAGGTACAGAATTTGGCCAATAGTTGGAGGAAGATTGTTTTGGGACCACTGAACACTTTTGGAAAGTGGGATTTCGCATCGAACGAGTGTGCATGTTAGATCGGTGGAGAAATGGCTGTTGTAAAAATCTATTGGGGAGAGGTCGGGCCAAACAGAACCTTTTTATGTGCCCGAGGCTACCACAGTTGAAGCAAGTGCGTCCTGAGAAACACTTGGAAGAAGAGTGGCTGTTGTTGTGGCAGTGGGAGCAGAAAAGAGCTCAAAAAGGTTTTTTGGGGGGGACCGTTTTCCAATTTTGGGCGGTGGGGTTGTGTTCTAGAGTGTCTTTTATAAGAATGGAAGATTTATCTTGTCCCAGAATAGGAAAAGTGAGATTTAAAAGATTAATGTCTTTGGGGATGATATCCCATAGGATATGGAGACATAGGACGGAGGGTTTTGTATAATGACTATAGTTTTGGTCCATAATCATTTTCTTTAATAGATGGGGAGGGAAAAAGTTTATACCTTTTTGCGATGGAGCTCTGTTGTTGAACCATGGGGGATGTGATCTTGTCTTCTTCATCTTCTGATCCAGAGGAGATGGAGATAGGCTAAGATTTTGCACCTATAGGGGGTTGATGTTCTGCCCTGACGAAGAGTTGGTCCGCAGAGTCTGTAGATGAAGAACAACCTTGATCGTGACTTTTGCAGAGAAATGCGAGTGATGGTGGAGTTTCATGTTTGAAATCACAAACCCATGCACGAAAGGTGTGATCTTCATAGGGTTGGAGGAACATAGACCATTCCGGTTGCAGATTCAGTTCCAAGCACATCTCTTTCCAACCTTCTGAGATGAGGAGGAATGGGGATTTTTTACCCCAGGTTGTTTCCAGAGAGGTAGACCACGAAAGCGAAACCTGGAATGAGCGGTGGCCTATGTCTATCATACAGATGTCTGGGGAAATATCATATTTGTGGTAAATCCAAGCTCTAGGAAGCGAGATAGTTGTTGAGAAGGTTGGATCGGAGAGATGGATCTCTAGGAAGGGGAAGCACGAGTTCATGTTGGGAGAAGAAGATGGGGTTTTCGAGATGTTACTGGTCTTCAGGGTTTTGTGTTTCTGGATGGCACAGAGGAAAGTTTTGATCTTGCCCGATCTTTGCATGCTATGTTCTTTTATGCATGTAGAAAGGATGAGGGCTCCCCCGGTTCTCATATTGATAACCGAAAGTTTGGTGGAGCTTTTATTGCTTCTCTTCTGAACCAGAGTAAACTGATGTGACCCTTGAAACCCACAAAATTTGGGGAAAGAGAATGCGTCCGACAAAGAGAATGAAGATGAGTAATCAATGTGTTGTTGCTTGCATGTTTCTAGGCCAGATTGGAGACACGAGGAATGGAGTTAATTGAGGCTTTTTGCAGCAAAGGATTTTAAAACTTTATCCGATCAGGCTGAAGCGTTGATGCTAAAAAAACTGTTGTTGCAACAAAAATTTATACTGAAATCGCTGGAGTCTACTGATGTTATGAAACCCTTAGCCTGCGAAGATCGGAAGGATAACAGGGGGAAAAATACTTGAGAAAAAAAAACGGGGATTCTTGAAACCCTTAGGTGGTGATGGCAGTTTCTGAAAGTTGATGATGGAACTTTTAGCCGTTATCTACTAAGAAGATGATAGATGTGAAGTCTCGAAGGAGCTGAGACCCAATATAATCGACGTTGGGGAACCCCGACGTTATGGGGGAGAGGAAGAGATAGGGGGAAGATCACTAGAGGAGGAGCGACCAACCTAGGAGACGACATACTGACTCTGATTTCTAGAGAGAAGTCGGAGCTTTCTCACACTAGCTTACCGTTGCTGCAAGAGACGCTGGAGACACTTTGGAAACGTATAATTTTGTTTTATTGTATAGTGCACGTTTGTCTCACTTTATCTTTTCTAGGGGTTAGGATTTTAAAGAGGAGAATAGAAGAGGTGTTGCCTAGTAAAAAAAATATAAGACTCTTCCTATACTAATTACTACACTATACCAGAATTTATTATATGTCTAAATAACTTGATGTAACATAATGGGCTCACACCTAGTGGCGTAGTCACATTGTAGCTTGGGTGGGCACATTCCCTTCCCAAGCTTTGAAATCGCTATATTAATGACTAGAAGAACACTTATATTTTGAAGAAATTGCTACTACAATGACCTATCGAAAATATATTAACAAGGTTGTATATTAACTGTGCTCCTCCTTAGAAGATATCCTCGCTATACCGCTACGCCTATGTTCCATGTTAAAGCGTTGTAATATTCACACTCGTCGTGAGTGGTGATTTTCAATAAAAGGTTCACACCTTAAAAAGAAAATACAAACATTCATCTTCTTTTTGTTGCCCACGCTTATGTAATATATTTTCAAATTTTTGTACATGATAAACGAAAATGCATATCTTGATAAAAAAATACAAATGAAAAACTTATCTTGACGCGTCCAAATCGTGACGCAGGTTGTGACGCGGGCTGTAAAGCAAAAAACCGTTGGACTGGGGTGGTAGTCTCCGACCAGGCTCCATTTTTTTTGTCAAGTGACATAGGTGTAGATAAAAGATCACAAGATTCATTTTTTACTAATAACTTTTGATCCAGAATGATTTTTTGATAAAATAAAAATTATTAGACGAAAAATTTAATCTAACAAGACTAATATTGATATACTTTGAAAAAAATGAACTGGGGTGCTAATTAGTATATAACAATATAAAAATGAAGAGAAGGAAATTCAATGCAATAATGTGCATATTTAATTAATATGAGTGTGTTCAATCAAAAGTGGGCGCATTGAGGACATTAATACACACATTTAATCATAGATAGGCACGTTCAGTCAAAAGCAGGCACATTAAAGGCAATAATGTGTACATTTAATTAATATTAGACACATTCAATTAAAAGTGGGCACACTTAATTAAAAGTGGACGCATTTAGGGCTTCACTAAGGGTATTCAATCAAAAGTGACCGCATTCAAAGTGATAATGTGCACATTTAATTGATATGGCGTACATCCAAAAGTGGGAGCATTACTAGACACATTCAATTAAAAATAGGTACATTCAATAAAAAAGAGGCGCATTAGGGTGATAATGTGTACATTCAATTAATATTGAGCGTATTCAATCAAAAGTGGACACATTCAAGTAATATTGGACGCATTCAATCAAAAGGGCGCGTTGAGGGTATTACTAGGCACAATCAATCAAAGTAGACACATTCAAATAAAAGGAGGCATATTCAGGGTGATAGTGTGCACATTCAATTAATATCGACACATACCAATCAAAAGTGGGCACATTGAGGGCATTACTAGGCGCACTCAATCAAAACTGGGCACATTCAATCAAAAATGTGAGCATTCAGGGCAATTGTATAAGTACTCAATTAATATTGGGCACATTCAATCAAAAGTGGGCACATTGAGGGAATTACTAGGCATTCAATTAAAAGTGGACGCATTCAGGGCAATAACGTACACATTTAATTAATATTAGACACCTTCAATTAAAAAAATAGGCTCATTCAATCAAAAGTGAACACATTGAGAGCATTAGTAAGCACATTCAATTGAAAGTGGGTGCATCTAATCAAAAGTAGGTGCATTCTGGGAAAAAATGTGCACTTTTAATTATTTTCTATCAATATTTGTCGCATTGTTAAGATTTGTGTTAATTTACTATTTAATCAAAAGTAGGCGCATTCACACCATAATTGAGCACATTCTCTTCATAGTTTGGCTTTTTCTACATATATTAGTCACACTATGTTAAGATTTGTGGTAATTTACTATTTATACACACTCTAAGAAGTAGACACGTTCACACCATAATTGATCGCATGTGCACCATAATTGCTCGCATGCACACCAAAATTGTGCACTTTTTTTACAAATATTGCTCGCATTGTCAAGATTTGTTTTAATTAGTTATTTATCCATACTCTAAGAAGTATGCACATTCACACTATAATTGAGCATTTTTGTACAAATATTAGGCACATTATGTTAAGATTTGTACTAATTTGCTATTTATGCAAATACTATAAGAAATATGTATATTCACAATATAATTGGGCGCATTAGCACCATAATTATGCATTTTTCTACAGACACTGCATCATGTTAAGATTTGTGCTAACTCGCTATTTATACATATCTTTTAAGAAGTAGACAATTCACACCATAATTAGGCGCATTAACACCATAATTGATTTTTTTACAAATATTAGACACATTATGCAACGATTCGTACTAATTTTTTATTTATGCACATACTCACTCCTTTATTTTTTCTTCTAAAAATTTCAAAATGATACTTATTTATTATTTGATATTATTATTTTTCAAATATATTTTTCATAATGAATTTAATGGTTTTGTTTCGTGTAAAAATTAAAGTTATAAAAAATTAATATATTTTTCCCAAAAAATGAAAAAAAGCAAAACCGTGATTAGGCGCGGGAAGGGTGGTTTTGAAGCGTTTGCACCCCTCCAACTTTGCGTAGCCAAGTCCAAATATAAATTCTACCAATATAACGAGGCACGTGCATGCACGTGTACGTGTAGTCAACTTGAAATAAAAAGGTTCACATATGAACCGTGTGCCGCAGCTACGGCGCCAGAGAGTTTTATGTGTGTCGTACGAGTGTACTGCAATACTGCCGGTCTTCAGTCTTTCCAACTAAAGAGAGGAAACGGATACTCTCTGACCTCCTAGAACAAGTCCCCCGCGGTTCTTCGATTCCGATTTCCGAGCTGCCATGGCACCATCTTCTACCATCGATTTTTCTGATAGGTAAGACCTCTACACTAGAACTGAAAATTTCTGCTTGCCTTCGTCTGCATTTGTGGATTCCCCCTTTCCGCCCTTGCCAAATTCTCCTTTCGCTCATTTGCTGATATTAGTTATCCTGCAGGGAACCGGCGGTAAGGAGGGAGAGAAAAAAGACCGCGCCTATTTTGTTGTTTGCCCCTCTCTTATATGCTCCCATGCTTCCACTGAGTACGTTCCTGGACTCAAAATTACCTGATTTCCCTCTTTCTCTTTAAAGGGTCAATCCAGTAGGTTAAATCTCCAGCGATGGCGCCTGCTCTTAATTCTATCTGTATTGTATGCCAGTTCGAATCACGCTGCGGAGGAACCCGGTTTTGAGGGATCGGCTGTTCTATGGAGTCCTGGCGGGCGCCTTTGCTCACGGCACCTACTTGGTGTATCCTTTTGTTTTTTTTAGTCGCTTCTGTTGCATTCTAGACATCGCACTGCACCCCGAACTATCTATAGATACCCGTTTTGACTTTCTAGTTTGTGGGCACTGTCCGATTTGCTTAAGGTAATTTCGCCACACGTAATAACATGAACAAAGTTGTAATCTACCAATCAGTTTATTGGAATAAGAGATTTAGGGCATCCCTGTACTGATATGATCTGTAGAAGCGAGGGAAGGTTCATATCCAGTGGTGGATACAGGAACCTGTGGTGGGTGAGGCCCATCCAAAAAAATAATAGAAAGATGATAAATGATCATCTTCGTGATTAAAAGTTAGTATATATATGTTTGTAGTTAGTACTGGAAAACTTATAGAACACGTATGATATAAAGAAGTGAGAGACATCCTCGCCAATCCCTTGTTGTGTGATACCACTTCCACATCAATATTTTTGGAGAGGTTTGTTTTATCAATGCAACCTAGCAATAAGTCATAAATTTGTCGGCCTTCTTGTCGTGTAGAAGACACCTTATGATTTTCATTATGAAAGACCTTTTCCACGACGATGGTTGCAAGTTGCAACTTATTATAGCGATATAACTGTCATTATTGCATCTCAATATACCAACATCAGATATCTTGCATGCAATATGCGGATGATATCATCCTTCCATTCTAACTGTCATAAATTTGTCAGCCTTCTTGTAGTGTAGAAGACACCTTATGATTTTCATTATGAAAGACCTTTTCCACGACGATGGTTGCAAGTTGCAACTTATTATAGCGATATAACTGTCATTATTGCATCTCAATATAACAACATCAGATATCTTGCATGCAATATGCGGATGATATCATCCTTCCATTCTAACTAATTTATCTTTGTCATAGATGGAAAAGTTATTAGTTGGACCAAGACAGGCAACCCATAATAGTAACTTTGCTTTTTTATACTAAATTAATCATTCAACTGATTCATGAACAAATATATCACCGTGTTAACTGTTAAATATCTCAAGCGCAAAGTAGCTTAAATTTGTCTTCATCTCTTCAATGCATTTCCTCTCCTTTGCATTACTTAGATTTCATCCATGTCTCTAATATGTTTTATCAAACCCCTTGTCCTGTATGACCAAATTCAATGTGTCCGAGCCAGTTGTGCATTAATTCACTTATTATTTGCACCAACAAGGAATTTCAAAATTGAAGGGAGGGAAAGTGGAGGTTGTTGTGCTATACTCTGCATGGGTCAAAGGGGGATATGTAAAAGGTAGTCTTGCTCTTTTGTCAATTAGACAAATGAGAGTTCGATTCGAGATGATTATATTATAGGATGACGGGATATAAAAACATGTGGGTTTAGATTGTAAAGGGATATAATTTGGACATTGGTGGAGTCCATTTCTATTTCCTTCTATTTCATTTAAACCAGCATTCCAATAAGCTACAATCAGTAACTAGTTTTCTATATGTTTTGGTATATAGATAATAATCTGATTAGGGAAAAATAATAAGCTTTTAGTCAGTTAGACACATTTATTTTGTTTTAATGTAATTGTGTCTCTTCCTCTTTCCTTAGCACACGGATCAACGCCTTTTCTGTATTCATTAAACTCACGCTTCCCCCCACCCCCCCTCCATGCATTCCTTTGTCTTCTTTCTACACACTGGTTATGCAGTGCGGTGTTCCCCGTTCATTCTGTAATCTTGCCTTGTCTCGAAATTCAGGGTGAGGCCAGGATATATTGCGACTGGGCCAAACCTTTTTTTGTGGACGACCACATGAGGCTGCGTCCTTAGGTGGCCTAAACGTAGGTCCATTGCTGTTCATATCTCTTTTTAGATCTGTGAGTTATCAACGGGGAATATAATTTGGAGCCGATTGATTTGAAAAAATTCATCAGACAGAGTAACAAACTACTTCAACGTGGAAACATGAAAGATGTTAGTTTGATTAAGTATGCATTTGTTTGTGCAAATGTAGAAGGTGGTTAAGGCATCCAATGCAAATAAACTTGTGGAGTGCCACAAGGATTTTACACAGCACATCTATCCATTTAGGGCTAATCCAAACATTCCATGCAAGTAATTCTTCCCAACTGTTATGGTAAGTTAACAATATGTTCTGCACAGTGGAAGAGTCCTGTAGTAAGTTGAGCTATCCGACATATTTATTTGGTTTACTATTTGCAAAAGGAGAAATCATTTATTCTTCCCACTGCACGTAAAGGAACTTAATGTGAAGTTTAACTCAGAAATCATTTAATAAAACAAATTGTGGAAGTTCATAAAAAACATACTTTATTTTGAAACATAGTGAAAAGTTGCAAAAAGTTGGGGAAAGTCACCGACCCATGCATAGTTGTCAAGGCGCCAAGGTGGGCTGCCTTCAAGCGTAGGCATCTTTTAAAAATTACAATTCAGTCCATTTCCTTGTCTACATAGATATGTTTAATGATTTATAAAGAAATCCCACCAATATAAACATAACTAGTAGTTATATTTGTGTAGGTATACACATATATAAATGTTAATTCGCTCATATACTTATTGTGGTCTAGAAATCTAATAATTATATTTTATTTAAATTGCAAGCAGCACAAAAAAATATTTTTCTAGACAATGTAAGACAGAGAAACAAGTAATCGGAGATTTGATTTCATAGCTCCAAGTCTTATGCAAAGCAATGACCATCCTTCAAAACACAGTCGCTAGACAAAAACGGAGTTGAAGATTCATAACAGAAAAAACCTAGAAGTTGTGTAATAGGAGTATTCTTTCCAAATAATGTGATATTTTGCACATAACATATGTAACAATCATTGTTTTAAACCAATGTTACGAGGACAGGACCAATGACCGAACCAGTGAGGCCACCGGTTGGACCACTTCAACCGGTGACATAGCAATGAGATCATATATATATATATATATATAATTATATATATATATATATACATATACACACACACACACACACACACACACACACACATATATATATATATATATATATATATATATATATATATATATAACTGCTAAAAATATATACTAGATATGAAGATATGAACAATATGATCCAATTCAACTGCGATGAAGCTAAAAGCTAAAGTCATTCAACACACAACATCAAGTCTTAACATCATGCATCACAAAATCTGAAAAGAAATAGTAAAATACAAATGTTTCGATTCATATTCCATACAACAGTAGCAAGTAATGTGCAATTTTCATCAAATCACTGACTGAAATTCAATTTTTATAGTGTTTGTTATCTTTTAGAAACACATCTTGCGATAAATATTGACTAGTAGGTGTTGAGATAAATATGGAACACACATAGATGACAAAAAATACATAGGGGAGCAAATAGTATACACAACAGGAAGAAAACACAACTGAATTATAGATAATGCACACAATAGTTGGAGGGAAAGGAAAAAAAGCAATTATGTAACTATGAACACAATAGATGGATGAATGGAAGAAAACGTAAAGAAGATGAAGAATAATAACATATGCAGCAGATGACACTTAAAAAAATAGCAACAGTTGAATGGGAGTAGGGAGGTTAAGAAAACATAAAATAACCACTTAGAATTCAGCTGTTGTGAATGTGCGAGCAGTAATTGGCCGGTTCCGGCTGAGCGGACTGGTTCAACCTTGAACCGGTCGATTCTCGCTGGTGTTGGGATGGCTGCCGAGTCTTGAGCCTGACCGGACCGGCTTCGGTACTGGTTCCTGATTCAACCGGTCCAACCCGATTTTCATAACATTGTTTCAAACGCCAGGACAATCACACAGAGCAATAAGGCCCATAAATATGCCATGGAACCAACAAAAATAAGTTAAGACGGCAATATAGCCAAGGAATATGGCAACACACACACCCCTGAGACACTTTGTCGCTTAGGCGTGTACCTTAACAAGTACGCCCACATTGTCTTTCAGGAGGAACAATTGACTAAACAAGAGATTTGGAAAAATCACAACTTTTTTCTAAAAAGTTGCTGATTTTTGTTAAGCCTATTTTTTTCTTGACGATGAATAACTCCTCCCAGATAGGGCTACGTTGGAGTGCTACGACGAAGTTAACCCCATGATGCAGACCACGTTGCAAAAATCAAACTCATTCATCTAAATCAACTATCACACAATACTGGTGTTATTATAGATAACGCGCCGGAAGTCCCAATTGGCTTATTTTTGCTAAAGAACGACCGAAAGTAAGAACTAAAAATTAATTAATTAAGAACTTACAAGTAGGTTCCTAATATTACATGTAGATCCTAAAACTAATACAATTGTTGAAAAACCGTAGACATAAACCAAGACTCAACAACTAAATAAAAGACAAACATAAATAAAAGATGACTCATGACACACTAATAAAGGGGCACCAAACCCTATTCAGCCTCTAGATGAGTAGGCTGTTCTACATCAGCTCCCCTCGGGTTGACAAAACAAGCCTCTGGCATGTGGGGGTGTTGTCGTGGTACTCCATGGTAGTCCGACGTGGGTAGCATATGTCTGAACATGGTGAGTTGAGGTGTGTCCTCTATATCTACCTCGTCATCGCCTGCTGAGGTGTGTCCTCTGCTAGCTAGTCATCGCTATACTCTTTTGCAGGAAGGACATTTTCCTCTTCTAGCTCATCGTCGCTAGACTCAACTTGTGGGAAGGGCATCCTCATACCGCTAAGTGTTGCATGCCATCCTTTCCTCCAATTTTGCAACTTTGGCATTGAACTCATCATTGGGCACCGTGGTGTCGTTGGTGGAGTGTCTGGCTGTTGTGGAAGTGCATTGCAGTTCCTTGACCCTTAGATACAACTTTGTAATGAGTTGGTCGGAAGAAAAATTTGCAGTGCACTATGACTGAAGTGGAATTTGAGAATTTCTTGGTGTTTTAGAAGATTTCTAAAGTCGTTGAAGATGCTTGAAAAACTCCTATGCAATTGATGGATGAGCAAGATTTCAGGCCAAAATACCATGTTGTGCCGCTGCTATAGGGCAAGCGTGGTACAAACACGTATTGCAGAGCTCTTGGCTCGAGGCTTCAATAGTCTAGGGGCTTCGGTTGGAGGAGGAAGAGACTTGGGGGCCCCTTTTGGAGGTGAAGATGCAACCTAGAGACACCACCTCAACACTTGAGGGGGAGGAGATGTCAAGCCGACTTGCTGGTTGCCCTTTGAAGGGTTGCCTTTAGGGGACCTAGGAGGCCCAACGACTGCTAGGACATGCTTTGAGCTCCTTTAGGGGACCTAGGAGGCCCGACGACTGCTAGGCCTGCTTTTGCTGACCGTTGTGAAAGAGGGGAAGGGAGGTTATAGTGACCGGCGGCTTAACAACTGTTTCGGATAACCCTTCTCCCTCTTGTAGTACTATAGTGACTCGTCCAGATGGCTTTAGGGACTAAGAAAAAGAGAGGCATGAAAGGGGGTTGAAGAGGACATGTAGGAGCGGGATTTGTCGAGGATCAATATTTTAAAAAGCGTAAAGCAGTAAGCGTGCGAACAACACCCTGTAATTGCTTAAGCTCTAGAGAAGCGCTTAAGCGAGCGATTTTTCAAAAAGCGGGTTTGTTTACCATATACTTCTATGGAAAATTACGTGCATATATATATATATATATATAAACAACATATTTTTAGGAACTTATATACATATCTAACACCCTACACAATAATATCAAACACCCAATAGTTTATAACACAAGTATATAACAATCATTGAAACATTACAAATCAATTATATAAGTTTAAGACATGAAGAAATAAATGTAAAATAGTATTTTACATATAGATATAACATTTTTATCATCAAAATAAGTTAATCTAGTTGAAGAAACTCATGCAACAAAACAAGTATAACAAGAATGATTTTAGTTCACATGTTTACATAGCTACACAATAAAAAATAGACTTATCATATATACCTTACTGTCTTATTGATACATCTACATATCGTCAATTAGTCATACATTAAAATAGTACATTTAATCAAAATATGCATTCTAACGTAGATGGAATTGTTATAATATAGTATGATACTTGGATTGTAAAATTTACTTAATGTTACAGTAGTATCATGATCATCCAACTCAGTATCTAATATTGCACTGAACTATATCATCCAAGTCACTATTTCTTAATGTTGCATTCTAATTTATAGATAATAGTTACAACAATCAGGAAGAGAGTAGTATTCAATACACCATAGGTAAATTGACAAGTATTAGAGAAACATAAACATACTGTTAGAGAGTCTGTTTATTAGTTACTTATATTATCCTTGTAATATGGGCCTCACTGTGTCTTGGCCCATCAGGGTTTAGTTAAGTCTGTATGCTTCCCTGTTCTCCTATTTATAGGAGCAGGGTTTCTTCTATCTAATACATCGATTAGCCGTCTCTTATTTTCTAAGATGGTATCAGAGCAGTGATCCAACCCTAATCCTAGAGGAGACAAAAAAAGATTTTCCTCCGCCTGCGGGCGGCAGCCTCCCTTCTTGGCTTGGCCGCCCGCCGGGCAACCTCTTGGCCTTGCCGCCGTAAACCTCTTCCGTAAATCCTTTCCTATGCTCATCTTTTCCTGCTGCCGGCCCCTCTACACCGGCGGCGCTTCATGCCTCCTGACTGCCGCCTGATTTCTCCATGCGTGGTTGCTCCTCGACCCTGTGTGGGGGGGGCTGGTCGTGCTTCCCCGAGCTCTTCACCGGCGGTTCTGTTGTGGTCTTGGAGCGTGTGGCTCCTTGACGCTGCGGCGGCTTCACCGCGCCCACCTTCCCTTGCTCTAGACGGTGGTCTAGGGTCCCGGCGCCTGCTCCGTGGTGCCGTGCTGTTTGCTTCTTCGCCCCTGATGCGTGCTCTTCCCGCTCCGTCGGGCTGGTGGTCTGTGACTGGCCCCTTGGCCTCTCCGCCGCGGCGTAGCTTGGTGGCTCCTCCGACGAGGGCCCTGCTGTCGGCTTCTCCGAGCTTCTTCGGTGTGTGGTCTTTCCGCGGCGGCGCTTCATGCCTCTCCGGCTCCGTGGAGCCACGCTGGTTCGTGCCTTCTCGTCCCTGGTGTTAGATCTTCTCCGCTCCATTGTGGTGGCGGTTCGTGCTTGGCCCCTCGGCCTCTCCGCCGTTGCGTTGCGTGCCTGCGACGGCCCCCTGCTTCGCCTGGGGCTGTTGGGGCTCGCTGTGGTCGTCCCTGGTGGTCTTGCTTCGTCATGGGACGGCGCCTCTCTGCTGCTGCGTCGTTCATCGTCTCTGCTGTTACCGTTACAGCCCTTTGTCGCCACCATCAACCTACTGTTGTTGCTGCCCACCACCTTACAAACTTCTCGGCATGCTACTACCTGATCTTCGGTTTCATTAAGACTTCTTATGACTAATTAGAGAAAATTTTGCTGAATTTTATCCGTGATATTATTAATCTATGAAGATTTGTGCTTGATTTCTCTTCAAAAATCTTTGTAGACCTTTTTCCGCGCCCCCCAAACCCCCCGGCAGTGCTATGACCTATTTTTCTTTGTGGGTTGTTCCTTTATCATTATCCACCCCAACCACTCTTGATTCCTTCCGTGGTTGGTGTGAGGGGGAGAAATAGAGAAGAGATGAGATGAGATGATGAAGAAGAATTTCATTCTGTTGTTCTATGGATCTTCATCTGCTAATGTTGCCTATTCATCATCTACCTCGACTGCTATGAAGATACTTACTTGGACGTCATTGATATTACTGCCTGCTTCTTGGAGTTTTTTCACATATGGAGTTTATTTCTGCTGCCTATTTAGTTGATGTCTTCTATCCGGCTACGTCTTCTACTGTTGTTTTGCCAACACTCTTTGGCTTGTCCATGCTTTGTGCATGTCGACTCGTCTGTGCTCTGTCTTGCACGACGACTTCTACTGCATACTACTGTGTACCAGCACTCTCTGGCTTGTCCGTGCTCTGTTTCGCACGTTGACCCGTCCGTACTTTATTTGTACGTTGACATCTACTGCCTGTGATCCAGCACTCTCTGGACTTTGCTGCCTGTGACCCGGCACTCTCTGGGATGCGACGTTAGTCACTATGCTGAAGACCATGTTGCTGTGATGCTTACTACTGCTCCAGATTCTACTATGATGATCAAGAAGCTTCTGCGTCCTGCTTACCTGCTTGTGCTATGGACTATCTACTTGAGGGGGAGTATTTGAGAGATGAGTGCTTAATTGTAATCTTGAGGGGGAGAAAATCTTGTATGGACATGGTATATCTTTTTTCGTCTCTTTATTTTCTAGTTTGACTCTCTATCTGCAAGCTGATTTGGGATTCTCCCAACTTCAGCTTGAGGGGGAGTGTTAGAGAGTCTGTTTATTAGTTACTTATATTATCCTTGTAATATGGGCCTCACTGTGTCTTGGCCCATTAGGGTTTAGTTAAGTCTGTATGCTTCCCTGTTCTCCTATTTATAGGAGCAGGGTTTCTTCTATCTAATACAATAAGTAAGAACATAATTATTTACAAAAAAGTCATATAGGGCGATTTTTGGTGGTCCAACTGGGTGTTTTTCATTAAAATAAGTCTAAGAGGGTGATTGTTTAACACCTTTTGGTGGTCGGTTAAGCTAGAGAAACGGATGTAAGCAACCTATTTTTGTAGATCTGCTTAATTGGCGCTGAGGGCCTTTTTAAAGCGACTGAGGGGCCAAGGTCGCTTAAGCGGCTGCTCGGTCCGTTTTGTCATTTCATTGGTGAGGACGAAGAAGTCTACCCCCTATAGGTGAACAAGGAGGGATCCAATTGTGAAATAGGAAGTTGAAGAACGACACAGGGTAGTCGACGATGTACTATTCCCTGAACAGTGCGTGATACTTTTTTTTCCTTTTTTTGAGTGGATGGGTGACATAGATCCTATCCTAGGGTTTGGGATCTATCAACGGTGGATGAATATGTGGAATGGCGGTGTAGGAATACAATAACTTAATCCTTTGTTGGTGAGAGGTGGTATCAATCCTAACCTAGGATTTGGGATTAATCAATGGATGGATCTAACTTGGGGTTTGGATCCAATGGATGGTGTTGATGGCTCATAGATCTAGGGTTTAGGAGGCTAACAAGTGGAGGATGGATGGGTTGGACCGCACCTAGGGTTTTGGTTGTCTCATGGGGGTCCTGGTATCTTAACCTAGAGTTTAGATCTCAGGCTTTGATACCAATTAATGCAAACCGTTTTGAACAAATCAAATTCATTCATCTAAATCAACCGTCGGACAATACCCTCAGGTGTGGGCTTATATAGAAAATATGTGGGAAGCCCTAATTTGTGTATTTCCTCTCAAGACAACTAAAGAATATAAACTAATTAATTACGAACTTACAAGTAATTACATGTAGGTCCTAAAATCGAAAGAATCGCATAAGAAACCCTAGACATAAACCGAGACGCAACAACTAAATAAAAGACAAACCATAAATAAAAGACGATTTATTACGCACTCTAGTGGAGGAGTGCCGAACCCGCCAGGCTCTAAATGAGAAGGTTGTCCTACATCACCCTAGGGCTAGATATGTGGTGTCAAGTCTCCCTTGCACCATCCCTAGTAGCGTGGATTGCCTTCGTATGGTTAGTGCTAGCCGGTGCAGTAGGAGGATTGCTCTTACTATTATCCATGAGGGCATTCAAACCCACTATCTCTTTCTTGACGAACCACCCTATTTACTATTTTTTCCAGCGTTGCCCGACTTTACTAGGCTCATAACATGATTTCTGGCTCAAAAGCATCCATAGGCATGGATGTTTGGTGAAACCACTAGATTTGATTGTAGATTGCTAAAAGAAAGTTCTTTTATATAGAGAGCCAAATAAAACCAATTCAAAAGCTAGATTGAATCTTATATGCTGTTTGATAATTCATCAACCCTTATTGAATATCGTGACTCTTTCCAACTTTTATATCTATCTTAGTCCTTGGGATATCTTTTTTGATCTGCTTCAATTCCTATTCAGTTAGAAGAAACTATTCTATCAGATTTTGTAATGTAATGATTATTATACAAGCTCTATAGAGCCCTCTTATGAAATAAAAAATAGAAGGAAAATACTCCTCAAATGCCAATCAGCCTTGTTTTTGTTATTGCACTATTTATGACTGCTTATTCTCATTTTTGACCATGAATATCAATTAGAACTCAAATTCATATTAAAAAATGGGCTGAGCGCTTGCTTAAGTGGCCCAGCCCATCAGACACTTAATTTAGCCACGAAAAGTCCACTAAGCAGATCTACAAGAAAGCGTCCGCTTAGAGCCTGCTTTATATGCCTAAGCGGCAGTCGGAAAGTGTTAAAACCTTGGCCCGCTTAATGAAAAGGCACCCAACAGGCCCATTCGCAAGGCTTAATTCTGTTTTTTTTTAAATTTTGAGCAATTGTTCTCACCTCTCAGTTCAGTACTTCAGCTCTTATGTGCTGTTAGTTTTTTTTACTGATTTACTTACTGTAGAGCTGGTACTAGTTTATTATCGTATGACTATATCTGTGTTTCAAAATGCGGTCCGTCCGTACAGCCGCTTATGCAGTTCGAACCACTGGCCATACATATGTCCATGCGGCCCAGAATGTGCGGCCAGTGGGCACATATGCAGCTCTATGTGGTGCAAATGGGGCCGCTTTTTTGAATGCAGATTCTGCAAACATTTTTTCCTTCAATTTAATCTGTTCAAATATGATACATATATGTACACATATATAAATAACTGAATATATCAAACATCTATAATTATATTGGCACTTTAAAATATACGTAACTGTATATTTACGTCTCTAATTATATGCTGGGCACAACTTCAACGTGTTTGGCTGGAGAGTGCTGGAGGTCGTGAGCCTTCCTGCCTAGTTGTTGAGGCAGATGTTGTAGTATAAAAGACAAAAATGACTATGAGAACATTAAGTTGTCAACTTGTGATATTTTTTTTTTTACATATTCATTGCATTCAAGCGACTCGATGACTAAAATCTCATGTCTCGCACATAGAAAATCTTGTTGAATTCTCAGTTTGGTTGTGCTTAAAAAAGAGATTTCCATCGTAATGGGGAATGCATAGGCTTATTCTTGTGAATAGAAAAAGATTGTATTATTGAAATCATTAGTGCAGGCATAGACACACTGATTATATAGGATAGGAGTCACTAAACAGTAAACACTAAACACAAAGTTCACCAATATGGGACAAAACAAAACACTAAAGAGAGCACAAATAAATATGTAAAACTAACACTCCCCCTCAAGCTGGAGCATGTATATCATGCATGCTGAGCTTGTCCACCATAGAATGGAATCTTGTCTTTGGCAGTGATTTTGTAAAGATGTCAGTGAGCCGATCCTCAGTGTTGATGAATGGAGTGGCTATGCGCCCGGATAAAATACTCTTTGACAAAGTGACAATCTACCTCAATATGTTTGCTACACTCATGGAATGTGGGATTACTTGCAATGAAGGTAGATGCTTCATTATCACAGTACATAGGAATGGGGGCAGAATCACAGACCCCTAATTCCTTTGATAGTCCTTGAACTTACAAGTGGTATGGGCCATAGCGTGATACTCAGCTCAACACTGGATCTAGCCACAACAACTTACTTTTAGCTTCTCTAAGTGATAAGGTTGCCACCTATAAAAGTGCAATAACCTGAAGTAGATGTACAATCAGCTCTGCTGCCTGCATAGTGTAAGTTAGAGAAATCAGATATTCTGTAGTGCCCATTGTTCCTATATAGAAGACCCTTTCCAGGTGAGCTTTTGAAGTATTTGAGTTGAGCACACAACATCCCGATGACATTGTTGTGGTTGATCAAGATACCTAGTTACCTATTGATAAGTCCAACAACTAAAGTGATTTATGCTCGTGTAACCGTCATATAAATGAATTGGCACACAATTGTTTTATATTGCTTGCTGTCATGGTAAGGAGAAGAATCATCATCCCAATTGTTATTGGGATCTAGAGGTGTGTTGACTAACTTGGCACCCAACATGCTAGTTTGTTGTAGTAGATCAAGTACATACTTGCGTCGAGATAAACATATGTGATACTTCAATCCCCAAAAGTAGCACAATCTTCCTAGATCTTTTGTAATGAAGTGTTTTCTTGAATGTTCCTTGGAATCCTGGATACCCTAATGATCATTCTCAGAAAGGATGATATCATCCACATACGCGATCAATATAACAAGTCACAATAGTTTTTTTATAACAAAAATAGAGTGACCTTAATGCGAGTTGACAAAGTCAAATTTAGTAGGAATCTGATGTAATTTATCAAACCACACTCTTAGGCTCTGTTTGAGTCCATAAATTGCTTTCTTAAGACTAAAAACTTTAGAACACTCGTCCTTGAGCAACAAATCTGGGAGGCTGCTCCATATACACTTCTTCATGCAGATCACCATACAAGAAATCATTTTTATTGTCAGGTTGAAAAACAGACTAACTTTTATTAACAACAACAGAAATAAGAATTCACACTGAATTAAGGCAAGCAACTGGCGAGAAAATCTCAAAATAACCCATTCCATAAGTTTGTATGTAGCCTTTAGCAACAAGACGAGCTTTAAGATGTTCTACCTTGCCATTAGGTTGATACTTCACAGTAAAGATCCAATGACAACCGACTGAAGAAACATGAGCAGGAGCATCAACTATAAGTCCAAAGTTTGTTGTATGTGTAGAGCCTCCATTTCCATTTCCATGACACGACGCAACTAAGATGTTTTAGGGCCTCAACCGCATTTTTAGGAACACCATCGTGGAAAAAGCAGCAACAAAGTTTGCAAAACTTGAACAAAGATTAGCATTAGAACACAAATTACTGATAGGATGTAAGGTACAAGAGCACACCCCACCATTTCTTATGCTAATTGGAGTATTCAGATCAGAATATACCTGATCGGTGTCGTGATCTGCCAGTTAAGATGAAGGATTGACTGAGGGAGGGGCCATAGAGGGAGTTGGGAATCTTGCCACGTCTTTGGTAAACCATGAGAGGAACATTAACAATAGAGTTTTAAGGAGTCTGTCTCAATAGTGACAGAAAGTGGGGTATCAACAAGCAGATCTGTATATAGAGTCAAACCCATAGTAGAAAAATACGGTCTATCCTTAAAGAAATCAACATCCGCACTAACATACCATTTCTTAGCTGCAAAACATTAGTACCCATTCTGAGTTTGTGAGTACCCCAAGAAGATGCACTTAGTAGATCTGGGATCAAGTTTGCATTCAAAACAAGTACTACTGAGAATTCTAGGTGGTAGAGATAAAAGGGGGGCTCCGGGGTGTAACACATTATAAGAGACTTGGTTGTTCAAGACAGACGAGGTCATTCTATTGATTAGAGAATAGACGGTGGAGACATCATCAACCCAAAAGGATTTAGGGACATGATGGTAAAACATAAGGGTTCGAGCTACTTCAAGCAGATGGGGGTTCTTGCATTCGGCAATCCCATTTTGCTGAGGAGTGTAAGAACATCAATTTGATGAATGGTGCCAAGGTTCTTACAAAATGCTGACAGATTGTTGCATAAATTCAAGGGAATTGTCAGTTCGAAATTTTTTGATGGGCTTATTATGAGTCTTAATCTTAGCAAAGAATGCAATAATAGTATCAAGAGCATGTACCCTTATCTTTAAGTAAAAGCAACCAAGTAACCCTAGAGAAGTAATAGATAAAGGTCATAAAATAACAAAATCCAGACATATTTTGACATATGAAGGTCCCCATATATCGACATCGACAATATCAAAAATAGATTTTGAGGATAGAGTTATTTTCTAGAAAAACACACTGAGTTTGCTTTCCTAACTGGCACGCTTCACATTTGAACAAAGTTTCAGATACAATAGGAATCAAATGCTTGAGTTTGGATGCGGATGGATGTCCCAATCTGTAGTGCAATTGAAGTCCTAAAATCGCCGAAGATAGAAGAACAATAGTCTATGGAACATCAAGGTAGTTCAATCCGTTTGGTACCTCATGGCCTGAACCAATCCTCATTCTCGTGTAGAGATCCTAAAAGACATCCATTCGGGTCAAAACATAATAGGACACTGAACTTGTTTGACATTTTTACTAACTAAAAGAAGATTAAGAGGGAAGCGCGAAACATATAAAGCCGATTTGAGCAAGAAGTTATTTGTTGTTTGAAGTGTTACCAACCCCATGACTGGGGCTTGAGTGCCTTCAGCAATAGTCTCATACGGAATAGAAGAAGCAGTCAAATTAAAAAAAAGTTTCAAACTGTCAGAAGTATGGGTAGAAGAACCAGAGTCAATGACCCATTTATTTTTACTATAAGAAGTCGAGGATGCGAAAAAGCAGAATCACCATATGAGCGTGGAGCTGATGTTGGAGTTTGGCGTCGTTCTTGGAAAAGCTTTTCAAATTCAGCTCAGACCCAATCCGCAGAAGCAGTGAAGGGTTGGGCCAGTTTATCCTCGGTATAATCAGTAGAAGCCTGATTGGCCCATGTTGGGGTAGCCATGTTTCACCCAACAACGATCCTCATTGTGATTATTACAACCACAAAAGTTGCAATGATGAGGTCTAGTAGGAGGGGCGTTGCTCGGTCCAACGGATGGCTGACCACATCCTAGTCCAATAGGGGGGTCGGCCACGTCGATGTCTTGACAAGCCAAAACGACCACGTCCTCTACCACGACTAGAGTCGCCAGATCGGACTGTAAGAGCGGACGTCTCAGCGGAACCAGTAGGAGAAGAAGAGACCAACTGTAGACGTTGGACCCTTTTTAGGACACCACTTAGTTTAGGTAGTGGAGATCACTAGACAAGATCTGATACATGACTCCTGCAAAAGAGGCAGATAATCCAACAAGGAATTGTACCAATTGAAGTTCATTCTATTGTCTTTGAACTTCATTGATATCAGAAGTCAGGGGATGGTATACTTCAAATTCATCCCACAAAGCACAACATTGATTATAATAATCCTCAATAGAGGTATCATTAGAGTAGCCATATTTTTGAAGATTTCAAACACCTTTTTAGGATTTTCTTGGTGTGAGTAAACATGTGATAATTGACCCCACATGGTTTTTTTCGTTCTAAGTTGTAAAAGAGATTGGCTTATTTTTGGTTCTACATTGTTGACCATCCAAGTCATCACTCATGAGTCGTCTTCGACCCACAAGTCATATGAATGCTTAGTTTTCTTGTCAGTAGTCTCAAACACGGTAACAAGTCCTTTAATGATAAGATGAGAGTACCGACCTTGGGCCTTGACATACAACTCAAAGGAAGCTGACCACATATGGTAGTTAGAACCATCCAATATCACGATGCTCACACAAATAGTTCTTAAGTTATGATTAGAGGCTATGATTGAATTTGTCACATGTATGATAACTCTACTGCAAGTGTCAAGACTCCTGGAGGAGAGACACCAACTTTTCCTATTAGAGTTGGGGTACACCAAGGATCCACACTCAGCCCATATCTATTCGTTCTGGTTATGGATGAGTTAACAAAGAATGTTCAGGATGATATTCCTTGGTGTATGTTATTTGCTGATGATATTGTTTTGATTGACGAAATAAAAGATGGATTGAATGATAAAGTTGAATGTTGGAGAAAGGCATTGGAATCAAATGGATTGATGATTAGCAGGAGCAAAACTGAGTATATGCATTGCAATTTCAGCCAATCTCGCAGTGTGAATGATGGAGCCAAGTTGGACGGAGTAGATATACCAAAATGTGACAAATTTCGTTACTTAGGCTCTATTATTCAAATAGACGGGGATGTCCAAAATGATGTTGGTCACCGGATCACTACAGGATGGTTGAAATGGAGGAGTGCAACGGGAGTTTTATGCGATCAGAAGATCCCTCTCAGGTTAAAAAGTAAGTTTTATAGAACAGCTATACGACCAACCATGCTCTATGGGAGTGAATGTTGGGCGGTGAAGAAACAAGGTCTCAACAAGATGAACGTGGCCGAAATGCGTATGCTGAGATGGATGTGTGGGAAGACAAGAAAAGATCGTTTGAGAAATGACTATATCAGGAATAAAGTGGGGGTGGCGAGCATTGAGGACAAGTTGCGTGAGGGCCGACTCAGATGGTACGGACATGTGCAACGCAGACCTACTAGTGCGCCTATACGAAGCAATGCTATTGAGCCAAACACTATAAATAGAAGAAGAGGAAGGCCTAAATTAACATGGGATGAACTTATAAAGAGAGATTTTGAATCTCTACATCTCAATCAGAATATGACCCATGATAGAGCTGAATGGAAACGAAGGATCCATGTAGCCGACCCCAACATAGTTGGGATTGAGGCTTAGATGATGATGATGATGATTAGTCCACACAAGTTCTCAGTTCAAAGAGGTGTGAAGCATCATGCAACCTATCAACTGAAGAGCTCAGAGACCCAAAGAATGGGCATTAAGATTGCTTAAATTAATAAACCAACGCCACATTGTCAATTTAGACCGACATGCGACGAAGGTTGATGGTAGAGAACAAGTCCCTTATGAAGAAATAAGGCAAGCCGAAGAACAATTGTTTTATACCAATAGCAACTTGTTGTGTTAACTCATAACCAAGAAAGGGAAGATGATGTCGAGACTTGGGATTAGCCAAGTGGGAAGATGGCTATTTGGGAGAGGGACAATGATTGGAGGATTCTGGGACATGAATGGTGGCTTGATCTGGAGGGCAGGAAGGTGGATGGGTGGGCGGGATCTAGATGGGACATGAAGGGCGGCTGGATTTGAAGGGTGGATGTGCGGGCGGGATGGAAAGGGGGATGGAAGGCGAGTTGCTGTAGGTGGCGGCGGATGCAGTTGGCGTTGTGGAGAGGGCAACTGAGTTATGCAGCAGTAGACGGGAGTAGTAGTGGCTGGGTCGGCAAGCTGGGGCTGAATGGCAGGACGGTTGGAGATGGACAGTTGGGGGCTGGCGGTGTCTGTGGGGTGGATGGCTGGACAACGGGGCCAGGTGTATGGCGGGGGGGGGGGGGAGGAGCGGCGAGCGGTTGGGGGGATCAGAGAGGAATGAGGAGAGGCGGCGGGGGGATAAAAAACAGTTGGCGGCAGGAATCTGGTGTGTTTGCGGAAAGTAGGTGGAGGAGGCAGGGGATGGAGGGGGAAGGGTGGCAGCTAGGGTGGATGGAGGGAATAGAGGATTAGAGCGGATCAAAAGGCTGCTTGGGTACCATGTGAATAGAATATGATTGTATTATTGAGATCATTAGTACAAGCATAAACATCCTCCTTATATAGGATAGGAGTCACTAATCACGAAGTTCACCAATATGAAACAAAAGACAAGACACTAAAGGAGAGCTCAAAATAAATAAATATAAATAACCATATTAACAATTCTCTTAGAGCCTTATCAGTTGTTATATTACAATTATATTTATAATCATAATAATGAATACACTTGCTCCACCATTATTGTTAATATTAATTGTTGGGTGATGGTCTGTCATGTGCAAGTATCTTGTATGCCACACATGCTAGGGGAAACGACTTCCCTTTCTATGAAATGGAGAGAAAATAAATGCATGAAACCCATGGAGAAAGATAGAAACTAAGACAAACAAGCATTGATCTTGCCATACATTTATCTTTTTGTGCTAGGGGATGGAGGGGGAAGGGTGGCGGCTAGGGTGGATGGGAGGGAATAGAGGATTAGAGCGGATCAAAGGCTGCTCGGGTCCCATGTGAATATAATATGATTGTATTATTGAGATCATTAGTATAAGCATAGACATCCTTGTTATATAGGATAGGAGTTACTAAACACAAAGTTCATCCATATGAAACAAAAGACAAGACACTAAAGGAGAGCACAAAATAAATAAATAAAAATAAACATATTAACAATTCTCTCAGAGCCTTTATCAGTTGTTATGATTACAATTCTATTTATAATCATAATAATGAATACACTTGCTCCACCATTATTGTTAATTTTAAATGTTGGGTGATGGTTTGTCATGTGCAAGTATGTTGTATGCCACACATGCTAGGGGAAATGACTTCCCTTTCTATGAAATGGAGAGAAAATAAGTGCATGAAACCCATGGAGAAAGAAACTAAGACAAGCATTGATCTTGCCATACATTTATCTTGTTGTCCATGTGTACAGGATATACCAGTATAGCGAGTATGAATGCACAAATACCAATTAACATACCAGCTTAAATATGAGCATGTGGGTACATATATTTGTAGCTGGGTTTTACAGGGAAGGTGTTTCCAGGTATGGGGGATACCGTAACCATTTACATCCCTAGACCTTCAGTGATGCTCCTTGTTTCTATAGACTCTGTAGCAGTGCCCATCCTCGGGCACAATAACACCTTGTTCACGTCTGCAGCCTCCAGACACTTTATCCTTGTGGTAGTTCGTCACACCCGTGCCAGCGTGTAAGTCCCATTACTATCATTATTTCATTGACTGTTGTTGGCTTTGCAAGGGTTCCTCTAGTTTACATGTCCCGTGACATTTGGCTACTCGACTATAGACTTCTTCTACAGACCTCTCATCAAGATTCTGCAATCAAGATCCGGTGGTTTCCTCCTTATGTTGATCTCCCTACACCATTAATTGACACCTAGGAAGCATGGACACGGACACAGACACAGACACAGATGTAGACTCAGACACAGATACGAGACACGACGATTTCCAAAAATACAGGATACGGACACGGCAATGGACACGGAAAATATATAAATAAACACATATATATGTAGAAATTTGGGGTGGCAACTTAGGTGTTCGGGTCATTTTTGGGTCGATTGCGGGTTTAATGTTCAAAAGTCATGAAATTAAATATTATGATGAAATCTATAACTAAAAAAAATTTCGGGTCATTTCGGGTCGGGTAAAAACTAGTACTGTAGCGGGTATGTCGGGTCAAGATTTGCCAGCTCAGCATATTATGACATAATTGCTATGTGTATATCCATAGTTTTATTATTGGTGGAAGTAATGGTGAACAAAATTTATTGTCAAGATGAAGAAGGGAAGGGGTGAGGAAATATGAAGTTGCTGGTAGTGGAGGAGGTAGAAATGAAGGTACCTTGGAGGTTGAAAGGGAAGAAAAGGAGGGGAGTACATTGGAGAGCTACTTAAAATGAAGGGGCAAGAAAGAGGACGAGAGATAGAGATGCAGAGAAGTTAAAAAAAGAGTATACATAGGGAGGACAGTACTCTGCTAATTTTGCCTGAAGGAGCAAGAAGTGTAGGGGGATGAATGACAAGAGAAGGTAGAAGGAGAAGTAGAGGACCAACATGAAATAAGAGGAGGGGGTGGAGAGTGGCTTCTGCCACATTCAAATTGGAAAAAGAGAAAGGGCTGGAATGAGGAGAGGGAAAAGAGGGGAAGAAGGAAAAGTAGATGAGGGAAAAGCAAAATAGAGGAGCAGGATAAAGAGGAGGCGAAGGACATTTTTGCAACTACTCTAGCTAAAAGTAGGAAAAAAAGAGGGGACAAGAAGAAGCAGGATTAAGATGGGGTACACAAATGAGGAAGAATTACATGGAATTGGAAGAGAAAGTGAAACCAACTACTTTCCTCCTTGTGGTCGATGTGGTTTGGTGAAGAATCTGGAGATAATATCGCTAATGATGGCTTCTTCAGTTGTTAAAGAAGCACATCGTCAGCTTGCATGTAGTGGTTGAAGCTTAACCACCTAATGTTAGTAGGGCAAGGAGTAGTGGAGGACTGGAAATGGGGATTTGGAGAAGGTTTGGATTTTTTTTCATATGCTTGAGCTTAAATGGATTGGGATGGCGTGTCTTAGATGTGTCCACGGAGTGTCCAAGCCATGTCCGACATTGCAATAAAAAAATTCAAAGTGGACACGGCGTAGGTGTGTCTGCCACATGTCCAGGAGTGTCCAAGATGTGTCCATGTTGGACACGGACACGGCAGCCTCCGAGAAGTGTCCGTGCTTCCTAGATTGGCACCGTGGTGCACAACGGGGACTAGAATGCCAAAGTGGACACAGCGTAGGTGTGTCTGCCACATGTCCAGGAGTGTCCAAGATGTGTCCATGTTGGACACGGACACGGCAGCCTCCGAGAAGTGTCCGTGCTTCCTAGATTGGCACCATGGTGCACAACGGGGGCTAGAATGCCAAAGTCACTGAAATTATGAATTGTTGGCTGGGAACTACAGGTGTCCCGAGCATATCGTGGACATGCTTATGGACAGAAGTGGCAAATTCATTTGCTTCCTTTAGCAGCATTAACATCCGGATAACTGGTGTCTGCTTTCTCATTACTAGTGTGAGGACATCGGTAATTCGGCTTGTCCATGTTGATGTTCCTGTACCTCCTTGTATTTTTTACAAAAGTATGGTGTTTGATTCTTTTAGCTAACCAGATTATCAATTTGAAGGTTCTTGGGTGTGTTTGTCATATTTTAAAGGTATAAAAAGCACTATTTATGTGTAAATTGCGCTGACAATTGCTTTAGAGTATGTTCAACACGGATTTGAATATTTTTCTGCCTCTAATGGGTCTTCGATTAGAAGTCATGTTCATAGAATCCTTAATTGAATGAGCTGTGGAGAAGAGATGCCTCCCTACTCCAAGTAGCTCCATCTAGCTTTCAGATGCATGTGCTGTGTGCTTTTGTGCAGATACAACATGAACTGCCAAGTTCAGTTACCCAATGCACTTGAAGTACCTAATAGATCACTTGCCTTTGTATGCCGCTGAGAATAATGTTCCTTTGAATTCACTATATTGCCATGAACAACTATTTTTATATTGGCCTTCAAAAGTACTACACCGCGTATGCTATGTACATAACTTGCTTCCCTGACCTGAATAAGTCGCCTCCACAATTTGAGTGTTTTCTCTGGTTACTCTTGCCTTCAGAAGGGGTATTATTTATTTCACCCAGTTACACACTGGGGCTATATTAGTGCAAACGTTATCTTCTTTGAGGGCATTCCTTTCTACCTTCCCCTAGGGTTACCCAATTCTACCACATCACCAACTAGTTTTCTTCTAATACTGTAGCATTACAAATAATATCAGATTCTCTTCTGTTTGCGGGGGCCTGACCTTCCTTTTCAGGCTTTCATTTACCTAGTACTGTCTGTTTGAAAACAAGAATATGCACCCACGTCCTGTAGCTAAGTGTGTCTACAGATTATCTAAGTGGTACTCTGTTGTCTCGTGTTGCCATTCCTAATTTGTAGCAAAGAGCTATTCTCGTCAAGTCTGTTGAAATGTAATGCAAGGGCGAAGAGCAGACGTAGTCTTAGGAATTGGCACACATGATATAGTTTTCGCCTTTCACATTTTGCAAACTTTCTACCATATTTTTTGAATGAAAACCAACCCCTTAGTTCTCTTAAGAGACTTCTTTTAGCAGTTTTCTGATTGAAGTTTGTCCGTACTGATTCCCGTGGCAATTAGTAAAGACTACCCTCAGCGTTGCTCACTTGTTTGGATGCCTAAGAAGCTTTCTAGTATGGTAATCATTAGGAGAAATATACAACAGCCCAGCCACTAGTGTTTGCTACTCAGGAGTCTGACGGGAAACTGTGCAAACTGAACCAAACCATTTCAGGGAATGAAACAAAGTCCTCTAACCTCATAGATGAATTATTGTAAATTATGATTAGATATGGATCTATTAGATCCCATTTGCTTTGTTCACTGATTGCCTGTAGGTATTCTTCTCGTGATATGATTATGCAAATATTTCTGTCTTGGGAAGTAGTTTGACTAGGATCAAGGCAACTAACACTGCGATTGGATCACTGTAAGTGGACACAAAAAAAACCCTGAAACTCAAAGTTAAAATATGAGATTGATTGAATAGGAATAGATTGATACAAAGACTGGACACCCCTGTCCTATATATAGGAGCAAGGGAGAAACCCTGAGACTTTTGTCCCAAGTAATCTAAACTAGACGGGCCGGAATATAAAAGTCTACTAAACTAATTAGCCATTAACTAATAGGCTAATATAGACACTTTAACACTCCCCCTCAAGCTGGAGCATGGGTGAAACACATGTCCAAGCTTGGAGAGTTACAGGACTCGATAAAAAAGAAATGATAAATGAAAGATGAAGATAAATATCACTCCCATACAAAATATGTTACTCCCCCTTAATCAATACTCCCCCTGAATCAAATAGTGATGATGACTCTGCAGGCTGAAGATACTCGAGCTTTGAAGGTTTTCCTTAAAGTGCATCTGAAATGAATACATCTGAAGATACTCTGTAGGCTGAAGAATGCGCCACTGGAATACGTGCTTAACGCGGCACGAACGCGGATATAGTGTCGACGAATGGACCTGATACTATAGCAACTCGCCACTGGAATACGTGCTTAACGCGACACGAACGCGGACGAACGATCTGCTGCTTGATACGATGCAGGAACCATGGGGGCTTGACAGGAAAGTAGATATCATCCATCAAGGAAAGTCCCAAGAGGATCAGCTACAGGCGATGTCGATACAGCAAATGCGGCTCGGAAAAGACATGATGAAGCAGCTCGGTGAAGATAAAACTCTGAGCTTCTTAAGAAGCACCCATCTGTCTCATGTGAATGCAGCTGAAGGAATACATCATCAACAACGAATATGGTGTCGACGTTGGATCTTCACTGCTGGCTCAAGTAGAGAACCGGTGTGCTGAACAATGTGAAGCTCGATGAAGATAGCCTGGAATATATAATTTGAATCAGTGAATTAAAAAACGGCCCAGCTTAAGCGGCCAAGACCCCCGGCCGCTTAATTTTTCCATTAATCGCCCGCTTAACCATTTTGAACAAAACCGCCCGCTTTTTGCCCGCCTCACCCGCTTTTTCCCGCTTTTTTCCCGCTTTTTTCCCGCTTTTTTCCCGCTTTTGTTTAAAAATCCTAATGTAAGCATTAAATATATGAAACTTATATACATTAAATGTTCCTTGATATAGCTAGTCCTAATTTAGAATGCATACTTTGTGTGTAAGCTGTAATAATTGGGTATTGTTGTAATGCATCTAAGTAAATATCCTACTGCTCTATTATACTAGTAATACATGATTAGTTTTACTGATTTCCTTGCTGCTTTCAGTGATTAATGATTGGTACTACTGGTTACTATTACTTTAGTGATTACTTTAATTCAACAATTCATAGTTTGTTATTTAAATTACTGATCTGCTTGCTGATTTTAGTTATTAGAGATACTGATTAATAGTAAGTATTGATGAATACTTAGTTAATTACTGATTAGATATGTATAGAAGTTCCTTATAAATATATTTTTTATATACACATACATGTAATTTTATATAAAATTTAGACACCCGCTTTTTCAAAAATCGCCCGCTTAATCGCCCGCCTACCGCTTAATCGGTTGCAGGGTGCTGTCCGCACGCCTCCCGCTTCCCGCTTTCTAATACATTGATTTGAATACATATATCATCATCTCATCTCATACTCTCTCTCTCATACATTCTCTCATATGCTCACTTTCTCTTTCTTCTCATCTCTTTCTCTCCTCTCTATCCCCCCCCCCACACCAAATACGCGAAAGTGAGTGTTTGGTGTGGAGAAATGGATATATGACCCCCCGTAATGTGGAAAAAGGATGGTCACATAATATGGGTGGGTGGGAAAGAAAATGGTGAAAAAAGAGAGGAATATGTGAAATGGAGATGGATAATATGTGAAGAATGAAACCGATAGCCAAAGAGGGTATACTAAATGGGTCAATATGAGATCCAGATAGAAAAATAAATGGATCTAGTCCCGACCCGAAAAGGAAATCCGATTAGGGTCATAATAGGATCGGATTAGCAAAAGATAGGACCGAATAGTGATCCGAATAGAGACAGGTATAATGCATATGGGGGTAGTAAACATGGTTGTTTGGTAGCGGTGGAGAGTGATGGGTGATCGCCTACTGTAGATGGCAGCAGTAGCATGATGACGCACACTGCAGCAGCAACTTGCGGATGAAGATCGTCGGGATGATGAAGAAGTGGAGGAGCAACAACTTGCGGATGATGGCTGGATATGACGCTTGGCTGATGAAGCACTTTGTAGCAACATAAGAGATGACAAAGGGTCTCATGCGTGACTCCGGAGATATTGCATGCCAAGAGGATGCATGCGGAGCCAAGGCGGACCCTCTCCAAAGCGGCGATTGTATCCTTTTTACATCGCCACTGATCAACTGTCGATACCATCGACAGGACTGTCGATGGTATGACAGACGTTCTTTTGTCGCTGTGATAAAGTCAATACCATCGATTTCCTGTCGATAGTATCGATGGGAATGCATCAGGTTGCTTCTGCACTGATCTCGATACTATCGACGCTCGGGTCGATAGTATCGACAACGGGAATGCATGTTGCGTCACGAATGGTCGGTGGCTGTTCCTTTGGGATAGTGGCTTGGATGATGGTCGTTTGCTGGAGATGGCGGCTGCTAGGGGCGGTGCTGCTCCTGTTGGCTGTGGCGCCGGCGCCCGCTGGTGCTGCTGTCGGCGGCGGCGGCGCCGACTGGTGCTGCTGCTGGTTTCGGATGACGCTGGAAGAAGATTACCGCGACGGATGCCTACGGCGGCGACTATTGCAGATGATGATGGAGGACGGCTGCTATGATAGACAGCAGAGGTGTTGTATGAAAAGAATGAAAGAATAAAGAATAGAGATGACCATGGAGGCCGGGATATGCCTAGCGGGCAGCCGACTTAGGTCATGGCAACGGCCGCCCGCAGGCGAAGAGAGCCTGTGGTTGCTCTCTTCGGAGAGAGGAGCGGCGACGGCTGCAAGGGAGAAGTCGACGGCTTGGAGAGAGAGGGAAGCATGGCGGCGGATTAGGGTTCCCTCAGAAGCGACGACTCTGATACCATGTTAAAATATGAGATTGATTGAATAGGAATAGATTGATACAAAGACTGGACACCCCTGTCCTATATATAGGAGCAAGGGAGAAACCCTGAGACTTTTGTTCCAAGTAATCTAAACTAGACGGGCCGGAATATAAAAGCCCACTAAACTAATTAACCTATTTAACTAATAGACTAATATAGACACTTTAACACTCAATTTACTAGAATAAGTTTCTAGTGATTGGTTTTCTGCAACATTTTAATAAACCTTAAGGGGTAAGCATGCAGAACCTTGTAACTGATTAAGCCATAAGCAATCAATTTTTGAAAATATGGGTTTTAATTTCCTATATTTTATACAAAATTACACATATATGTATATAAATACTATACTGTTTGGAATTTTTATATATTTCTAAACACTCTACCGAACAATATAAAACACTCAAATAATTTATTAGACAACTTCAAAACAATGATTATAACTATAATATAGTAAACAATAGACTTGAGTCACTTGACATGGATAAAACACCCTACATGCATGATACAACAAAAAATTTGCATCACATGTTTACATAGCTAAACAGTAAACAATAGACGTATTATGGATACCTTACTAAGTATATATTAAGTACACAAAATAATATATTTAATTGTGAAATCTACAATTTTGCATATTTTAAAATGTCCATATAACTGCAGATGTATGATATGTTGATTTATTTATATATGTGTACATATATGAATAAGTTATACTGGAAAAAAAATTCTGCAAAATCTGCATTCAGAAAGTGGCCGCATTGGCCCCACATATACCCTGCACATGGCCGTATATGCATCCACTGCCCGCATGGATATATGTGGTGCGGCCGGTGGTCTGAACTGCATAAGCAGCCGCAGCCGCTTTTTGAAACACTGATTACATAATTGCCTGGTGGTAGAACAAATGGTGGACCGTAGTACGCATTGAATGACTGAGTCGCTGGTTGTCTTAAATGAGCAGTCTGTATTCCCAACATTCAATAGCATATATACTAAGACAGCGAAAACTATCCCTTAAAGATCGATGTAGTGGCACTACACATGTTTTATTTTGTTTTTGAATATTCTTTGCTACAGATTAGCTTGAAACTAGATCATTTTGCCAATGCCTTGTCACTTGGCCGTACCTCATGCTCAGTCCCTAGAAGAGTGGTAAGACAAAAGTGGTAGAATGAGTGAGCCGTGCAGGGACGCCTGAGAGGGTCTAAGCAATGATACTCTATTTCCTACAAAAATGTCATGACAGTGAATCATAGGGTAATAACTATGGCAAAGAAGTTAAAGTATATCACCAGTTGTAAGTTTTCGCTAGGATCTTATAATCTTATGATCCTTTTAGTATCATGGATCTAGCGATAATATGCATGCATGACTTGATATAGGAACATTTTTTTCTTTGGAAGGATAGATCCAGCTCGTATTGATATTTGAGTAGCTTATCATTTTTAGGTATTGTTTTTGTGATGGTTGTTGCTTGTTTATGACGTTCGCTTCTGTGTCCTATGTCCAGGTGAATGCACGGTGCGTCTCTTGATAGACATTAGCAGTTAATGATGGATTCAGACTTTTTTAGTGATGAACCGGGGGTTTGAGGAAGTAGTTCAGATATCATGTCAAGTTCTGGCTTTGCTAATTACCATACAACTCATAAAAATTTAGACCACTTCAAACATCAATAATGAGAAGGGTCAATTAACCAGAATGTGCCTAACCTTTGGCTCGAGTCCCTTCCTATCGCAGGCTTACGACGGACCTAGTAAATGCCTGTCGTCTATATATGATATAGCCTCAATCTAACCTGTATCAAGATATCTAAAACCAATGAATATAGATGCGTCTTTCTCTCTCCTTTTTCTCCACCCATTATTCTGGCTGCTTCTACCGATCACCGAGTGTTACTGATTGCACCTCTGACAACTGCCATGCCCACACTAAGGCACTCATATTCATCACCAGCCCCTCCACTGCCCCACCTGCTCCAGCTCCACTGAGATGGGTGTGTGAGGCATGAGGATGGGGATGTAAGGGTGCAGAGTAGAATAGATGTAAATAGACTATTTGTTTTAGGTTAGGCCTAGTGATGGGATAGCTGAATGACATGGGCCATAAGCTGGGCTCAATTTTGTAACTGATGGGAAGTCGCAAACAATTTCAAAATTTGGTGGTCAACAGAGTTTGGCTATGACTTTTTTGTGGAAGAACAATAGGGGGCGGCCCTCCTGCTGCCATGATAGCCCTACAAACTCTAGAATGTACGGCAGGGAGATTTGTTTATGATTTTAAGCACACTGATGTTGGATGTAGACGTGATAGAGTTGCTGCGATGTAACATTCAATCTGTATAGTTGGGTTTTATTGCCCAGGGAAATAATGCACCACGATCACTATGAGAAATACCATTACTGGGAAATTGTAAGATCATTATGAGATCCCCCCCTCCTAGTCTTATCTATGTTCAGTTTTTTTTTGAGCAAATGTTCAGCTAATTTATTTATCCTGAGAAATATGCATGAAATTAATAGGCAGAGACTGAATCATTGTATTGCAAGTTGTGAGTGGTGAATCATGGAGCAATCGTAATTTTGCAATTGCATTCTTTTATAACTTCGATTGTTATTTTTTTCAAGATATGAAATACTTTGCAGCATGTTCCCTTAACAGAAATGCAGAACCAATCTATATGACATAGAAAGCAAGTGATCCAATTCAGCCTCCATCGATTCCAATTCATTGCCAATAGGCTTTTTTTTCCTTTACTCCTTTCAAGGGGTTGTAATGAAGAATCTGTCTGCCTGCAGATTGTTATATTATGCTGCTCTAATTTGCTGGAAATAAATGACTGTGGGACAGTTTACTGTAATTCTTTGAGGGACATCCTGTAAGAAGTCATTTTGAGAACTTGGTGGACATGTGTAGTCGTATTGTGGTGATCCATGTTCGAAAGTTGCTTCTTGAGTTGTGGGCCCGCTTGCGTACTTTATCATGCTAAATCTCCTGCCGAACAGAATCTTGCTTTAGTAGGGTGCAGTTGCATAATCTCCTGCTTAAGAAAACTCAACATACGAACTGCTCCCAAAAGTGGCACACTTTGATTACTTCATGCACTGTACAAACGCACCTTCGAAAGTGTATGAGTTGGATAATAGTGTAAAACAGATGATTAGGTCCACTTCTACCCAAAACAACCTACATCTTTTGGAAAAGAAACTAGGCCAGCATGTCAACCTCCTTTATTATTATCCATTTATGGTAACACTTGTCTTGTCGTACTTTTGTGTACCGAAAGGCACTCTCTCTCATACCGTTCACTTTGCAGTGGTGCTTATATTGTTTGCTACACAAGTAGTAGCTGTGATTCTGGCAGCTGGGATCTTCATAAAGGATCTCTATTGAGAAGGAATGAGGAGTGGAGGAAAGCTGGGAACTAGAGAGGGAAGGAGGCTTGATTCAAAGTTTACTGAGAGGGAAGGTGTTTTGTTGAGTCAATGATATATTATTACGATATAAACTCCCATAAATGTGCCGGGCTGGTGTTTTGCACCTGACTCCCCCAACCTGCTGTTAGCCCATTTTGCACCTGACTCCTCCAACCTGCTGTTAGCCCGTTACAACCGTAGACTTCCTTTTAGGCTCCTATTGGTTTGGTATAAGTCTTGAGCTCCGTGGAATTCATTTTCTGAGAATTCTAGTTTAGTTTTTAGAACTTAAGTTCCATTCATTTCTATGTGATTGATTTGTTGTAAGTCTAAATATGGAAATCATTAAAAATGTTGTTAATTTTTATTGTATAATATAAATAAGTGAGGATGGAAAAGGCATAAAGAAAGAATCGTATCTATAATTTTTTTTGGACAAAAAAATCATAACATTCTCAAATCATAATACCCGCAACAAGTGGTTATGGAACACATTTTGGTTCTTTAAAAATATTTTATTAGAGTACAATTATAATCTTAATAAAAATATCATGATGAAAATCACATCACAATATTTTTATTTCACTTTGTGTATACAACGAATTGTAAGAATATTCACATTTGATGTGCTTGTAAATATAAGTTTTGGTTCATCATTGTTTAACGCAATGTAGAATATTAATTTTTACATTATTTTTGTAGTAAATTTTTACTATATTACTCGTGCATGGTTACAGTTAATTATTATTTTTTACATCATATTGTTTAAACATGAAGAATAAAATATACTATGTAAATCACATTGTTTTCACATAGTGCGATGTGTTTCTTTTTCATGATGTTTGTATTTTTATAGATCGTATTGATAATAGTGATTATAGTGTAAAATATTTTACATAGTTTGATTATAGTGTATGATATTTTGTCATTGTATGTTGTGATTTTAGTAAGGAACTATATCCACATTGTTGATTTTTTTAGTCATTTAGTGTAGTGCATTTTTAGTTGAATTCACTATTATGCGGCTAAAAAATAGGAAATGCGCTTAAAAATGGGTTGAACTTCCTAAAAGTAGGTTAAAGCGCCTAAGAATGGATTAATCCGCCTGCTTGTCAATATACTGCTTAATTTATAGGCCAATGCACCCCAAAATGGGTTTAAAGCGCCTAAAATTGGGTCTAAACACCTAAAAATGAGGTTTATCTGCCTATTTGTCAGTGTAGCGTCAATTTAAGTCTAATTTACTGTTATGTGCCTAATTTATAGGCCAATGCGTCCAAAAATATGATTAAAAATGTCTAATTAATGTGCCCACTTATTAGTGTAATGTCTTTTTAGTCTAATTTAATATTATATGCCTAATAAATAGAAAATGTACCCAAAAAATGGGTTGAAGTGTCTAAATGCGGGTTACACCTAAGAATGAGTTCATTTGCCTACTTGTCAGTGTATTGCCTAATTTACGTGTCACTTATAATGAATGGAGAATATATAATTGTATAAAAATATTGTTAGTTGTTCCGAAACTTGTTTTCCGCTCTTTTTAAGAGGGAACTCATGAATTATATTTTGTATGTAAATCTGTAACTCGTCGGAAGTCACAGAACTCAAGTTTCAACACTTACTTTAAACCAACTATGAAAAACTATTCAAGGAACTCCAATTCATAAGTTTTTTGACCAATTATGACAAACCAATCGAAACTTTAACGAATTTAACTAAGGTCTATAACCAACTCAAACAGACAGTTTCAAAACAGGAAATAAAAGTCAATGAACTGAACTACATTTCTTCTATTTTGCTCAGTGTAAATTGAGCTCATTTAGGGCCCGTTTGGTTGGACTGCACCGGAAGGTGTCCAGTTGCAACCCAACGCGTGTTACAAATCCACATGTTTGGTTGGACGCAAATTCAGTTCATACTGGGAAAAGCAACTGCAGGCAGTGATACTTCGCGTAAAAAAATCTGGCAAACTGACTGCGCCCCATTTGGGCGCGGTTCGTTCCCCAGCGCTGAACTCTCATCCTCTTCCATCATATAGCAGCAGCAAAATTTGTTCCTGTGTTCTCCTCACCACCGTTTTAGTTACCATCACTTGAATTCTGGCCGGTAGCCATGTAATCTTGAGGGTGGTGTGTTCACGACATGTGAGCATAGCTATAAACTGCATGCTACCAAACGAAAACAAACTGACTGAGTAAAGCTGCTTCCAACCAAACAATACACACCTAATTAGAAAACGATGTTTCGTATTTCCTGTTTCTGAAATCACACAGTGTCTTACAACCACATCCAACTAAATTAGCCCTTAGTTGCTTTGCATTTATTTGGTACGGTGTGATTCACATAAAGAGTATATAAGGATGGGCCGGTGACCTATAAACAGCAGCGATGTTGATTACCATCTGTGAAAGGTATACAGATACCAACTCATCCTGCGCGGTTGTACAATTAGGTTTTCTTACCAACCTGGTTCAGTTCAAGTGGTGGGTATATCGCAAGACTGTGGAGGAAATCGAACCGCACCCACATTGGGCGCAATTTATTATTTTCCATAATTTTTCAAGTAACCAACGAACGATGTGCGGTTTGTTTTCCCACGGTGACTTTCTTCCGCGTGAAACCAAACGCAAGAGTTGGCAAACTTCATACAGTTACAACTGGTCGAGTTCACTTTTAGCCCAACCAGACGGGCCCTAATAAGTAACTAACCAGCTAGCTCCACGCAGAGCTGTTAGCCTGTTACGACCATCAAACTGTCAGTTCTAACAATTCCCAAACTTCCGGAGCTGCTGTTATGACTGACGGTCGGTTAGCTCATTCTCTTCCTCTTCTTTTACATGTAACACTATTGTACTGGGCCGAAGCCCAAACAGATGTTGTATTAAAAAGTCGAAACCGTTGAATTGTTAATTCGCTTTGGGGTCTCTGCTGTCTGCCTGGAGGGTGGGGCGTGGGCCGCGTGGCAAATGTAATGGTGGTCGGTGCAGCCAAGCGGCCCAACTGACTCCCAAAGGAGTTGGATTTTGTGGAGCTAAAAACCGGGGGTAAACAAAACAATCAACAAGGCGCCTAAGAATAGTAGCTAATCGAGTAAGATATTGAGATGATGTCTTAAGTTGCTGACTGCTTCTCTTTAAATTCACTTTTTTCTCCTCAAGGTTCCACATTGGCTCTTCCTAACGTCTCTGATTGTTTCGGTGTTTTTCGCTTCTGACCTCTGTACCGTATGACATAAACCCTTGTGTTTCCTTGATCTTTTACACATACGCTATCATTCTTCATATACGCCGTATATCCTCCATTTGATCCCCGCACCGTACGGCACAACAACTTTCTGTTCCCCCGCCATTTACTATTGTAGTTTTACACGCTTGTCCAACCCAATTAACAATTAACAACCGCCAGATCAGTTGTTTGCTGCCTTGGAACGGGAGAAAGAAAGAAAAAGAGCAGGGAAGGGCTGCTGTTATCTAGTGGTTTTCAACACAAGGAACTTCATCGAATAAAGGCGCCAAGTGTCGCACAATTAACCGACGTTCTTAAACAGGTGTGAGAAATATCCCCTAGGCAAATTTTCGAAGAGTTGCACTTGTTGCAGGAGACAGTAATGCACAGGTCTTAGAAATTTTCGAGAAGACAACTCCCTTCACTCTCAAGAACTTCTCTTTGGCCGTTGGAACTTGGGGGAAGAATTAACATCTTGTGTTGTCTTATATTAAACAATGTTATCTAAATTGAACTCTAGTCCCCACTTAACCTTTATCCTTGTTCTTTTAAGTGTACTCTCAACTATGTTTACCTTAATAGCGTACTTAATCGACAGACATTGGGGTTAGAGACTTACAATAAAAGTAAGTACACTATAACTAGGATAAATGGATAAACCATGCTAATTTTACCATCATGAGTTGACTTATATTGAGAATGAAAGAGGAACGGAGGACAGCCGTACCTAGAAACGAGAAAGGGAAGGAGACTAGATTCAAAGTTCATAGAGAGGAAATGTGTCTTATTGAATCAATGATAATCGATTACAAAAGTACGTGTTCCTAAAACTCTCAGTTTTCATGAAGTTCTAGAACTCCCTATCTCTGATCACAAATTAACAAAAAACCGTCAGATGTCGTCCACTTTGGCAAAGAAGTGGAGAAGCTATTTGATTATTTTTCTAATAGTTGTTACTCTTGCTATTCTATTGTCCCTTCTTCTCTTTTTTTTTGGGTGCCTATTACTAAGTAGTTACTATACTTAGTGTCATCACAATCATGTTCAAACACGTGAATCGATGATAAAAAATAATAGTTCTAGGTAGGAATGAAAATATACTTGATGTTGCGGTACCCGACTCGAATTGAACACCGGTCAATCCAAACCCCATTTAATTTGTACAAGATATGTAAAAAGTGTGACTATAATTAACTAAACCCAAATAGAGTTGACTTGATCCCAACCTGACCATTTTTTTATTTTTTTAGATATTATAAAAAATAAATATATGACAAACTCGAAATGCAGTTCGACCTAACACAACACAACTCAAACCAAACTATCCATGACCCAACTCTTACATGACGTGACGTGGTGTGCCACAGCCTGACCCGAGTAATCCAAACTAGGTCGGACCCATAGATCTAACCACACCTCACTCGAATAAAGACTTGCAATCCGGACAAACCCTTAAATTTTTTACTTACGATTTGGATGACTTTGGGTAGGGATTCTTTTCCATTCTTAGTTCTTAATTGGATTTTGTTAGTTTGTGTTAGTTTTGAGTTCACAAATAAGAAAATCAAGACCTACAACTAGGGATGTCAAAGAAACGTGACCCGACTACCTAAAAAATAAAGCTTTTTAGGGTAGTGTTTGAATTCCAAGTTAGATGAAATTTAGTTGGGGCCTAGTTAAATTTAATTCGGGCCAAATCAGGTTGTAACAAGTCTAGTTTGGATCATTTTGTGTTTTGTCGAGATTGTTCGTGCCTTATCACGTCGGAATGCCTCAAGTCCGGTTCAAGTTGCTTTTGTCGAGTTAGGCTTTGTTTTAAATTTACTGTGTATTTTAATTTTTTAAGATATATATAAAAATATTTTATAATAATTATAGTTGGATTAGGTCATGCAAATTCGTCGTACTTTTCGCATGTTTCACACAACTTGAATTGCATTCGGGTTGAATTTGTTCAATTTGGTTCGGGTAGGACAAAACCGGACCAGTTTTCATCCCTACCTAGCATTATTATCATGTCCTTTTATGTCACGTGCTTAAACATGACTCTTATAATAAGTGTAATAATTGACTATTTGTAGGCACCCAAAAGAAAAAGTTAAGGAAAAAAAACCAATATATCACACTTTTGTAAAAATATTTATCAATATATCACTATTTGTAAAATAATTTCCAAAATAGCACACTTTGATATAAAAATGCCACTTTATGTGGAGCATTTTGTATTCAAAATTGAAAAGCGTCACAAGTATTGGCGTGTTTGTTTTAAAAATAAAAAAATTTGAAAAAAAAATAAATAGAAGCAAAAGCACCACTTCAATTGGCGTTTTCCTCTTACACTTAATTGCAACGTTAAGTTAAAAGCACCACCTAAAGTGGCGCTTTTGACTTTTTTTCTCAAATTTTTAATTAAAAAATAAACATGCCAATATTTGTGGCGCTTTTCAATTTTAGATGCAAAAATCGGCACTTTAAGTGGCGGGCGGGTTCTACACAAAGTGTGCTATTTTGAGGAATATATTGCAAAGTGTGCTATGTTGGTAAATATTTTTATGTAAGTGTGCAACATTGGTTTTTTTTTCTTCCAAAAAAGAGTAGAAGGGATCGTAGAGTAGCGAGAGTAGATGTAAAAGAAAAGGCAATCAAACGACTTCTTCGTCAAAGTGGACGACATGAAATTTCATGAAAAATGAAAGGGGTTTTGGGTGTTAACACATTACAAAAGATACTCCCCTCAATGTGCCGGGCTGGTAACTTACACCTGACTTCCCCATCCCGCTCCTTTACAATCATACTTCTTGTTACAACCCGTTCCTAGCTTTGCTGATAATCCTAGAGTTTTAAGATAATATTAATACTTGGCATACTTTTATTAGTAATATTCTATGTTGTGCCTTATCTTAACTTTGGTAACCTTAAATACTTGTTTGGGTAATTCATAATCATGACTTAAACATGCTATAAAGATCCGAGTTGGGGTTAACATAGCATTGACCCATACATGTGTAAGAAGAGAGGTAATGATATTGGATGAAATAATTAATAAATGATTTTTATTTGATAGTATTATCAAAATAATATTGTAAGATTGTAGAGAATTCAATTATGAATCCAAAAAAAAAGAATGAACCAAATCGGAGTTAAAATGAGAGAGTTATGTCCTTTTTAGTAAACATGTATTGAGGACCGCGACCGACGCTGCGTCGACACCACGACCCGCGGTCTACACCACGACTGCGACGTTGCGTCGACACCATGACCCGCGGTCTACAGCGCGACCATGACGTTGCGTCGAAACTGTGACCGTGACGCTGCGTCGACACTGCGACCCGTGGTCTACACCGCGACCGCCGCCGCCTAAGACAACAAATCGTAAAATTATCTTATCTCGAGCAATACTTATCCATTTTGAAACGAAGTGCGTTGGAACCGTGATTCAATCCTCTATCATCTCCGACATCTTGCTCTGTGAGGGGGCGACTTGGAGGGTGATTTTTGGGGAAGAATGTGAAGAACAACAAAAATCAAAAGGGGTTGCTATAAATTCGACTTGGTAAGTAGTTTTAACCGTGGATTCTTTCTTCTCTTCACTTTTCCTTGATTGAAACCCTTGATCCAGAGATTTGGAGGTTTGGTTTAACCTCTAATCTCATCTTCTACCTACAGTAGGCCCCATTTAGGGTTGAAAGGAAGAAGAAATCAAAGATTTTTCTAGGATCTTGACATGGATTCGAGATCTTCAAAGATGGGCTACGTTTTTAGGGTGTTTGTGAGTGGGTACTTCCTTTAAATAGTAGTTTGCACGAAAATGAGTTAAATCATCAAATATATTTTATTGCTTAGTATGCGAGTACAAACTATTAGTTGCCTTTTTGATCTAGCTTTTATAAGATGATATGAAATGGATTATTTCTCTATTGTGATGAATTTCAGATTATGAAATTACATTAGAAATGTTTGCAATCCATCTAAATGAGAGATTTTAAAGTAATTGTAGAGGTTACATGAATATACTAAAATCTAAGATTTTCAGCTATGACTGAAATTATTGTATAATTGAATAAAGAAGTTGCCTATTTGGATCTCCTTGGTTATGAATGATTGTTTTATTTGTATGCATATTACATATATGTCAGATAAGATCTTGCATTTCATTTGGCATGGAAACCCTAGTTTAGTTTATTATAGGGTTTCATATATATATATATATATATATATATATATATATATATATATATATATATATATATATATATATATATATATATAATTATATGTGAACTGCTGAGAGAATACAACAAATCCAATAGCCACGCAGCCGCCAAGGATACAAGGCAATGAACAATTAACAACCGCCAGATCAGTTGTTTGCTGCCTTGGAACGGGAGAAAGAAAGAAAAAGAGCAGGGAAGGGCTGCTGTTATCTAGTGGTTTTCAACACAAGGAACTTCATCGAATAAAGGCGCCAAGTGTCGCACAATTAATCTACGTTCTTAAACAGGTGTGAGAAATATCCCCAAGGCAAATTTCGAAGAGTTGCACTTGTTGCAGGAAACAGTAATGCATAGGTCTTAGAAATTTCCGAGAAGACAACTCCCTTCACTCTCAAGAACTTCTTTTTGGACGTTGGAACTTGGGGGAAGAATTAACATCTTGAGTTGTCTTATATTAAACAATGTTATCTAAATTGAACTCTAGTCCCCACTTAACCTTTATCCTTGTTCTTTTAAGTGTACTCTCAACTATGTTTACCTTAATAGCGTACTTAATCGACAGACATTGGGGTTAGAGACTTACAATAAAAGTAAGTACACTATAACTAGGATAAATGGATAAACCATGCTAATTTGACCATCATGAGTTGACTTATATTGAGAATGAAAGAGGAACGGAGGACAGCCGTACCTAGAAACGAGAAAGGGAAGGAGACTAGATTCAAAGTTCATAGAGAGGAAATATGTCTTATTGAATCAATTATAATCGATTACAAAAGTACATGTTCCTAAAACTCTCAGTTTTCATGAAGTTCTAGAACTCCCTATCTATGATCACAAATTAACAAAAAACCGTCAGATGTCGTCCACTTTGGCAAAGAAGTGGAGAAGCTATTTGATTATTTTTCTAATAGTTGTTACTATTGCTATTCTATTGTCCCTTCTTCTCTTTTTTTTGTGCCTATTACTAAGTAGTTACTATACTTAGTGTCATCACAATCATGTTCAAACACGTGAATCGATGATCAAAGATAATTGTTCTAGGTAGGAATGAAAATATACTTGATGTTGCGGTACCCGAATCGAATTGAACACCGGTCAATCCAAACCCCATTTAATTTGTACAAGATATGTAAAAAGTGTGACTATAATTAACTAAACCCGAATAGAGTTGACTTGATCCCAACCTGACTATTTTTTTAGATATTATAAAAAATAAATATATGACAAACTCGAAATGCACTTCGACCAAACACAACACAACTCAAACCAAACTATCCATGACCCAACTCTGACATGACGTGACGTGGTGTGCCACAGCCTGACCCGAGTAATCCAAACTAGGTCGGACCCATAGATCTAACCACACCTGACTCGAATAAAGACATGCAATCCGGACAAACCCTTAAATTTTTTACTTACGATTTGGATGACTTTGGGTAGGGATTCTTTTCCATTCTTAGTTCTTAATTGGATTTTGTTAGTTTGTGTTAGTTTTGAGTTCAAAAATAAGAAAATCAAGACCTAGACTAGGGATGTCAAAGAAACGTGACCCGACTACCAAAAAAATAAAGCTTTTTAGGGTAGTGTTTGAATTCCAAGTTAGATGAAATTTAGTTGGGGCCTAGGTAAATTTAATTCGGGCCAAATCAGGTTGTAACAAGTCTAGTTTGGATCATTTTGTGTTTTGTCGAGATTGTTCATGCCTTATCACGTCAGAATGCCTCAAGTCTGGTTCAAGTTGCTTTTGTCGAGTTAGGCTTTGTTTTAAATTTGCTGTGTATTTTAATTTTTTAAGATATATATAAAAATATTTTATAATAATTATAGTTGGATTCGGTCATGTAAATTCGTTGTACTTTTCGCATGTTTCACACAACTTGAATTGCATTCGGGTTGAATTTGTTCAATTTGGTTCGGGTAGGACAAAACCGGACTAGTTTTCATCCCTACCTAGCATTATTATCATGTCCTTTTATGTTTGAATTCACATGCTTAAACATGACTCTTATAATAAGTGTAATAATTGACTATTTGTAGGCACCCAAAAGAAAAAGTTAAGGAAAAAACCAATATATCACACTTTTGTAAAAATATTTATCAATATATCACTATTTGTAAAATAATTTACAAAATAGCACACTTTGATATAAAAACGCCACCTTATGTGGAGCTTTTTGTATTCAAATTGAAAAGCGTCACAAGTATTGGCGTGTTTGTTTTAAAAATAAAAAAATTTGAAAAATAAATAAATAGAACCAAAAGCACCACTTCAATTGGCATTTTCCTCTTACACTTAATTGCAACGTTAAGTTAAAAGCACCACCCAAAGTGGCACTTTTGACTTTTTTTCTCAAATTTTTAATTAAAAAATAAACATGCCAATATTTGTGGCGCTTTTCAATTTTAGATGCAAAAATCGGCACTTTAAGTGGCAGGCGGGTTCTACACAAAGTGTGCTATTTTGAGGAATATATTGCAAAGTGTGCTATGTTGGTAAATATTTTTATGTAAGTGTGCAACATTGTTTTTTTTTTTTCCAAAAAAGAGTAGAAGGGATCGTAGAGTAGAGAGAGTAGATGTAAAAGAAAAGGCAATCAAATGACTTCTTCGTCAAAGTGGACGACATGAAATTTCATGAAAACTGAAAGGGGTTTTGGGTGTTAACACATTACAAAAGATACTCCCCTCAATGTGCCGGGCTGGTAACTTACACCTGACTTCCCCATCCCGCTCCTTTACAACCATACTTCTTTTTACAACCCGTTCCTAGCTTTGCTGATAATCCTAGAGTTTTAAGATAATATTAATACTTGACATACTTTTATTAGTAATATTCTATGTTGTGCCTTATCTTAACTTTGGTAACCTTAAATACTTGTTTGGGTAATTCATAATCATGACTTAAACATACTATAAAGATCCGAATTGGGGTTAACATAACATTGACCCATACATGTGTGTTAGAAGAGAGGTAATGATATTGGATGAAATAATTAATAAATGGTTTTATATTTGATAGTATTATCAAAACAATATTGTAAGATTGTAGAGAATTCAATTATGAATCCAACAAAAAAAAGAATGAACCAAATCGGAGTTAAAATAAGAGAGTTATGTCCTTTTTAGTAAACATGTATTGAGGACCGCGACCGACGCTGCGTCGACACCGTGACCCGTGGTCTACACCACGACTGCGACGTTGCGTCGACACCATGACCCGCGGTCTACAGCGCGACCATGACGTTGCGTCGAAACTGTGACCGTGACGCTGCGTCGACACTGCGACCCGTGGTCTACACCGCGACCGCCGCCGCCTAAGACAACAAATCATAAAATTATCTTATCTCGAGCAATACTTATCCATTTTGAAACGAAGTGCGTTGGAACCGTGATTCAATCCTCTATCATCTCCGACATCTTGCTCTGTGAGGGGGCGACTTGGAGGGTGATTTTTGGGGAAGAATGTGTAGAACAACAAAAATCAAAAGGGGTTGCTATAAATTCGACTTGGTAAGTAGTTTTAACCGTGGATTCTTTCTTCTCTTCACTTTTCCTTGATCGAAACCCTTGATCCAGAGATTTGGAGGTTTGGTTTAACCTCTAATCTCATCTTGTACCTACAGTAGTCCCCATTTAGGGTTGAAAGGAAGAAGAAATCAAAGATTTTTCTAGGATCTTGACATGGATTCGAGATCTTCAAAGATGGGCTACGTTTTTAGGGTGTTTGTGAGTGGGTACTTCCTTTAAATAGTAGTTTGCACGAAAATGAGTTAAATCATCAAATATATTTGATTGCTTAGTATGCGAGTACAAACTATAAGTTGCCCTTTTGATCTAGCTTTTATAAGATGATATGAAATGGATTATTTCTCTATTGTGATGAATTTCAGATTATGAAATTACATTAGAAATGTTTGCAATCCATCTAAATGAGAGATTTTAAAGTAATTGTAGAGGTTACATGAATATACAAAAATCTAAGATTTTCATCTATGACTGAAATTATTGTATAATTGAATAAAGAAGTTGCCTATTTGGATCTCCTTGGTTATGAATGATTGTTTTATTTGTATGCATATTACATATATGTCAGATAAGATCTTGCGTTGCATTTGGCATGGAAACCCTAGTTTAATTTATTATAGGTTTTCATATATATATATATATATATATATTCAATTATATGTGAACTGCTGAGAGAATACAACAAATCCAATAGCCACGCAGCCGCCAAGGATACAAGGCAATGAACAATTAACAACCGCCAGATCAGTTGTTTGCTGCCTTAGAACGGGAGAAAGAAAGAAAAAGAGCAGGGAAGGGCTGCTGTTATCTAGTGGTTTTCAACACAAGGAACTTCATCGAATAAAGGCGCCAAGTGTCGCACAATTAACCGACGTTCTTAAACAGGTGTGAGAAATATCCACAAGGCAAATTTCGAAGAGTTGCACTTGTTGCAGGAGACAGTAATGCACAGGTCTTAGAAATTTTCGAGAAGACAACTCCCTTCACTCTCAAGAACTTCTCTTTGGCCTTTGGAACTTGGGGGAAGAATTAACATCTTGAGTTGTCTTATATTAAACAATGTTATCTAAATTGAACTCTAGTCCCCACTTAACCTTTATCCTTGTTCTTTTAAGTGTACTCTCAACTATGTTTACCTTAATAACATACTTAATCGACAGACATTGGGGTTAGAGACTTACAATAAAAGTAAGTACACTATAACTAGGATAAATGGATAAACCATGCTAATTTTACCATCATGAGTTGAGTTATATTGAGAATGAAAGAGGAACGGAGGACAACCATACCTAGAAACGAGAAAGGGAAGGAGACTAGATTCAAAGTTCATAGAGAGGAAATATGTCTTATTGAATCAATTATAATCGATTACAAAAGTACATGTTCCTAAAACTCGCAGTTTTCATGAAGTTCTAGAACTCCCTATCTCTGATCACAAATTAACAAAAAACCGTCAGATGTCGTCCACTTTGGCAAAGAAGTGGAGAAGCTATTTGATTATTTTTCTAATAGTTGTTACTCTTGCTATTCTATTGTCCCTTCTTCTCTTTTATTTTTTTTGTGTGCCTATTACTAAGTAGTTACTATACTTAGTGTCATCACAATCATGTTCAAACACGTGAATCGATGATCAAAGATAATAGTTCTAGGTAGGAATGAAAATATACTTGATGTTGTGGTACCCGACTCGAATTGAACACCGGTCAATCCAAACCCCATTTAATTTGTACAAGATATGTAAAAAGTGTGACTATAATTAACTAAACCCGAATAGAGTTGACTTGATCCCAACCTGACCATTTTTTTAGATATTATAAAAAATAAATATATGACAAACTCGAAATGCAGTTCGACCTAACACAACACAACTCAAACCAAACTATCCATGACCCAACTCTGACATGACGTGACGTGGTGTGCCACAGCCTGACCCGAGTAATCCAAACTAGGTCGGACCCATAGATCTAACCACACCTGACTCGAATAAAGACTTGCAATCCGGACAAACCCTTAAATTTTTTACTTACGATTTGGATGACTTTGGGTAGGGATTCTTTTCCATTCTTAGTTCTTAATTGGATTTTGTTAGTTTGTGTTAGTTTTGAGTTCACAAATAAGAAAATCAAGACCTAGAACTAGGGATGTCAAAGAAACGTGACCCGACTACCCAAAAAATAAAGCTTTTTAGGGTAGTGTTTGAATTCCAAGTTAGATGAAATTTAGTTGGGGCCTAGTTAAATTTAATTCGGGCCAAATCAGGTTGTAACAAGTCTAGTTTGGATCATTTTGTGTTTTGTCGAGATTGTTCGTGCCTTATCACGTCAGAATGCCTCAAGTCTGGTTCAAGTTGCTTTTGTCGAGTTAGGCTTTGTTTTAAATTTACTGTGTATTTTAATTTTTTAAGATATATATAAAAATATTTTATAATAATTATAGTTGGATTAGGTCATGCAAATTCGTCATACTTTTCGCATGTTTCACACAACTTGAATTGCATTCGGGTTGAATTTGTTCAATTTGGTTCGGGTAGGACAAAACCGGACCAGTTTTCATCCCTACCTAGTATTATTATCATGTCCTTTTATGTTTGAATTGACGTGCTTAAACATGACTCTTATAATAAGTGTAATAATTGACTATTTGTAGGCACCCAAAAGAAAAAGTTAAGGAAAAAAACCAATATATCACACTTTTGTAAAAATATTTATCAATATATCACTATTTGTAAAGTAATTTCCAAAATAGCAAACTTTGATATAAAAACACCACCTTATGTGGAGCTTTTTGTATTCAAATTGAAAAGCGTCAGAAGTATTGGCGTGTTTGTTTTAAAAATAAAAAAATTTCAAAAAAAAAATAAATAGAACCAAAAGCACCACTTCAATTGGCATTTTCCTCTTACACTTAATTGCAACGTTAAGTTAAAAGCACCACCCAAAGTGGCACTTTTGACTTTTTTTCTCAAATTTTTAATTAAAAAATAAACATGCCAATATTTGTGGCGCTTTTCAATTTTAGATGCAAAAATCAGCACTTTAAGTGGCGGGCGGGTTCTACACAAAGTGTGCTATTTTGAGGAATATATTGCAAAGTGTGCTATGTTGGTAAATATTTTTATGTAAGTGTGCAACATTGTTTTTTTTCTTCCAAAAAAGAATAGAAGGGATCGTAGAGTAGCGAGAGTAGATGTAAAAGAAAAGGCAATCAAACGACTTCTTCGTCAAAGTGGACGACATGACATTTCATGAAAAATGAAAGGGGTTTTGGGTGTTAACACATTACAAAAGATACTCCCCTCAATGTGCGGGGCTGGTAACTTACACCTGACTTCCCCATCCCGCTCCTTTACAACCATACTTCTTTTTACAACCCGTTCCTAGCTTTGCTGATAATCCTAGAGTTTTAAGATAATATTAATACTTGACATACTTTTATTAGTAATATTCTATGTTGTGCCTTATCTTAACTTTGGTAACCTTAAATACTTGTTTGGGTAATTCATAATCATGACTTAAACATACTATAAAGATCCGAATTGGGGTTAACATAGCATTGACCCATACATGTGTGTTAGAAGAGAGGTAATGATATTGGATGAAATAATTAATAAATGGTTTTTTATTTGATAGTATTATCAAAATAATATTGTAAGATTGTAGAGAATTCAATTATGAATCCAACAAAAAAAAGAATGAACCAAATCGGAGTTAAAATGAGAGAGTTATGTCCTTTTTAGTAAATATGTATTGAGGACCGCGACCGACGCTGCTTCGACACCGTGACCCGTGGTCTACACCACGACTGCGACGTTGCGTCGACACCATGACCCGTGGTCTACAGCGCGACCATGACGTTGCGTCGAAACTGTGACCATGATGCTGCGTCGACACTGCGACCCGTGGTCTACACCGCGACCGCCGCCGCCTAAGACAACAAATCGTAAAATTATCTTATCTCGAGCAATACTTATCCATTTTGAAACGAAGTGCGTTGGAACCGTGATTCAATCCTCTATCATCTCTGACATATTGCTCTGTGAGGGGGCGACTTGGAGGGTGATTTTTGGGGAAGAATGTGTAGAACAACAAAAATCAAAAGGGGTTGCTATAAATTCGACTTGGTAAGTAGTTTTAACCGTGGATTCTTTCTTCTGTTCACTTTTCCTTGATCGAAACCCTTGATCCAGAGATTTGGAGGTTTGGTTTAACCTCTAATCTCATCTTCTACCTACAGTAGGCCCCATTTAGGGTTGAAAGGAAGAAGAAATCAAAGATTTTTCTAGGATCTTGACATGGATTCGAGATCTTCAAAGATGGGCTACGTTTTTAGGGTGTTTGTGAGTAGGTACTTCCTTTAAATAGTAGTTTGCACGAAAATGAGTTAAATCATCAAATATATTTGATTACTTAGTATGCGAGTACAAACTATAAGTTGCCTTTTTGATCTAGCTTTTATAAGATGATATGAAATGGATTATTTCTCTATTGTGATGAATTTCAGATTATGAAATTACATTAGAAATGTTTGCAATCCATCTAAATGAGAGATTTTAAAGTAATTGTAGAGGTTACATGAATATACTTAAATCTAATATTTTCAGCTATGACTGAAATTATTGTATAATTGAATAAAGAAGTTGCCTATTTGGATCTCCTTGGTTATGAATGATTGTTTTATTTGTATGCATATTACATATATGTCAGATAAGATCTTGCATTGCATTTGGCATGGAAACCATAGTTTAGTTTATTATAGGTTTTCATATATATATATATATATATATATATAGATTCAATTATATGTTAACTGCTGAGAGAATACAGCAAATCCAATAGCCACACAGCCGCCAAGGATACAAGGCAATGAACAATTAACAACCGCCAGATTAGTTGTTTGCTGCCTTGGAACGGGAGAAAGAAAGAAAAAGAGCAGGGAAGGGCTGCTGATATCTAGTGGTTTTCAACACAAGGAACTTCATCGAATAAAGGCGCCAAGTGTCGCACAATTAACCGACGTTCTTAAACAGGTGTGAGAAATATCCCCAAGGCAAATTTCGAAGAGTTGCACTTGTTGCAGGAGACAGTAATGCACAGGTCTTAGAAATTTTCGAGAAGACAACTCCCTTCACTCTCAAGAACTTCTCTTTGGCCGTTGGAACTTGGGGGAAGAATTAACATCTTGAGTTGTCTTATATTAAACAATGTTATCTAAATTGAACTCTAGTCCCCACTTAACCTTTATCCTTGTTCTTTTAAGTGTACTCTCAACTATGTTTACCTTAATAGCATACTCAATCGACAGACATTGGGGTTAGAGACTTACAATAAAAGTAAGTACACTATAACTAGGATAAATGGATAAACCATGCTAATTTTACCATCATGAGTTGACTTATATTGAGAATGAAAGAGGAACGGAGGACAGCCGTACCTAGAAACGAGAAAGGGAAGGAGACTAGATTCAAAGTTCATAGAGAGGAAATATGTCTTATTGAATCAATTATAATCGATTACAAAAGTACATGTTCCTAAAACTCTCAGATTTCATGAAGTTCTAGAACTCCCTATCTCTGATCACAAATTAAACAAAAAACCGTCAGATGTCGTCCACTTTGGCAAAGAAGTGGAGAAGCTATTTGATTATTTTTCTAATAGTTGTTACTCTTGCTATTCTATTGTCCCTTCTTCTCTTTTTGTGTGCCTATTACTAAGTAGTTACTATACTTAGTGTCATCACAATCATGTTCAAACACGTGAATCGATGATCAAAGATAATAGTTCTAGGTAGGAATGAAAATATACTTGATGTTGCGGTACCCGACTCGAATTGAACACCGGTCAATCCAAACCCCATTTAATTTGTACAAGATATGTAAAAAGTGTGACTATAATTAACTAAACCCGAATAGAGTTGACTTGATCCCAACCTGACCATTTTTTAGATATTATAAAAAATAAATATATGACAAACTCGAAATGCAGTTCGACCTAACACAACACAACTCAAACCAAACTATCCATGACCCAACTCTGACATGACATGACGTGGTGTGCCACAACCTGACCCGAGTAATCCAAACTAGGTCGGACCCATAGATCTAACCACACCTGACTCGAATAAAGACTTGCAATCCGGACAAACCCTTAAATTTTTTACTTACGATTTGGATGACTTTGGGTAGGGATTCTTTTCCATTCTTAGTTCTTAATTGGATTTTGTTAGTTTGTGTTAGTTTTGAGTTCACAAATAAGAAAATCAAGACCTAGAACTAGGGATGTCAAAGAAACGTGACCCGACTACCCAAAAAATAAAGCTTTTTAGGGTAGTGTTTGAATTCCAAGTTAGATGAAATTTAGTTGTGGCCTAGTTAAATTTAATTCGGGCCAAATCAGGTTCTAACAAGTCTAGTTTGGATCATTTTGTGTTTTGTCGAGATTGTTCGTGCCTTATCACGTCAGAATGCCTCAAGTCTGGTTCAAGTTGCTTTTGTCGAGTTAGGCTTTGTTTTAAATTTGCTGTGCATTTTATTTTTTTAAGATATATATAAAAATATTTTATAATAATTATAGTTGGATTAGGTCATGCAAATTCGTCGTACTTTTCACATGTTTCAAACAACTTGAATTGCATTCGGGTTGAATTTGTTCAATTTGGTTCGGGTAGGACAAAACCGGACCAGTTTTCATCCCTACCTAGCATTATTATCATGTCCTTTTATGTTTGAATTGACGTGCTTAAACATGACTCTTATAATAAGTGTAATAATTGACTATTTGTAGGCACCCAAAAGAAAAAGTTAAGGAAAAAAACCAATATATCACACTTTTGTAAAAATATTTATCAATATATCACTATTTGTAAAATAATTTCCAAAATAGCACACTTTGATATAAAAATGCCACCTTATGTGGAGCTTTTTGTATTCAAATTGAAAAGCATCACAAGTATTGGCGTGTTTGTTTTAAAAATAAAAAATTTGAAAAAAAAAAAATAGAACCAAAAGCACCACTTCAATTGGCATTTTCCTCTTACACTTAATTGCAAAGTTAAGTTAAAAGCACCACCCAAAGTGGCACTTTTGACTTTTTTTCTCAAATTTTTAATTAAAAAATAAACATGCCAATATTTGTGGCGCTTTTCAATTTTAGATGCAAAAATCGACACTTTAAGTGGCGGGCGGGTTCTACACAAAGTGTGCTATTTTGAGGAATATATTGCAAAGTGTGCTATGTTGGTAAATATTTTTATGTAAGTGTGCAATATTGTTTTTTTTTCTTCCAAAAAAGAGTAGAAGGGATCGTAGAGTAGCGAGAGTAGATGTAAAAGAAAAGGCAATCAAACGACTTCTTCGTCAAAGTGGACGACATGAAATTTGATGAAAACTGAAAGGGGTTTTGGGTGTTAACACATTACAAAAGATACTCCCCTCAATGTACCGGGCTGGTAACTTACACCTGACTTCCCCATCCCGCTCCTTTACAACTATACTTCTTTTTGTAACCCGTTCCCAGCTTTGCTGATAATCCTAGAGTTTTAAGATAATATTAATACTTGCCATACTTTTATTAGTAATATTCTATGTTGTGCCTTATCTTAACTTTGGTAACCTTAAATACTTGTTTGGGTAATTCATAATCATGACTTAAACATACTATAAAGATCCGAATTGGGGTTAACATAGCATTGACCCATACATGTGTGTTAGAAGAGAGGTAATGATATTGGATGAAATAATTAATAAATGGTTTTTTATTTGATAGTATTATCAAAATAATATTGTAAGATTGTAGAGAATTCAATTATGAATCCAACAAAAAAAAAGAATGAACCAAATCGGAGTTAAAATGAGAGAGTTATGTCCTTTTTAGTAAACATGTATTGAGGACCGCGACCGACGCTGCGTCGACACCGTGACCCGTGGTCTACACCACGACTGCGACGTTGCGTCGACACCATGACCCGCGGTCTACAGTGCAACCATGACGTTGCGTCGAAACTGTGACCGTGACGCTGCGTCGACACTGCGACCCGTGGTCTACACCGCGACCCGTGGTCTACACCGCGACCGCCGCCGCCTAAGACAACAAATCGTAAAATTATCTTATCTCGAGCAATACTTATCCATTTTGAAACGAAGTGCGTTGGAACCGTGATTCAATCCTCTATCATCTCCGACATCTTGCTCTATGAGGGGGCGACTTGGAGGGTGATTTTTGGGGAAGAATGTGTAGAACAACAAAAATCAAAAGGGGTTGCTATAAATTCGACTTGGTAAGTAGTTTTAACCGTGGATTCTTTCTTCTCTTCACTTTTCCTTGATCGAAACCCTTGATCCAGAGATTTGGAGGTTTGATTTAACCTCTAATCTCATCTTCTACCTATAGTAGGCCCCATTTAGGGTTGAAGGGAAGAAGAAATCAAAGATTTTTCTAGGATCTTGACATGGATTCGAGATCTTCAAAGATGGGCTACGTTTTTAGGGTGTTTGTGAGTGGGTACTTCCTTTAAATAGTAGTTTGCACGAAAATGAGTTAAATCATCAAATATATTTGATTGCTTAGTATGCGAGTACAAACTATAAGTTGCCTTTTGATCTAGGTTTTATAAGATGATATGAAATGGATTATTTCTCTATTGTGATGAATTTCAGATTATGAAATTACATTAGAAATGTTTGCAATCCATCTAAATGAGAGATTTTAAAGTAATTGTAGAGGTTACATGAATATACTAAAATCTAAGATTTTCAGCTATGACTGAAATTATTGTATAATTGAATAAAGAAGTTGCCTATTTGGATCTCCTTGGTTATGAATGATTGTTTTATTTGTATGCATATTACATATATGTCAGATAAGATCTTGCATTGCATTTGGCATGGAAACCCTAGTTTAGTTTATTATAGGTTTTCATATATATATATATATATATTCAATTATATGTGAACTGCTGAGAGAATACAGCAAATCCAATAGCCACGCAGCCGCCAAGGATACAAGGCAATGAACAATTAACAACCGCCAGATCAGTTGTTTGCTGCCTTGGAACGGGAGAAAGAAAGAAAACGAGCAGGGAAGGGCTGCTGTTATCTAGTGGTTTTCAACACAAGGAACTTCATCGAATAAAGGCGCCAAGTGTCGCACAATTAACCGACGTTCTTAAACAGGTGTGAGAAATATCCCCAAGGCAAATTTCGAAGAGTTGCACTTGTTGCAGGAGACAGTAATGCACATGTCTTAGAAATTTTCGAGAAGACAACTCCCTTCACTCTCAAGAACTTCTCTTTGGCCGTTGGAACTTGGGGGAAGAATTAACATCTTGAGTTGTCTTATATTAAAAAATGTTATCTAAATTGAACTGTAGTCCCCACTTAACCTTTATCCTTGTTCTTTTAAGTGTACTCTCAACTATGTTTACCTTAATAGCGTACTTAATCGACAGACATTGGGGTTAGAGACTTACAATAAAAGTAAGTACACTATAACTAGGATTAAAGGATAAACCATGCTAATTTTACCATCATGAGTTGACTTATATTGAGAATGAAAGAGGAACGGAGGACAGCCATACCTAGAAACGAGAAAGGGAAGGAGACTAGATTCAAAGTTCATAGAGAGGAAATATGTCTTATTGAATCAATTATAATCGATTACAAAAGTACATGTTCCTAAAACTCTCAGTTTTCATGAAGTTCTAGAACTCCCTATCTCTGATCACAAATTAACAAAAAACCGTCAGATGTCGTCCACTTTGGCAAAGAAGTGGAGAAGCTATTTGATTATTTTTCTAATAGTTGTTACTCTTGCTATTCTATTGTCCCTTCTTCTCTTTTATTTTTTTGTGCCTATTACTAAGTAGTTACTATACTTAGTGTCATCACAATCATGTTCAAACACGTGAATCGATGATCAAAGATAATAGTTCTAGGTAGGAATGAAAATATACTTGATGTTGCGGTACCCGACTCGAATTGAACACCGGTCAATCCAAACCCCATTTAATTTGTACAAGATATGTAAAAAGTGTGACTATAATTAACTAAACCCGAATAGAGTTGACTTGATCCCAACCTGACCATTTTTTAGATATTATAAAAAATAAATATATGACAAACTCGAAATGCAGTTCGACCTAACACAACACAACTCAAACCAAACTATCCATGACCCAACTCTGACATGACGTGACGTGGTGTGCCACAACCTGACCCGAGTAATCCAAACTAGGTCGGACCCATAGATCTAACCACACCTGACTCGAATAAAGACTTGCAATCCGGACAAACCCTTAAATTTTTTACTTACGATTTGGATGACTTTGGGTAGGGATTCTTTTCCATTCTTAGTTCTTAATTGGATTTTGTTAGTTTGTGTTAGTTTTGAGTTCACAAATAAGAAAATCAAGACCTAGAACTAGGGATGTCAAAGAAACGTGACCCGACTACCCAAAAAATAAAGCTTTTTAGGGTAGTGTTTGAATTCCAAGTTAGATGAAATTTAGTTGTGGCCTAGTTAAATTTAATTCGGGCCAAATCAGGTTCTAACAAGTCTAGTTTGGATCATTTTGTGTTTTGTCGAGATTGTTCGTGCCTTATCACGTCAGAATGCCTCAAGTCTGGTTCAAGTTGCTTTTGTCGAGTTAGGCTTTGTTTTAAATTTGCTGTGCATTTTATTTTTTTAAGATATATATAAAAATATTTTATAATAATTATAGTTGGATTAGGTCATGCAAATTCGTCGTACTTTTCACATGTTTCAAACAACTTGAATTGCATTCGGGTTGAATTTGTTCAATTTGGTTCGGGTAGGACAAAACCGGACCAGTTTTCATCCCTACCTAGCATTATTATCATGTCCTTTTATGTTTGAATTGACGTGCTTAAACATGACTCTTATAATAAGTGTAATAATTGACTATTTGTAGGCATCCAAAAGAAAAAGTTAAGGAAAAAAACCAATATATCACACTTTTGTAAAAATATTTATCAATATATCACTATTTGTAAAATAATTTCCAAAATAGCACACTTTGATATAAAAATGCCACCTTATGTGGAGCTTTTTGTATTCAAATTGAAAAGCGTCACAAGTATTGGCGTGTTTGTTTTAAAAATAAAAAATTTGAAAAAAAAAAATAGAACCAAAAGCACCACTTCAATTGGCATTTTCCTCTTACACTTAATTGCAAAGTTAAGTTAAAAGCACCACCCAAAGTGGCACTTTTGACTTTTTTTCTCAAATTTTTAATTAAAAAATAAACATGCCAATATTTGTGGCGCTTTTCAATTTTAGATGCAAAAATCGACACTTTAAGTGGCGGGCGGGTTCTACACAAAGTGTGCTATTTTGAGGAATATATTGCAAAGTGTGCTATGTTGGTAAATATTTTTATGTAAGTGTGCAATATTTTTTTTTTTCTTCCAAAAAAGAGTAGAAGGGATCGTAGAGTAGCGAGAGTAGATGTAAAAGAAAAGGCAATCAAACGACTTCTTCGTCAAAGTGGACGACATGAAATTTGATGAAAACTGAAAGGGGTTTTGGGTGTTAACACATTACAAAAGATACTCCCCTCAATGTACCGGGCTGGTAACTTACACCTGACTTCCCCATCCCTCTCCTTTACAACCATACTTCTTTTTGTAACCCGTTCCCAGCTTTGCTGATAATCCTAGAGTTTTAAGATAATATTAATACTTGCCATACTTTTATTAGTAATATTCTATGTTGTGCCTTATCTTAACTTTGGTAACCTTAAATACTTGTTTGGGTAATTCATAATCATGACTTAAACATACTATAAAGATCCGAATTGGGGTTAACATAGCATTGACCCATACATGTGTGTTAGAAGAGAGGTAATGATATTGGATGAAATAATTAATAAATGGTTTTTTATTTGATAGTATTATCAAAATAATATTGTAAGATTGTAGAGAATTCAATTATGAATCCAACAAAAAAAAAGAATGAACCAAATCGGAGTTAAAATGAGAGAGTTATGTCCTTTTTAGTAAACATGTATTGAGGACCGCGACCGACGCTGCGTCGACACCGTGACCCGTGGTCTACACCACGACTGCGACGTTGCGTCGACACCATGACCCGCGGTCTACAGTGCAACCATGACGTTGCGTCGAAACTGTGACCGTGACGCTGCGTCGACACTGCGACCCGTGGTCTACACCGCGACCGCCGCCGCCTAAGACAACAAATCGTAAAATTATCTTATCTCGAGCAATACTTATCCATTTTGAAACGAAGTGCGTTGGAACCGTGATTCAATCCTCTATCATCTCCGACATCTTGCTCTGTGAGGGGGCGACTTGGAGGGTGATTTTTGGGGAAGAATGTGTAGAACAACAAAAATCAAAAGGGGTTGCTATAAATTCGACTTGGTAAGTAGTTTTAACCGTGGATTCTTTCTTCTCTTCACTTTTCCTTGATCGAAACCCTTGATCCAGAGATTTGGAGGTTTGATTTAACCTCTAATCTCATCTTCTACCTATAGTAGGCCCCATTTAGGGTTGAAAGGAAGAAGAAATCAAAGATTTTTCTAGGATCTTGACATGGATTCGAGATCTTCAAAGATGGGCTACGTTTTTAGGGTGTTTGTGAGTGGGTACTTCCTTTAAATAGTAGTTTGCACGAAAATGAGTTAAATCATCAAATATATTTGATTGCTTAGTATGCGAGTACAAACTATAAGTTGCCTTTTTGATCTAGGTTTTATAAGATGATATGAAATGGATTATTTCTCTATTGTGATGAATTTCAGATTATGAAATTACATTAGAAATGTTTGCAATCCATCTAAATGAGAGATTTTAAAGTAATTGTAGAGGTTACATGAATATACTAAAATCTAAGATTTTCAGCTATGACTGAAATTATTGTATAATTGAATAAAGAAGTTGCCTATTTGGATCTCCTTGGTTATGAATGATTGTTTTATTTGTATGCATATTACATATATGTCAGATAAGATCTTGCATTGCATTTGGCATGGAAACCCTAGTTTAGTTTATTATAGGTTTTCATATATATATATATATATATATATATATATATATTCAATTATATGTGAACTGCTGAGAGAATACAGCAAATCCAATAGCCACGCAGCCGCCAAGGATACAAGGCAATGAACAATTAACAACCGCCAGATCAGTTGTTTGCTGCCTTGGAACGGGAGAAAGAAAGAAAACGAGCAGGGAAGGGCTGCTGTTATCTAGTGGTTTTCAACACAAGGAACTTCATCGAATAAAGGCGCCAAGTGTCGCACAATTAACCGACGTTCTTAAACAGGTGTGAGAAATATCCCCAAGGCAAATTTCGAAGAGTTGAACTTGTTGCAGGAGACAGTAATGCACATGTCTTAGAAATTTTCGAGAAGACAACTCCCTTCACTCTCAAGAACTTCTCTTTGGCCGTTGGAACTTGGGGGAAGAATTAACATCTTGAGTTGTCTTATATTAAAAAATGTTATCTAAATTGAACTGTAGTCCCCACTTAACCTTTATCCTTGTTCTTTTAAGTGTACTCTCAACTATGTTTACCTTAATAGCGTACTTAATCGACAGACATTGGGGTTAGAGACTTACAATAAAAGTAAGTACACTATAACTAGGATTAAAGGATAAACCATGCTAATTTTACCATCATGAGTTGACTTATATTGAGAATGAAAGAGGAACGGAGGACAGCCATACCTAGAAACGAGAAAGGGAAGGAGACTAGATTCAAAGTTCATAGAGAGGAAATATGTCTTATTGAATCAATTATAATCGATTACAAAAGTACATGTTCCTAAAACTCTCAGTTTTCATGAAGTTCTAGAACTCCCTATCTCTGATCACAAATTAACAAAAAACCGTCAGATGTCGTCCACTTTGGCAAAGAAGTGGAGAAGCTATTTGATTATTTTTCTAATAGTTGTTACTCTTGCTATTCTATTGTCCCTTCTTCTCTTTTATTTTTTTGTGCCTATTACTAAGTAGTTACTATACTTAGTGTCATCACAATCATGTTCAAACACGTGAATCGATGATCAAAGATAATAGTTCTAGGTAGGAATGAAAATATACTTGATGTTGCGGTACCCGACTCGAATTGAACACCGGTCAATCCAAACCCCATTTAATTTGTACAAGATATGTAAAAAGTGTGACTATAATTAACTAAACCCGAATAGAGTTGACTTGATCCCAACCTGACCATTTTTTAGATATTATAAAAAATAAATATATGACAAACTCGAAATGCAGTTCGACCTAACACAACACAACTCAAACCAAACTATCCATGACCCAACTCTGACATGACGTGACGTGGTGTGCCACAACCTGACCCGAGTAATCCAAACTAGGTCGGACCCATAGATCTAACCACACCTGACTCGAATAAAGACTTGCAATCCGGACAAACCCTTAAATTTTTTACTTACGATTTGGATGACTTTGGGTAGGGATTCTTTTCCATTCTTAGTTCTTAATTGGATTTTGTTAGTTTGTGTTAGTTTTGAGTTCACAAATAAGAAAATCAAGACCTAGAACTAGGGATGTCAAAGAAACGTGACCCGACTACCCAAAAAATAAAGCTTTTTAGGGTAGTGTTTGAATTCCAAGTTAGATGAAATTTAGTTGTGGCCTAGTTAAATTTAATTCGGGCCAAATCAGGTTCTAACAAGTCTAGTTTGGATCATTTTGTGTTTTGTCGAGATTGTTCGTGCCTTATCACGTCAGAATGCCTCAAGTCTGGTTCAAGTTGCTTTTGTCGAGTTAGGCTTTGTTTTAAATTTGCTGTGCATTTTATTTTTTTAAGATATATATAAAAATATTTTATAATAATTATAGTTGGATTAGGTCATGCAAATTCGTCGTACTTTTCACATGTTTCAAACAACTTGAATTGCATTCGGGTTGAATTTGTTCAATTTGGTTCGGGTAGGACAAAACCGGACCAGTTTTCATCCCTACCTAGCATTATTATCATGTCCTTTTATGTTTGAATTGACGTGCTTAAACATGACTCTTATAATAAGTGTAATAATTGACTATTTGTAGGCACCCAAAAGAAAAAGTTAAGGAAAAAAACCAATATATCACACTTTTGTAAAAATATTTATCAATATATCACTATTTGTAAAATAATTTCCAAAATAGCACACTTTGATATAAAAATGCCACCTTATGTGGAGCTTTTTGTATTCAAATTGAAAAGCGTCACAAGTATTGGCGTGTTTGTTTTAAAAATAAAAAATTTGAAAAAAAAAAATAGAACCAAAAGCACCACTTCAATTGGCATTTTCCTCTTACACTTAATTGCAAAGTTAAGTTAAAAGCACCACCCAAAGTGGCACTTTTGACTTTTTTTCTCAAATTTTTAATTAAAAAATAAACATGCCAATATTTGTGGCGCTTTTTAATTTTAGATGCAAAAATCGGCACTTTAAGTGGCGGGCGGGTTCTACACAAAGTGTGCTATTTTGAGGAATATATTGCAAAGTGTGCTATGTTGGTAAATATTTTTATGTAAGTGTGCAACATTGTTTTTTTTTTCCAAAAAAGAGTAGAAGGGATCGTAGAGTAGCGAGAGTAGATGTAAAAGAAAAGGCAATCAAACGACTTCTTCGTCAAAGTGGACGACATGAAATTTCATGAAAACTGAAAGGGGTTTTGGGTGTTAACACATTACAAAAGATACCCCCCTCAATGTTCCGGGATGGTAACTTACACCTGACTTCCCCATCCCGCTCCTTTACAACCATACTTCTTTTTACAACCCGTTCCTAGCTTTGCTGATAATCCTAGAGTTTTAAGATAATATTAATACTTGACATACTTTTATTAGTAATATTCTATGTTGTGCCTTATCTTAACTTTGGTAACCTTAAATACTTGTTTGGGTAATTCATAATCATGACTTAAACATACTATAAAGATCCGAATTGGGGTTAACATAGCATTGACCCATACATGTGTGTTAGAAGAGAGGTAATGATATTGGATGAAATAATTAATAAATGGTTTTTTATTTGATAGTATTATCAAAATAATATTGTAAGATTGTAGAGAATTCAATTATGAATCCAACAAAAAAAAGAATGAACCAAATCGGAGTTAAAATGAGAGAGTTATGTCCTTTTTAGTAAACATGTATTGAGGACCGTGACCGACGCTGTGTCGACACCGTGACCCGTGGTCTACACCACGACTGCGACGTTGCGTCGATACCATGACCCGCGGTCTACAGCGCGACCATGACGTTGCGTCGAAACTGTGACCGTGACGCTGCGTCGACACTGCGACCCGTGGTCTACACCGCGACCGCCGCCGCCTAAGACAACAAATCGTAAAATTATCTTATCTCGAGCAATACTTATCCATTTTGAAACGAAGTGCGTTGGAACCGTGATTCAATCCTCTATCATCTCCGACATCTTGCTCTGTGAGGGGGTGACTTGGAGGGTGATTTTTGGGGAAGAATGTGTAGAACAACAAAAATCAAAAGGGGTTGCTATAAATTCGACTTGGTAAGTAGTTTTAACCGTGGATTCTTTCTTCTCTTCACTTTTCCTTGATCGAAACCCTTGATCCAAAGATTTGGAGGTTTGATTTAACCTCTAATCTCATCTTGTACCTACAGTAGGCCCCATTTAGGGTTGAAAGGAAGAAGAAATCAAAGATTTTTCTAGGATCTTGACATGGATTCGAGATCTTCAAAGATGGGCTACGTTTTTAGGGTGTTTGTGAGTGGGTACTTCCTTTAAATAGTAGTTTGCACGAAAATGAGTTAAATCATCAAATATATTTGATTGCTTAGTATGCGAGTACAAACTATAAGTTGCCTTTTTGATCTAGCTTTTATAAGATGATATGAAATGGATTATTTCTCTATTGTGATGAATTTCAGATTATGAAATTACATTAGAAATGTTTGCAATCCATCTAAATGAGAGATTTTAAAGTAATTGTAGAAGTTACATGAATATACTAAAATCTAAGATTTTCAGCTATGACTGAAATTATTGTATAATTGAATAAAGAAGTTGCCTATTTGGATCTCCTTGGTTATGAATGATTGTTTTATTTGTATGCATAGTACATATATGTCAGATAAGATCTTGCATTGCATTTGGCATGGAAACCCTAGTTTAGTTTATTATAGGTTTTCATATATATATATATATATTCAATTATATGTGAAATGCTGAGAGAATACAGCAAATCCAATAGCCACGCAGCCGCCAAGGATACAAGGCAATGAACAATTAACAACCGCTAGATCAGTTGTTTGCTGCCTTGGAACGGGAGAAAGAAAGAAAAAGAGCAGGGAAGGGTTGCTGTTATCTAGTGGTTTTCAACACAAGGAACTTCATCGAATAAAGGCGCCAAGTGTCGCACAATTAACCGACGTTCTTAAACAGGTGTGAGAAATATCCCCAAGGCAAATTTCGAAGAGTTGCACTTGTTGCAGGAGACAGTAATGCACATGTCTTAGAAATTTTCGAGAAGACAACTCCCTTCACTCTCAAGAACTTCTCTTTGGCCGTTGGAACTTGGGGGAAGAATTAACATCTTGAGTTGTCTTATATTAAAAAATGTTATCTAAATTGAACTCTAGTCCCCACTTAACCTTTATCCTTGTTCTTTTAAGTGTACTCTCAACTATGTTTACCTTAATAGCGTACTTAATCGACAGACATTGGGGTTAGAGACTTACAATAAAAGTAAGTACACTATAACTAGGATTAAAGGATAAACCATGCTAATTTTACCATCATGAGTTGACTTATATTGAGAATGAAAGAGGAACGGAGGACAGCCATACCTAGAAACGAGAAAGGGAAGGAGACTAGATTCAAAGTTCATAGAGAGGAAATATGTCTTATTGAATCAATTATAATCGATTACAAAAGTACATGTTCCTAAAACTCTCAGTTTTCATGAAGTTCTAGAACTCCCTATCTCTGATCACAAATTAACAAAAAACCGTCAGATGTCGTCCACTTTGGCAAAGAAGTGGAGAAGCTATTTGATTATTTTTCTAATAGTTGTTACTCTTGCTATTCTATTGTCCCTTCTTCTCTTTTATTTTTTTTGTGCCTATTACTAAGTAGTTACTATACTTAGTGTCATCACAATCATGTTCAAACATGTGAATCGATGATCAAAGATAATAGTTCTAGGTAGGAATGAAAATATACTTGATGTTGCGGTACCCGACTCGAATTGAACACCGGTCAATCCAAACCCCATTTAATTTGTACAAGATATGTAAAAAGTGTGACCATAATTAACTAAACCCGAATAGAGTTGACTTGATCCCAACCTGACCATTTTTTTTGATATTATAAAAAATAAATATATGACAAACTCGAAATGCAGTTCGACCTAACACAACACAACTCAAACCAAACTATCCATGACCCAACTCTGACATGACGTGACGTGGTGTGCCACAGCCTGACCCGAGTAATCCAAACTAGGTCGGACCCATAGATCTAACCACACCTGACTCGAATAAAGACTTGCAATCCGGACAAACCCTTATATTTTTTACTTACGATTTGGATGACTTTGGGTAGGGATTCTTTTCCATTCTTAGTTCTTAATTGGATTTTGTTAGTTTGTGTTAGTTTGGAGTTCACAAATAAGAAAATCAAGACCTAGAACTAGGGATGTCAAAGAAACGTGACCCGACTACCCAAAAAATAAAGCTTTTTAGGGTAGTGTTTGAATTCCAAGTTAGATGAAATTTATTTGGGGCCTAGTTAAATTTAATTCGGGCCAAATAAGGTTGTAACAAGTCTAGTTTGGATCATTTTGTGTTTTGTCGAGATTGTTCGTGCCTTATCACGTCAGAATGCCTCAAGTTTGGTTCATGTTGCTTTTGTCGAGTTAGGCTTTGTTTTAAATTTGCTGTGTATTTTAATTTTTTAAGATATATATAAAAATATTTTATAATAATTATAGTTGGATTAGGTCATGAAAATTCGTCGTACTTTTCGCATGTTTCACACAACTTGAATTGCATTCGGGTTGAATTTGTTCAATTTGGTTCGGGTAGGACAAAACCGGACCAGTTTTCATCCCTACCTAGCATTATTATCATGTCCTTTTATGTTTGAATTGACGTGCTTAAACATGACTCTTATAATAAGTGTAATAATTGACTATTTGTAGGCACCCAAAAGAAAAAGTTAAGGAAAAAACCAATATATCACACTTTTGTAAAAATATTTATCAATATATCACTATTTGTAAAATAATTTCCAAAATAGCACACTTTGATATAAAACGCCACCTTATGTGGAGCTTTTTGTATTCAAATTAAAAAGCGTCACAAGTATTGGCATGTTTATTTTAAAAATAAAAAAATTTGAAAAAAAAAATAGAACCAAAAGTACCACTTCAATTGGCATTTTCCTCTTACACTTAATTGCAACGTTAAGTTAAAAGCACCACCCAAAGTGGCACTTTTGACTTTTTTTCTCAAATTTTTAATTAAAAAATAAACATGCCAATATTTGTGGCGCTTTTCAATTTTAGATGCAAAAATCGGCACTTTAAGTGGCGGGCGGGTTCTACACAAAGTGTGCTATTTTGAGGAATATATTGCAAAGTGTGCTATGTTGGTAAATATTTTTATATAAGTGTGCAACATTGTTTTTTTTTTTCCAAAAAAGAGTAGAAGGGATCGTAGAGTAGCGAGAGTAGATGTAAAAGAAAAGGCAATCAAACGACTTCTTCGTCAAAGTGGACGACATGAAATTTCATGAAAACTGAAAGGGGTTTTGTGTGTTAACACATTACAAAAGATACTCCCCTCAATGTGCTGGGCTGGTAACTTACACCTGACTTCCCCATCCCGCTCCTTTACAACCATACTTCTTTTTACAACCCGTTCCTAGCTTTGCTGATAATCCTAGAGTTTTAAGATAATATTAATACTTGACATACTTTTATTAGTAATATTCTATGTTGTGCCTTATCTTAACTTTGGTAACCTTAAATACTTGTTTGGGTAATTCATAATCATGACTTAAACATACTATAAAGATCCGAATTGGGGTTAACATAGCATTGACCCATACATGTGTGTTAGAAGAGAGGTAATGATATTGGATGAAATAATTAATAAATGGTTTTTTATTTGATAGTATTATCAAAATAATATAGTAAGATTGTAGAGAATTCAATTATGAATCCAACAAAAAAAAGAATGAACCAAATCGGAGTTAAAATGAGAGAGTTATGTCCTTTTTAGTAAACATGTATTGAGGACCGTGACCGACGCTGCGTCGACACCGTGACCCGTGGTCTACACCATGACTGCGACGTTGCGTCGATACCATGACCCGCGGTCTACAGCGCGACCATGACGTTGCGTCGAAACTGTGACCGTGACGCTGCGTCGACACTGCGACCCGTGGTCTACACCGCGACCGCCGCCGCCTAAGACAACAAATTGTAAAATTATCTTATCTCGAGCAATACTTATCCATTTTGAAACGAAGTGCGTTGGAACCGTGATTCAATCCTCTATCATCTCCGACATCTTGCTCTGTGAGGGGGCGACTTGGAGGGTGATTTTTGGGGAAGAATGTGTAGAACAACAAAAATCAAAAGGGGTTGCTATAAATTCGACTTGGTAAGTAGTTTTAACCGTGGATTCTTTCTTCTGTTCACTTTTCCTTGATCGAAACCCTTGATCCAGAGATTTGGAGGTTTGGTTTAACCTCTAATCTCATCTTCTACCTACAGTAGGCCCCATTTAGGGTTGAAAGGAAGAAGAAATCAAAGATTTTTTTAGGATCTTGACATGGATTCGAGATCTTCAAAGATGGGCTACGTTTTTAGTGTGTTTGTGAGTGGGTACTTCCTTTAAATAGTAGTTTGCACGAAAATGAGTTAAATCATCAAATATATTTGATTGCTTAGTATGCGAGTACAAACTATAAGTTGCCTTTTTGATCTAGCTTTTATAAGATGATATGAAATGGATTATTTCTCTATTGTGATGAATTTCAGATTATGAAATTACATTAGAAATGTTTGCAATCCATCTAAATGAGAGATTTTAAAGTAATTGTAGAGGTTACATGAATATACTAAAATCTAACATTTTCAGCTATGACTGAAATTATTGTATAATTGAATAAAGAAGTTGCCTATTTGGATCTCCTTCGTTATGAATGATGATTTTATTTGTATGCATATTACATATATGTCAGATAAGATCTTGCATTTCATTTGGCATGGAAACCCTAGTTTAGTTTATTATAGGGTTTCATATATATATATATATATATATATATATATATATTTATATTTATATTTATATTCAATTATATGTGAACTGTTGAGAGAATACAACAAATCCGATAGCCACGCAGCCGCCAAGGATACAAGGCAATGAACAATTAACAACCGCCAGATTAGTTGTTTGCTACCTTGGAACGGGAGAAAGAAAGAAAAAGAGCAGGGAATGGCTCCTGTTATCTAGTGGTTTTCAACACAAGGAACTTCATCGAATAAAGGCGCCAAGTGTCGCACAATTAACCGACGTTCTTAAACAGGCGTGAGAAATATCCCCAAGGCAAATTTCGAAGAGTTGCACTTGTTGCAGGAGACAGTAATGCACATGTCTTAGAAATTTTCGAGAAGACAACTCCCTTCACTCTCAAGAATTTCTCTTTGGCCGTTGGAACTTGGGGGAAGAATTACCATCTTGTGTTGTCTTATATTAAACAATGTTATCTATATTAAACTCTAGTCCCTAGTTAACCTTTATCCTTGTTCTTTTAAGTGTACTCTCAACTATGTTTACCTTAATATCATACTTAATCAACAGACATTGGGGTTAGAAAAGTAAGTACACTATATCCATGCTAATTTTACCATCATGAGTTGACTTATATTGAGAAAGAAAGAGGAACGGAGGACAGCCGTACCTAGAAACGAGAGAGGGAAGGAGACTAGATTCAAAGTTCATAGAGAGGAAATGTGTCTTATTGAATCAATGATAATCGATTACAAAAGTACATGTTCCTAAAACTCTCAGTTTTCATGAAGTTCTAGAACTCCCTATCTCTGATCACAAATTAACAAAAAACCATCAGATGTCGTCCACTTTGGCAAAAAAGTGGAGAAGCTATTTGATTATTTTTCTAATAGTTGTTACTCTTGCTATTCTATTGTCCCTTCTTCTCTTTTATTTATTTTTTCTTTTGGTGCCTATTACTAAGTAGTTACTATACTTAGTGTCATCACAATCATGTTCAAACACGTGAATCGATGATCAAAGATAATAGTTCTAGGTAGGAATGAAAATAGACTTGATGTTGCGGTACTCGACTTGAATTGAACAACGGTCAATCCAAACCCCATTTAATTTGTACAAGATATGTAAAAAGTGTGACTATTATTAACTGAACCCGCATAGAGTTGACTTGATCCCAAACTGACCATTTTTTATTTTCTTAGATATTATAAAAATAAATATATGACAAACTTGAAATGCAGTTCGACCTAACACAACACAACTCAAACCAAACTATCCATGACCCAACTTGACATGACGTGACGTGGTGTGCCACAGCCTGACCCGAGTAATCCAAACTAGGCCGGACCCATAGATCTAACCACGCTTGACTCGAATAAAGACTTGCAATCCGTACAAACCCTTAAAAATCTTATTTACGATTTGGAGGCCTTTGGGTAGGGATTCTTTTCCATTCTTAGTTCTTGATTGGATTTTGTTAGTTTGTGTTAGTTTTGAGTTCACAAATAAGAAAATCAAAACCTAGAACTAGGGATGTCAAAGAAACGTGACCTGACTACCTAAAAAATAAAGCTTTCCAGGGTAGTGTTTGAATTTCAAGTTAGATGGAATTTAGTTGGGTCCTGGTTAAATTTAATTCGGGCCAAATCAGGTTGTAACAAGTCTAGTTTGGATCATTTTGTGTTTTTTCGAGATTGTTCGTGCCTTATTGCGTCGGGTTGCCTCAAGTCTGGTTCAAGTTTCTTTTGTCGAGTTAGGCTTTGTTTTAAATTTTCTGTGTATTTTAATTTTTTAAGATATATATAAAAATATTTTATAATAATTATAGTTGGATCAGGTCATGCGGATTCGTCGTACTTTCCGCATGTTTCGCACAACTTGAATTGCATTCGGGTTGAACTTGTTCAATTTGGTTCGGGTAGGAAAAAACCAGACCAGTTTTCATCCCTACCTAGCATTATTATCATGTCCTTTTATGTTTGAATTCACGTGCTTAAACATGACTTTTATAATAAGTGTAATAATTGACTATTTGTAGGCACCCAAAAGAAAAAGTTAAGGGAAAAAAACCAATATATCACACTTTTGTAAAAATATTTACCAATCTAGCACTATTTGTAAAATAATTTCCAAAATAGCACACTTTGATATAAAATTCCACTTTATGTGGAGCTTTTTGTATTCAAAATTGAAAAGCGTCACAAGTATTGGCATGTTTGTTTTAAAAATAAAAAAATTGAAAAAAATAGAAGCAAAAGCGCCACTTCAATTGGCATTTTCCTCTTACACTTAATTGCAACTTTAAGTTAAAAAGCACCACCTAAAATGGCTCTTTTGACTTTTTTTCTCAATTTTTAAATTAAAGAATAAACAAATAAATATTTTGTGGCACTTTTCAATTTTTAGATGCAAAAATCACCACTTTAAGTGGCGGGTTCTACACAAAGTGTGCTATTTTGAGAAATATATTGCAAAGTGTGCTATGTTGGTAAATATTTTTATGTAAGTGTGCAATATTGGTTTTTTTTTCTTCCAAAGAGAGTAGAATGGATCGTAGAGTAGCGAGAGTAGATGTAAAAGAAAAGCCAATCAAACGACTTCTTCGTCAAAGTGGACGGCATGAAATTTCATGAAAACTAAAAGGGGTTTTGGGTGTTCACACATTACAAAAGATACTCTTCTCAATGTGTCGGGCTGGTAACTTACACCTGACTTCCCCATCCCACTCCTTTACAACCATGCTTCTTGTTACAACCCGTTCCTAGCTTTGCTGATAATCCTAGAGTTTTAAGATAATCTTAATGCTTGGCATACTTTTGTTAGTAATAATATATATCGTGCTTTATCTTAACTTTGGTAACCTTAAATACTTATTTGGGAAATTCATAATCACGACTTAAACATACTATAAAGATCCGAGTTGGGGTTAACATAGCATTGACCCATACATGTGTACAAGAAGAGAGTTAATGATATTGGAGGAAATAATTAATAAATGCTTTTTTATTTGATAGTATTGTCAAAATAATATTGGAAGATTGTAGAGAATTCAATTATGAATCCAAAAAAAAAAGAATGAATCAAATCAGAGTTAAAATGAGAGAGTTATGCCCTTTTTAATAAACATGTATTGAGGACCGTGACCGACGCTGCGTCGACACCGTGACCTGCGGTCTACACCGCGACCGCGGTGCTGTATCGAAACCGCGACCGCGACACTGTGTCAACACCGCGACCGCGACGCTGCACAGACACAGCGACCACGGCGGCGGCGGCCGCCGCCTAAGACAACAAATCGTAAAAGATCTTATCTCGAGCAATACTTATCTATTTTATAACGAAGTGCGTTGGAACTGTGATTCGATCCTCTATCATCTCAGACATCTTGCTCTACGAGGGGGTGACTTGGAGGGCGAATTTTGGGGTGATTTTTGGGGAAGAACATGAAGAACAACAGAAATCAAAAGGGGTTGCTATAAATTCAACTTGGTAAGTAGTTTCAACCATGAATTCCTTCTTCTCTTCACTTTCCCTTGATCGAAACCCTTGATCCAGTGATTTGGAGGTTTGGTTTAACCTATAATCTCATCTTATACCTACAATAGACCCCGTTTAGGGTTGAAAGGAAGAAGAAATCACAAATTTTTCTAGGATCTTAACAAGGATTCGAGATCTTCAAAGATGGGCTGCATTTTTAGGGTGTTTTCACATCTTAGGGTGAGTGGGTACTTCCTTTAAACAGTAGTTTGCATAAAAATGAGTTAAATCATCAAATATCTTCGATTGCTTAGTATGTGAGTACAAACCATAAGTTGCCTTTTTGATCTAGCTTTTACAAGATGGTATGAAATGGATTATTTCTCTATTGTGATGAATTTCAGATTATGAAATTACATTAGAAATGATTGCAATCCATCTAAATGTGATGATTTTTAGGGTGTTTTCACATCTTGGGGTGAGTGGGTACTTCCTTTAAACAGTAGTTTACACGAAAAATGAGTTAAATCATCAAATATCTTCGATTTCTTAGTATGCGAGTACAAACCATAAGTTGCCTTTTTGATCTAGCTTTTACAAGATAATATGAAATTGATTATTTCTCTATTGTGATGAGTTTCAGATTATGAAATTACATTAGAAATGATTGCAATCCATCTAAATGAGAGATTTTAAAGTAATTGTAGAGGTTACATGAATATACTGAAATCTAAGATTTTTGGCTATGACTGAAATTATTGTAAAATTAAATAAAGAAGTTGCCTAGTTGAATCTCCTTGGTTATGAATGATTGTTTTATTTGTATGCATATTACATATATGTCAGATAAGATCTTGCATTTCATTTGGCATGGAAACCCTAGTTTAGTTTATTATAGGGTTTCATATATATATATATATATATATATATATTCGATTATATGTGAACTGCTGAGAGAAATTCTTATTAAATGATGTTATGATATATTCAATCCTTATGCGAGTTATGTGATAAGTGAATGAGGTAAATGAAACCCTAATGATAGGGTGTTCGGTGAAACACGTATTGTGATTTTAATGTTTCTCAGCTTGAGATGTGGTGATGCTTAACAGTTCAATTGTGATATATGTTATCAGATGGTTTATGAAATGAACAATTTACAAAGCTGAACAAAGATATGTTGATGTGATGATTGAATTGTGAATTAAAAGAGTGAATTAGACATGTAGATGCCCTGAACACTATAGAATCCTCACAGGATGAGGCCTGCGCTGTGAGGAGGAAACAATTTCTCAACTGGAGGTAGTCTAGATTGAGGTAAGCCAGAGTGCATCAGTAGGTTGCATGGGTCTTGACCAGTAGGGCAGACTCCTTACAGTTGTGTGGTACCCAACACCAACCGGGGATGCCGATGGTACCTCTGTTGCATGTTGAGTGATCAATGGTCAGTAGGTTCACTGATGCACAATAAGCCTGAGGGCTTTGACTCATTTCCTGAGTACCCAGGTTGAGAGGTGGAGTCTGAGATGTTCGGCCGCTCTTATTAGCCGCCGAGAGGCAGACGTGCCGAGGCCCACTACAGACGGGGTCTTACTCAAGAGATAGGCTCAAGAACTCGGACATGCTTCTAAGCCTTGTATAGTGAGATCGTATCTTGCTGTGATTCTTTCACATGTTGTGGTACATCTCATGTGGGTTCAGGGCATAATATGATGAATGAGAGGTTAAACAAGTGTGCACAATTATTCAATTATTCTTTGTTGTTTCCGAGTTATTAGCTCTGTTTGAGATTAATAAAGCTTCACTAGTATATAAATGTCCTTTAGTGTCGGTTATATAAGACTTTTGGCATCGGTTTCCAAGCGACACCCAAGTGGGCGCCGCTAAAAGTATACATTTTCAATGTCAATTTCATATCCGACGCCATAACCCTTCTCGCCACCAATAAAACACACTAGCAAGGGCACCATAGAAGTCGATTTATATCGATAACTAACACTATATCCCTTCTAAAGACGTCGACTTTATACTAATAACGGATGCCATACCCCATCCCGAATAAAAAAAATTAGCCCGCAGAAAGGGATAATGACGTCGGTGTTATACTAACATAGTAAGGTTTTTTTTGTCAGTTTTATACTAATAACCATGGCCCATGTTCTGATTTTTTTTTCTTATCAGTTTGCAGGCCTGCTGTCCAGTTGGTAAGCAAGATGCAGAACCTGTAGTTAAGTTCTGAACTGTAGGTTTACAACACCCTTTGATTTCAGCCAACAACATGCCACAAACCTGTAAAATTAACAAGGATAGACAACAATTTATGATCATGTGATTCACACACATGTATAAGCACATTTAATTCATATTATTTTTCATCACACACATGTAGAAACTAGTAGTTCCATTTCAAATTTCCTCTATTTTCACACACATTTAGCAACCTACAGTTCTATTCATTTCATCTCTTTTCACATTCAGACACATGTAGAAACATTCATGTATTCATCTTCAAATTCACACATATGACAATTCAAAAAAATTCATTCAAACATGTATATATAAAAGTTTCACGTGTCATCAAATACAAAAATAATTATGAGAACAAAATTTAGAAATATCATTCTTTATTATTACCATCATCGTCATTATCATCATCCATATTCCAATCATAATAAAAAATTCCCACTACTTGTAAGGCTTTTTCCCATTGTTCTCTTACATCATCTAATTTTTCCATCACATATGGAGTATGTACATCTAATAACTTTTCAGCTGTAGTGAAGTCACTGGTTTTAAACACCTACAAAGAGAATGACGTATATATATATATATAAAATTAATAATATATAATAAGATTGATATATTTCATATTATCTAATGAGAATATATATAATACCTGTTGTATGGTATCGATTTCCATTGCATCATGTTTGATAATTAGGTCCATATATCACATCACATAGTATGCACATGCCCAGCCGTTGTCTTGTTTAGTACACTATAAATTGAAACATACAAATGTTCAAAAATACAAACAAGCACAGTTCACATAAATAATATATACATTGGAGTCGGGAAATTACTTTCATATTCTTCCAAATTAGTAACTGTTTCTTTTTCTTGGAGATGTTTCCTCCAGCTTTTTTGAACTCTTTTAAAGCCCTACATGTTAATGTAACACATTAAATTGCATAATTAAATAGTAATGTAATAACATATATTAACAGATATAAAAATATAAAATATTTCTCACGTGAATAATGGCCTTTTCATTGGGGTCCATATAATGTGTCCAATTCCTTCCCCGCAGGATCTAGATAATAAACAGTGAATGTCTTGGGGATAATAACCAGTAACTCCCAATACCTACCACTAGAGGTAAGAAAGTTAAAAATTAATACCTCAAAATTCACAATAAAAATGTAATTTTCTTAAGTCCAAATTATAAGCAAAGTAAACTTACTCAACATTTAATGGAGCTATTATCACCAATTTCTTTTTTGTTCCAAAATAATTAAAAGTGACAGAGCAGTATGAGGCAACTGATGAAGGATCTTTATCTACGAGACTGATCAAAGATGGAACTAGAAATCCCACAGGGGAAAATAAAAATCTTTATAGATTGTGTGTAAGTGGCTGTAAAACATGTATTACATATGCATTAATATATAAGAAATATATCACCGTATATAAAATAAGGTATATGGATAATAAGATCTCACCATATCCATAGCTCTATCATAGATGTATTTAACCAATCATACCGAAACAACTCCAAAATATCTTGTATAAATAGATTGTTATCATATAATTCACCTACAACATCCACTGGAATAGAAACTTTTATAGGACAATTTGGGTTATGTTCGCCTATCTATACTACCATACCCTTACAATTAGGACCTAACGAGGTGTATATGTCCCTTGGAAGCCAACTAGGTACTTCAGGAGGTGGATGTGGAGGCCGAGATGTAGCAGGTTTCTTCCTTTTAACTTGTATATATAATTTTAGATCAATTGACTCATATATACACTCTAATAAATTAACCTAATATAAATTTACCATACAATATCAGTATAGATTACATCTGTATTGGGCCACAATATCACTCCGCCTTCTGCTTCACCAAGCATTTCAGAATCTGGGTGGGCATATGGCAATGGATGATCCCTCCAATTGGAGAGTACATGTATCAGGCTCACATGAACCACACCATATGGTACCAGAGTCCCATGAAACGTGTCCCCTAGAAGGGGTGGGTAAGCCTCGACCTCGACAACGATAAATTCTTTGCTTTTTAGACGGCATGGCTTCAACCCCTACAAATTTACGTAAATAATGTTATATACATATATACATAAACATATCATCTTCAAAAGACTAGCTATTGTGTCATAAAAATACTTACAACGGACGTGCTAGGTGGTGGGTCCATAGGATTACTCCCAACCTCTATAGTAGGAGAAGAGCAGCACGCCACAGATACTGTCTGAGTGGCATTCTGAGATGCCTACCACTTGCTAATTGCTTCATAGAGTCTCTTATCAAGTGCTTCCTTGACTCTCCTATTAATTAACTCATCTACCTATACATGGATAAAAGAAACGCTAGCTTCTAATTATTGAATTTCCTTTTGCAATAACATTCTAAAAAAGAATAGGTTACCTCAGCTTGTGAAAATCCTGCTTTTGGGACATGTTTGCACTGTGATGGCCCAACGAACACTTTTATGCCCACACCAGCACCTACACCCCTAACACGTCCAGGATGCTCTCGGTTACCAAGAGCATCTGTCAATTCATCCCTTGTGCCCTCAGGGATGAACTTTCCTTCCTTCCTCTACTCGTGAAGCTCTCTCTAATCGCCATCAATAGAAATTGGTAAGTAAACATAACAATAATCAATATCGATTTCTCTAAGAGTTGAATTTTACCATTTTTGCAGCCGCCTCAGTAGTTGCGGGCTTGGTTATATCTCCTTTCTTGTTTTGCCTCCCAACTATCCACATAGCATGGCGAGGCAGAGGTGCGGGAGAAATAGTAGATGACTGCACAGTCTCCTGAGTAGCAGCAGACTGAGCAGTAGACTCACCCTGTAGTCTTTGGCGAACGCCTACATAGCCTTTTGGACCTATCGTGTGGTCATGCACATTCAGTGCACGCCTTGCTCTTTGAGCATCACTGATAGCCTTATTAGTAAGCACATTGATTTGATTAGTAACACTAAAGGTTAATCTTGAATAGGTGAATACATAAGAATGTATATTAATTAAATTGGGAGTGACACTTAATACCTTGAATTCATCAGTTTTTCTTTAGGTAACAAACTCCTCCCAGTCATTGGGGTCCAGGTAGTTCCATTTCTTAGTGGCTGACTTCTTCCTCTTCTCAACATCTTGTATGTAATCTCAGGTGAGATTTGTCCTATAGTTCCTTAGGACCCTCCCACAACGTTGCATCATGCATTTACGATGCAACATTTGATCCAGTTCAAATATACTTTGCAAAATAGAATTGCTATTAACTAGTATCCTAAAAATTAGTAATCTACAAATTAGAATTGCAAATAATAATAACTCACACATAGTTCCTTCCATACTAAGTCTTTATTCTCCTTAGGAACTTTATGCTAAGATTCTACATTAGGACTACAATGGCTACGAGTAAGAACCCCAATATATGAAATAAACGAGTTGCGGTTCACTCCAACTGGATTTCCTGCATGATCAAAATCCACATCCAGTTTGGGTCCATTGCCCCTTGTTGAAGTAACTTGTTCATCATAGTGATGCCCCTCACTTTTTCAAAATTTTTGCTGCTCATCAAGTGCCCCAAGTTCTTCAGGGGGTGCATCATCAACCTAAAATTTGACAAAATAAATACACTTATAGGATATAACTATAAATGGACATATAGATAGAAATATAGGATATATTTTTAAAACTTATATTGTGAGGCGGCACATTAATATCCTCACCCTCACGGTAATCATCATCACGGTCATCATGCTCAGCCATCTGAAATCAAACATTTAGTATTTGACATAACTAGAAGATAATAAAACATATATAAAAATACAAACATGCATGCCTCTAATATTGCAATCTTTTATCAATTAACATTCCTTCATTGCGATCTCTACGCACATACAAGTCATCATTTCTTCAATATTTGGTGGTGTTGGCAACCCAACTGAGAATGGAATGGAGTCATAATACTTATCATAGTACTTTTCTTCATCTATAGGATCTTCAATGAACTGTTTTTACCATGAAGAACAACCGACCATTTATCATTTGCAGGATCATCGATATAAAATACTTGTTTTACCTGTGATGCCAATATGAATGGTTCACCCTTCTCACCAATCTTTTCAAAGTTCACTAATGTGAAATCCAATTCATCCACTATAAATCCTTTGGTGTTATCAACCCAGTTACATTTAAAGAGCGGAATTCTGAAATCTACGTAGTCAAACTCAAATAGACTATTGTAGTTTTACACGGGACCTAGGTGTTGCGTTCACGCTTGTCCAACTCAAATGGGCTAGGTCCACTAAGGTTTTCTTCAGGCTTCTGCTTTGCCACATGATTATCGATGTCAATCTATTGTGCGTGAGATGAATACACCAAATCCAACAACCACACAGCCGCCAAGGATACAAGGCAATGAACAATTAACAACCGCTAGATCAGTTGTTTGCTGCCTTTGAACGGGAGAAAGAAAGAAAAAGAGCAGGGCATGGCTGCTGTTATCTAGTGGTTTTCAACACAAAGAACTTCATCGAATAATGGCGCTAAGTGTCGCACAATTAACCGACGTTCTTAAATAGGTGTGAGAAATCTCCCCAAGGCAAATTTCGAAGAGTTGCACTTGTTGCAGGAGACAGTAATGCACATGTCTTAGAAATTTTTGAGAAGACAACTCCCTTCACTCTCAAGAACTTCTCTTTGGCCGTTGGAACTTGGGGGAAGAATTAACATCTTGTGTTGTCTTATATTAAACAACGTTATCTAAATTGAACTCTATTCCCTACTTAACCTTTATCCTTGTTCTTTTAAGTGTACTCTCAACTATGTTTACCTTAATAGCGTACTTAATCGACAGACATTGGGGTTAGAGACTTAAAATAAAAGTAAGTACACTATAACTAGGATAAATGGATAAACCATGCTAATTTTACCATCATGAGTTGACTTATATTGAGAAAGAAAGAGGAACGGAGGACAGCCGTACCTGGAAACGAGAGAGGGAAGGAGACTAGATTCAAAGTTCATAGAGAGGAAATGTTTCTTAATGAATCAATGATAATCGATTACAAAAGTACGTGTTCCTAAAACTCTCAGTTTTCATGAAGTTCTAGAACTCCCTATCTCTGATCACAAATTAACAAAAAACCGTCAGATGCGTCCACTTTGGCAAAGAAGTGGAGAAGCTATTTGATTATTTTTCTAATAGTAGTTACTCTTTCTATTCTATTGTCCCTTCTTCTCTTTTATTTATTTTTTCTTTTGGTGCCTATTACTAAGTAGTTACTATACTTAGTGTCATCACAATCATGTTCAAACACGTGAATCGATGATCAAAGATAATAGTTCTAGGTAGGAATGAAAATAGACTTGAAGTTGCGATACCCGACTCGAATTGAACACCGGTCAATTCAAACCCCATTTAATTTGTACAAGATATGTAAAAAGTGTGACTATAATTAACTGAACCCGCATAGAGTTAACTTGATCCCAACCTGACCATTTTATTTTTATTTTTTTAGATATTATAAAAAATAAATATATGACAAACTCGAAATGCAGTTTGACCTAACACAACACAACTCAAACCAAACTATCCATGACCCAACTCGTCATGACGTGACGTGGTGTGCCACAACCTGACCTGAGTAATCCAAACTAGGTCGAACTCATAGATCTAACCACACCTGACTCGAATAAAGACTTGCAACCCGGACAAACCCTTAAAAATCTTACTTACGATTTGGATGACTTTGGGTAGGGATTCTTTTCCATTCTTAGTTCTTGATTGGATTTTGTTAGTTTGTGTTAGTTTTGAGTTTACAAATAAGAAAATCAAGACCTAGAACTAGGGATGTCAAAGAAATGTGACCCGACTACCTAAAAAATAAAGCTTTTCAGGGTAGTGTTTGAATTCCAAGTTAGATGAAATTTAGTTGGGGCCTGGTTAAATTTAATCCGGACCAAATTAGGTTGTAACAAGTCTAGTTTGGATCATTTTGTTTTTTGTCAAGATTGTTCGTGTCTTATCGCGTCGGGTTGCCTCAAGTCTGGTTCAAGTTGCTTTTGTCGAGTTAGGCTTTGTTTTAAATTTGCCGTGTATTTTAATTTTTTAAGATATATATAAAAATATTTTATAATAATTATAATTGGATTAGGTCATGCGGATTTGTCGTACTTTCCGCATGTTTCGCACAACTTGAATTGCATTCGGGTTGAACTTGTTCAAATTGGTTCGGGTAGGACAAAACCGGACCAGTTTTCATCCCTACCTAGCATTATTATCATGTCCTTTTATGTTTGAATTCACGTGCTTAAACATGACTCTTATAATAAGTGTAATAATTGACTATTTGTAGGCACCCAAAAGAAAAAGTTAAGGAAAAAAACCAATATATCACACTTTTGTAAAAATATTTACTAATATAACACTATTTGTAAAATAATTTCCAAAATAGCACACTTTGGTATAAAAATGCCACTTTATGTGGAGCTTTTTGTATTCAAAATTGAAAAGCGTCACAAGTATTGGCGTGTTTGTTTTAAAAATAAAAAATTTGAAAAAAAAATAAATATAAGCAAAAGTGCCACTTCAATTGGCGTTTTCCTCTTACACTTAATTGCAACGTTAAGTTAAAAGCACCACTTTTTGACTTTTTTTTCTCAAATTTTTAATTTTAAAAAAACATGCCAATATTTTTGGCACTTTTTAATTTTAGATGCAAAAATCGCCACTTTAAGTGGCGGCTTCTACACAAAGTGTGCTATTTTGAGAAATATATTGCAAAGTGTGCTATGTTGGTAAATATTTTTATGCAAGTGTGCACCATTGGTTTTTTACCCAAAAAGAGTAGAAGGGATCGTAGAGTAGAGAGAGTAGATGTAAGAGAAAAGGCAATCAAACGACTTCTTTGTCAAAGTGGACGACATGAAATTTCATGAAAACTGAAAGGGGTTTTGGGTGTTAACACATTACAAAAGATACTCCCCTCAATGTGCTGGGCTGGTAACTTACACCTGACTTCCCCATCCCGCTCCTTTACAGGCAGGCTTCTTGTTACAACCCGTTCCCAGCTTTGCTGATAATCCTAGAGTTTTAAGATAATCTTAATGCTTGGCATACTTTTGTTAATAATATTCTATATTGTGCTTTATCTTAACTTTGGTAACCATAAATACTTATTTGGTCAATTCATAATCATGACCTAAACATACTATAAAGATCCGAGTTGAGGTTAACATAGTATTGACCCATACATGTGTGCAAGAAGAAAGTTAATGACATTAGAGGAAATAATTAATATATGTTTTTTCATTGATAGTATGATCAAAATAATATTGTAAGATTGTAGAGAATTCAATTACGAATCCAACAAAAAAAAGAATGAACCAAACCGGAGTTAAAATGAGAGAGTTATGTCCTTTTTAGTAAACATGTATTGAGGACCGCGACCGACCCTGCGTCGACACCGCGACCCGCGGTCTACACCGTGACCCGCGGTCTACACCACGACCGCGACGCTGCATCGACACCATGACCACGATGCTGCGTCGACACCGGGACCGCGACGCTGCATCGACACCGTGATCGCGGCTAACGCCGCCTAAGATAGCAAATCGTAAAATGCTCTTATCTCGAGCAATACTTATCTATTTTGAAACGAAGTGTGTTGGAACTGCGATTTGATCCTCTATCATCCCAGACATCTTGCTCTGTGAGGGGGTGACTCGGAGGGCGATTTCTGGGGTGATTTTTGGGGAAGAACGTGAAGAACAACAGAAATCAAAAGGGGTTGCTATAAATTTGAATTGGTAAGTAGTTTTAACCGTGGATTCCTTCTTCCCTCCACTTTCCCTTGATCGAAACCCTTGATCCAGTGACTTGGAGGTTTGGTTTAACCTCTAATCTTGTCTTCTACCTACAACATGCCCCGTTTAGGGTTGAAAGGAAGAAGAAATCACATATTTTTCTAGGATCTTGACATGGATTCGAGATCTTCAAAGATGGGCTACGTTTTTAGGGTATTTTCACACCTTAGGGTGAGTGGGTACTTCCTTTAAATAGTAGTTTGTACAAAAATGAGTTAAATCATCAAATATCTTTGATTGCTTAGTATGAAGTAAAAACCATAAGTTGCCTTTTTGATTTAGCTTTCGCAAGATGATATGAAATGGATTATTTCTCTATTGTGATGAATTTTAGATTATGAAATTACATTAGAAATGATTGCAATCTATCTAAATGAGAGATTTTAAAGTAATTATAGAGGTTATATGAATATACTGAAATCTAAGATTTTCGTCTATGACTGAAATTATTGTATAATTGAATAAAGAAGTTGCCTAGTTGGATCTCCTTGGTTATGAATGATTGTTTTATTTGTATGCATATTACATATATGTCAGATAAAATCTTGCATTTCATTTGACATGGAAACCCTAGTTTAGTTTATTATAGGGTTTCATATATATATTCAATTATATGTGAACTACTGAGAGAAATTCTTATTGAATGATGTTATGATATATTCAATCCATATACGAGTTATGTGATAAGTGAATGAGTTAAATGGAACCCTAATGATAGGGTGTTCAGTGAAACAATTATTTTGATTTTAATGTTTCTCAGCTTGAGATGTGGTGATGCTTAACAGTTCAGTTGTGATATATGTTATCAGATGATTTATGAAATGAACGGTTTACAAAGCTGAACAAAGATACGTTGGTGTGATAATTGAATTGTGAATTTAAAGAGTGAATTAGACATGTAGATTCCCTGAACACTATAGAATCCTCACAGGATGAGGCATGCGCTGTGAGGAGGAAATGATTTCCTAACTGGAGGTATTCCATATCGAGGTAAGCCAGAGTGCATCAGTAGGGTGCGGGGATCTTGACCAGTAGGGCAGACTCCTTACAGTTGTGTGGTACCCAACACCAACTGGGGATGCCGGTGGTACCTCTGTTACATGTTGAGTGATCAGTGGTCAGTAGGTTCACTGATGCACAATGAGCCTGAGGGCTTTGACTCACCGCCTGAGTACCCAGGTTGAGAGGTGGAGTTTGAGATATTCAGCCACTCTTATTAGCCGCTGAGAGGTAGACGTGCCGAGGCCCATTGCAGACGGGGTCTTACTCTGGAGAATGTGAAAGTAATTTCCCGACTCCAATGTATATATTATTTATGTGAATTGTGCTTGTTTGTATTTTTGAACATTTTGTATGTTTCAATTTATAGTGTGCTAAACAAGACAATGGCTGGGAATGTCCATACTATGTGATGCTATATATGGACCTAATTATCAAACATGCTACAATGGAAATCGATACCATACAACATGTATTATATATATTCTCATTAGATAATATGAAATATATCAATCTTATTATATATTATTAATTATATATATACGTCATTCTCTTTGCAGGTGTTTAAAATCAGTGACTTTACTACATGTGAAAAGTTATTAGATGTACATACTCCCTATACGATGGAAGAATTAGATGATGTAAGAGAACAATGGGTAAAAGCCTTACAAGTAGTGGGAATTTTTTATTATGATTGGAATATTGATGATGATAATGACGATGATGATGATAATAATAAAGAATGATATTTCTAAACTTTGTTCTCATAATTATTTTTGTATTTGATGACATGTGAAACTTTTATATACATGTCTGAATGAATTTTTTGAATTGTCATATGTGTGAATGTGAAGATGAATACATGAATGTTTCTACATGTGTCAGAATGTGAAAAGAGATTAAATGAATGGAACTGCAGGTTGCTAAATGTGTGTGAAAATGGAGGAAATTTGAAATGAAACTACTAGTTTCTACATGTGTGCGATGAAAAATAATATGAATTAAATGTGCTTATACATGTGTGTGAATCACATGATCATAAATTGTTGTCTATCCTTGTTAATTTTGCATGTTTGTGTCATGTTGTTGGCTAAAATCAAAGGGTGTTGTAAACTTGTAGTTCAGAACTGAACTGCAGGTTCTACATCCTGTTGACTAGCTGGACAACAGGCCTGCAAATTGATAAGAAAAAAAAATCAGAACATAGGTGTCGGTTATTAGTATAAAACCGACAACAAAACCTTACTGCGTGGGTTATTAGTATAACATCGACATCTTTATCCCTTTCTGGGGGCTGATTTTTTTATTCGGGATGGGGTATGGCATCGGTTATTAGTATAAAGCTGACGTCTTTAGCAGGGATATAGTGTTAGTTATCGATATAAACCGACGCCTATGATGCCCTTGCTGGTACGTTTTATTGGTGGCGGGAAGGGTTATGGTGTCGGATATGAAACTGACGTTGAAAATGTATACTTTTAGCGGCGCCCACTTGGGTGTCGCTTGGAAACCGATGCCAAAAGGCTTAGATAACCGACACTAAAGGACAATTCTATACTAGTGATGCTTGATTAATCTCAAACAAAGCTAATAAATCAGAAACAACAAAGAATAATTTAATAACTACACACACTTGTTTAACCTCTCATTCATCATATTATGTCATGAACCCACATGAGGTGTACCACAACATGTGAAAGAATCACATCAAGCTATGATCTCATTGTACAAGGCTTAGAAGCATGCACGAAATGTTTCTTTTTCTTGGAGATGTTTCCTCCAACTTTTTTGAACTCTCTTAAAGACCTACATGTTAATGTACATTAAATTGCAGAATTAAATAGTAATGTAATAACATATGTTAACGGATATAAAAATATGAAATATTTCTCACGTGAATAATGGCCTTTTCATTGGGTGTCCATATAATGTGTCCAATTCCTTCCCCGCAGGATCTAGATAATAAACAGTGAACGTCTTAGGGACAATAACCAGTAACTCCCAATGCCTACCACTAGAGGTAAGAAAGTTAAAAATTTATAAATCAAAATCCACAATAAAATGTAATTTTCTTAAGTCCAAATTATAAGTAAAGTAAACTTACTCAACATTGAATGGAACTATTATCACCGACTTCTTTTTTGTACTAAAATAATTAAAAGCAATAGAGCAGTATGAGGTAATTGATGAAGGATCTTTATCTACGAGACTGATCAAAAATGGAACTAGAAATCCTACATGGGAAAATAAAAAATCTTTACAGATTGTGTGTAAGTGGCTACAAAACATGTATTATGTATGCATTAATATATAAAAAATAGATCACCGTATATAAAATAAGGTATATGGATGTATGAAAAAGATCTCACCATATCCATAGCTCTATCATAGATGTATTCAGCCAATCATAACGAAACAACTCCAAAATATCTTGTATAAATAGATTGTTATCGTATGATTCACCTACAACATCCTATGGAATAGAAACTTTTATAGGACAATTTGGGTTATGTTTGCCTATGTATACTACCATACCCTTACAATTAGGACCTAACAAGGTGTATAGGTCCCTTGGAAGCCAACTAGGTACTTCAGGAGGTGGAGGTGGAGGCCGAGATGTTGCGGGTTTCTTCCTTTTGACCTGTATGTATAATTTCAGATCAATTGACTCATATATACATACTAATAAATTAACGTAATGTAAATTTACCATACAATAGTCGACATCTATATTGGGCCACAATCTCACTCCGCCTTCTGCTTCACCAAGCATTTTAGAATCTGGGTGGGCATATGGCAATGGATGATCCCTCGAATTGGGGAGTACACGTATCGGGCTCACACGAATCACACCATCTGGTACTGGAGTCCCATAAAACGTGTCCCCTAGAAGTGGTGAGTAAGCCTCGGCCTCTACAACGATAAATTCTTTGCTTTTTAAATGGCATGGATTCAACCCCTAAAAATTTATGAAAAAATGTTATATACATATATACATAAACATATCATCTTCAAAAGACTAGCTACTATGTCATAAAATACTTACATTGGACGTGCTAGGTGGTGGGTCCATAGGATTACTCCCAACCTCTACAGTAGGAGAAGAGCGGCACGCCACAAGTACTATCTGAGTGGCAGTCTCAGAGGCCTGCCACTTGCTAATTGCTTCATGGAGTCTTTTATCAAGTGCTTCCTCGACTCTCCTATTAATTAAATCATCTACCTATATATGGATAAAAGAAATGCTAGATTCTGATTATTGAATTCCCTTTTGCAATAACATTCTAAAAAAAGAATAGGTTACCTCAGCTTGTGAAAATCTCGCTTTTGGGACAGGTTTGCGTTGTGATGGCCCAAAGAACACTTCTATGCCCACACCAGTGCCTACACCCCTAACATGTCCAGGATGCTCTGGGTTACCAAGAGCAACTTTCAATTCATCCCTTGTGCCCTCAGGGATGAACTTGTCTTCCTTCCTCTGCATGTGAAGCTCCCGCTAATTGCCATCACTGGAAATTGATAAGTAAACATAACAATAATCAATATCGATTGCTCTAAGAGTTGAATTTTACCATTTTTGCAGCCGCCTCAGCAGCTGCAGGCTTGGTTATATCTCCTTTCTTGTTTTGCCTCCCATCTATCCACATAGCATGGCGAGGCAGAAGTGCGGGAGCAATAGTAGAGGACTCCGCAGTCTCCTGAGTAGCAGCAGACTGAGCAGTAGACTCACCTTGTAGTCTTTGGCGCCTGCATAGCCTTTTGGACCCATCGTGTGGTCATGCACATTCAGTGCACGCCTTGCTCTTTGATCATCACTGATAGCCTTGTTAGTAAGCATATTGATTTGATTAGTAACACTAAAGGTTAATCTTAAATAGGTGAATACATAAGAACGCATATTAATTAAATTGGGAGTGGCGCTTAATACCTTGAATTCATCAGTTTTTCTTTTGGTAACAAACTCCTCCCAGTCATTGGGGTCCAAGTAGTTCCATTGCTCAGTGGCTGACTTCTTCCTCTTCTCAGCATCTCATATGTAATCTCCGGTGAGATTTGTCCTATAGTTCCTTAGGACCCTCCTACAATGTTGCATCACACATTTACGATGTAGCTTTTCATCCAGTTCAAATATACTCTACAAAATAGAATTGCTATTAACTAGTATCCTAAAAATTAGTAATTTACCAAATAGAATTGCAAATAATAGTAACTCACACATAGTTCCTTCCATACGAAGTCATTCTTCTCCTTAGGAACTTTATGCCAAGATTCTACATTAGGACTACAATGGCTACGAGTAAGAACCCCAAGATATGAAATAAACGAGTTGCAGTTCACTCCAACTGGATTTCCTGCATGATCAAAATCCACAGCCAGTTTGGGTCCATTGCCCCTTTGTTGTAGTAACTTGTTCATCATAGTGATGCCCCTCACTTTTTCAATTTTTTTTCTGCTCATCAAGTGCCCCATGTTCTTCAGGGGGTACATCATCAACCTAAAATTTTACAAAATAAACACACTTACATGATATAACTATAAATGGACATATAGATATAAATATAGGATACATTTTTAAAACTTACATTGTGAGGCGACACATTGATATCCTCACCCTCACGGTAATCATCATCACGGTCATCATGCTCAACCATATGAAATCAAACATTTAGCATTTGACATAACTAGAAGATAATAAAACATATAAAAAATATAAACATGCATGCCTCTAATATTGCGATCTTTTATCAATTGACATTCCTTCAATGTGATATCCGTGCACATACAAGTCATCATTAGCTTCAATATTTGGTGGTGTTGGCAACCCAACTAAGAATGGAATGGAGTCATCATACTTATCATAGTACTCTTCTTCATCTATAGGATCTTCAATGAACTGTCTTTTACCATGAAGAACAACCGACCATTTATCATTTGTAGGATCATCGCTATATAATACTTGTTTCTCCTGTGATGCCAATATGAACGGTTCACCCTTCTTGCCAATGTTTTCAAAGTTCACTAATGTGAAACCCAATTCATCCACTATAACTCCTTTGGTGTTATCAACCCAGTTACAATAAAGGAGCGGAATTTTGAAATCTACGTAGCCAAACTCCCATATGTCTTCAATGGCACCGTAATATGGCATTTTAGCTTCACGTGGACTCTTATCCTTTGCACTTGCAAAAAACAATGAAGACACTTGAAGGGTGACCCCACTGTTTTAGACGACACTCTTATCATCTTGACACTTTGTGTAATATGAGAATCCATTTATGTCAAACCCTTCATAAGACATAACATTCAATTTTGGTTTAAAGATGAGGAATTTGATAGTTTCAGTAAGATTATTTGGTGTTTGAGATAGTTGATGTAAGACTTTATTTTCAAACCACTTAATAAATGTCTTGTTATGCTCTCTAGCAAGACACATTGAATTGGCTCGAGGATATTATCTCTTGATGAAATTGGTATGTTCCTCGATAAAAACACTCACTTTGTTGATATTGTGTAAAATATACAAGTGACCTTGTTCCAACTGCTCACGGCTGATTACTTTCATCCGTGATCCCAAAATTCCTTTGTCGGATACTCCTCAATATTCTTGTCATTAACAGGAGTGTCATTACCACTCAGAAAGTCATTGCAAAAATCCATAACCTCTCTCGTCACATAACCCTCAATAATACTCCCTTCAGGCCAATAACGGTTTCAAACATCACCTTTAAAAATGCTTGTGTATCGTTCAAAGGGATACATCCAATGCAAGAAAACTGGTCCCAACGGTTTCACTTCCTTAGTCAAGTGGACAACAAGATGTACCATGATATCAAAGAACGAAGGAGAAAAATACATCTCAAGCTGACATAGGGTAACAACCACTTCTCTTTGCAATTTATCGAGAGTATAAGGGTCAATAACTTTGCTGCACAGACTTTTGAAAAAGAAACAAAGTCTGGTGATTGCAAACCTTACATGCTTTGGCAATATAGATCGAATTTCTGCAGGCAATATTTGTTTCATTAGAGTGTGACAATCATGAGATTTAAGACCTATCAACTTCAGATCTTTCATTGATACCAATCTACAGATGTTGTATGAGTAACCCTGTGGCACCTTAACATTTACCAAGTATTCACAAAAAGCTTTCTTCTCCTTTCAAGACAACATGCAACAAGCAAGAGGTAAGTATGTTCTCCGATCGCTACTAACTACTTCTATTAATTTTGACCTTATTCCCATTTCACGTAGGTCCATTCTAGATTTTATCCCATCTTTAGTCTTACCTGGTATATTCAACAGAGTACCAATGACACTATCACAAACATGTTTCTTAACGTGCATGACATTGATACAATGCCTGACTACCAAAGAACTCCAATAAGGAAGATCCCAAAATATTGACTTCTTCTTGAATAAAGATTTGTCACTCCGTGTGGCCATAGTACATTGTGATCTCTTACCAAATTCATTGGCAAAGTCTTTTACTCTTTCATAAACAACCTCCCCTGGTATAGGTTTAGATGCACTCCGTTCCTAATTCCATCCATTGAATGCTTTGCACAATCTACGATACAGATGAAATTTGGAAAGAAACCTTCGATGACCAAGATATACAGTCTTTCTGCCATGTTTTAGTCGTATTGAATCAATATTTTCTTCACATATAGGACACACTTTAGATCCTTTGACACTATATCTAGACAAATTACCATATGTTGGAAAGTCATTAACAGTGCAAAACAACATAGCGTGCAAATGAAATGTCTCTCTTCGTGAAGCATCATAGGTCATCACACCTTCACCCCAGAGTTTCTTTAAGTCATCAATCAAAGGTTCAAGATAAACGTCGATATCATTTCCAGGTTGTTGAGGGCCCTACATAAACAACGACATCATAACATACTTATTTTTCATACACAACCAGGAAGGAAGATTGTATATAACAAGCATAACTGGCCAAGTGCTATGTTGGCTGCTCAATGTCCCGTACGGATTCATACCATTTGTACAAAGCCCAAGTCTTAGATTCCTGACTTCTTCACCAAATTTAGGGTACAGTAAATCAATCTTCTTCCACTGTGGGGAATCAAACACATGTCGTAGGACCCCATCATTATTTTTCTTAACATCTGCATGCCACCTCAAATTCTTCACATCTATCGGATTGGCAAACAAGCGTTGAAACCATGATATTATAGGTAGATACCACATCACCTTAGCAGGAGAACCAGTTTCGGACTCCCCCGGAGTCGTCAATTTATACCTTGACGCACCACATTTTGGAAAATCTTTCAAATCTACATAGTCCTTTTGAAATAATACATAATCATTCGAGCATGCGTGTATCTTCTTGGCCTCCATTCCCATTGGGCACAAAAATTTGTTTAACTAGTATGTTGAGATCGACACCTGAAGAATTTCTTTCAACAAAGACAACAATGATGTGAAGCTTTTGTTGTTCCATCTATTGTTAGCTTTCAGCTTATACAATCTCAACACAGCGCTAAGCTTTGTAAACTTAGTACAACCTGTGTATAACAGTATCTCAACATCATGCACAATGGTTCTAAATATGGGAGGTGGATCGGTGTGCTCTACCCCACAACTATCCTGCATCGCATCAACGATGTCTACTGGAACTGGTTCGTTCACATCTACGTCATCTAAGGCAATTTCTTCTTCCACACAAGCACTGCTATCGACATCCACTGATTTTAGGTTTGAAATCTCTCCATGCCAGTGCCATTCTGTATAGCCTTGTACAATCCCGTTGCACATGACATGACTTTTGATTTCGTCACTAGTGCTGACTTTCAAGTTGTTACCGCAATGCCTACATGGACAGTACAACCTATCTCCAGGTTGTTTCCTATGTTCCTCGGTAAATCTAATAAAATGATCAAGACCAGAAATAAACTCTGGGGTGCAACGATTTGGAATGGACATCCATGATCTATCCATTCCATGATCAAAGAGAAAGTAAGTATATATTAGGGTTTAGGGTTAAAAGATTAGGGTCTAGGGTTAAAAGATTAGGGTTTATGGTTAAAAGTTTAGGGTTTAAGGTCTTATATATAATAAATATGTACCACCTATCCCATTCTTGAACACCTAATCTCACTAGTAAGTGTATAATGTGTATTGGGTTTAACAAGAAAATTTCGGCAGCATTTGCTCGCTGTTCTCCAAGTACATATGTATTTAGAGAACAAATGGGGAAATGCTACCGAAATTTTCTTGAAAACCCAATACACATTATATACTTACATCCTAAGTGAGATTAAGTGTTCAAGAATAGTCCCAAACCGGGGACTATCCAAGATTTACTCCTAATGAGTAAATCTTGGATGGGTTTCTAGGCCAACATATACATGTATGTTGTCATTCTTATACCTACAATCCTAGTTTCATCATTCATATCCTAAGTTTTGTGTAACATCATTTAATCATGCTTGTCAGTATATAATAAACAGTAAATCCTAGAATGATCTATGCATTCTATGATCAAAGAGAAAATAAGTATATGTTAGGGTCTAGGGTTAAAAGATTAGGGTCTACGATTAAACAATTAGGGTTTAAGGTCTTATATATAATAAATGTATACCACCTATCCCATTCTTGACAACATAATTACAATTCATCACAATCTCATTACAATTCATCACAATATAATTTTAGGGTTTACAATTCATCACAATCTCATTACAATTCATCACATTCTCATTACAATTCATCACAACATATTATGGTTTACAAATAATTTTCAATTCCAATAAAATACATAGTTACATATATGCATTTTCATACAATCATCACAATATAATTAGATTTAGGACAAAAACATATTAGAATTTATACATAATTCCAACTCCAATCAAATACATTACATGCATTTTTATCACAACAATATAATCAATGCAAAAAAAGTAGAGAAGGATCAACTTTGTTGGAGGGAAGAAGGCAGAGGCGGCAGTGGCTCCGACTGGAGGAGCAGCTAGCAGCGACGACGGTGGGTGGAGGAGCAACTAGCAGCAAGGACGGTGGTGGAGGAGCAGCTAGCAGCAGGGACGACTGATGACTAGAGGAGCAACTAGCAGCAGGCGGCAGAGGACCATCTAGCAGTAGGGACGACAACTGGAGGAGAAGCTAGCAGCAGGGACGAGAGTGGAGTGTTGGATAAATTGGACATTATGATAAATCCCTTTGTTTCGATGATGACAAACATTTCACTCTTGTTGATCTAACGTGCTACCTGAGTGTTGCAGGAATAAGGTGGATGACAAAGCTCTAGGGTATCTATATGCTTGAATGATTGTAAATGTCATGAAATGTAATCAATTGTAAACTTGTACAAATATATAATGTACAAGTACTTAGATTTCATGTAAATCAAGCGTTAGATCTTCCCTAGACAATTACCACACTTAGATAGGTCATCCCCTTCAAATAGGATCACATATGCACACTCATACATATACTTAGTCCCTAAATTGAAAGATTGAAACAGGGTCAATCTCGGTCGACCAAACTCCTCGACCGAGACACTCGGTCGACAATCTTTTCGACTGAGAAAGATCCAAGTAGCCTTTAGACACAACTGACAAGGTAGTTGGCAGTTGCAAATGAACATTGATCCAGAGAGCCTGTCGGTCGAAAAAACTTCGACCGAGTAGGTATCTCGGTCGAAAAATTGTCGACCGAGATGGTCTCTGACAACAACTGCAGAATAAAGCAACTAGCCGTTACTAATTTACCTAACTTATACCTAACGGCTAGTTAAGCACTTAGAAACCCCTAGAAGTTGTCTAGAACGTCCTTAAGCATCCATAGGCCATTCCTATAAATAGGACAAGCCATAGGACACCCAAATATACCTTTTACACACTTGAGTACTCTTTGAGCAAGCAATTACATTTGCAATATGTTTTGAGCAATAGAGCAAATTCCTACATTGGCTATTCATTCCCATTGCTCTAATTTCATGTCCTATAGGCTAGCATCTCCTTTCCACAACACTTACACTTCTACACCCATTGGTTAGGAGATCAATACGCTTGATATAGGCAAATCAAGCCTTGTGCTTAAAAGGATAAGTTGTATTTTCTATTTTCCTTCTTGTTCCTTTTATTCCTTGTATTCTCCTTGCTACTCCTAGGGTTGGAGGCTGCGGATTGGAGAAGGTTCTTCTCAGAGGAGAAGGTGGACTTCAAGCTACTTCAAGAAGGCTATCACAAGGGAAGCTACTTCAAGAAGGCTATTGCAACGGGAAGCTACTTTAGGAGGAAGGCTGCTTCAAGGTTGGTGCAATTACTTCTAGGTGAAGGCTGCTTCAAGGTTGGTGCGATTACTTCTAGGTGAAGGCTGCTTGAAGGGTTTAGGGAGAGAATTGTAATTTTATGTAAAGTCCTTGTGAGGTAATAAAATTAAATTCTTTCCAAATCCCGGTTGGGTAAGCAACCGGGTAGTGGACTGACAACTTTAGTATTTGCTAAAGTTGGAACCACTCTAAATCCTTGTCCCCTTGTCCAATATTCATGTGGTTGTTTGTTTGAGTTAAATAATTGTTAAAATTAATTCAAAACTCTATTCACCCCCCTCTAGTGTTTTTCAATTGGTATCAGAGTAGGCTTCAAGGAACCCTAACCGGGTCTTGAAGAATGGAGGGTAATAGTGATTACAACCGCAACAAAAGGTGCAGCTTGGACAAATCTACAACATGTTGCAATTGGTGCTTAGGAACAAGCCACACAACAACTAGCTGCCCATGTAGATAAAAGAAGGAAGATGAACACAAGGAGTGTCTTATTGCTACAACTAGTGAAGAAGAAGAAGAGGTAAGTCTTTTTGATTTATCTAAAGAAGAACTAGTTGCTAGTCTTGAAGAGACACATAATAAATATGTTGAGTGCAAGAAGAAACTAAAGAAATCCAATAAAGCAAATGATGATTTACATGCTAAGCTTCTTGCTATTACATCTGAAAATGAAGATCTTAAAAAGATCATTGAAGATCATGATATTAAGATCAAATCTATAGAGGCAAATTGCAATCTACTTTCTTTAGAGAAGATTAATTTGCAAACTCAAGTGAACGATCTTCAAAAACAACCCATCTTATGCACTCATCTAGATTATGATTCTATTGTCAAAGAAAGAAATTCACTGTCAAAGAAATGATATTCATATGTTTTATCTCAACTAACACTGATTTTTAAATTGCATAATTGAATTAGACATAGTCTATATTTTATTTGGAATCAATAAATAATTCTGTAGATAAAACAGAAACCTTGTCGGTCGAGCAATCTTCGACCGAGCAGTCAGTCGGTCGAGAAATCGTCGACCGAACTGGTCACTGATTTCAGTCTGCAGTAAAATTGCTGAATAATTTGATTGATAAAGTGGCTATCTATTTGCTGTTAATGACTGTTTTACATGCAAAACAAGTTGAAGATCATTTTTGAATATAAATGATATCATTTCAATTGATTCTCTAAATAAGGTAAAACTGAAAATCATGATTAGAAATCACTATTTTATAACGTTTTACATGATTTTTTTAAAAGCATCTCCTGGTCTATCTATATAGAAATCATGTGTGATGACATTTAGTTTAAATGATCACAATCACTGTACTTCATGAAATTATCATTGCTCTATCATTACATCATGGATATGCTTTCAGTACTTTATCATTCAGCTCATAAAGATGATGCTATGTTACATAGAACATATAGATAATGATTTTTGTATGCGTTGATCCTTGATGAGACATAGGCAAGAAAAATGATTCATTAGTGATTTGTTGCTTAGAAAAAGAACTTTAAGGTTTGCAAAACATAAAATAAAGAATTTCTCAATTGGTATCTATAAGAAATTGAGATATCATTCATGCATTCAAGGATATATGTCTTTTCTTGAAGAATCACATGATTAATATGAACAGAAATAGGACTTGATTTATGCACTCATAATAAAAAGGACATAATTCATAATAGGTTTTATTCAAAGAAATTTAATTGATATCTCTTTAAGTTACCTGCAAAATTTATACTTCACATGTGAAATCTGCAGATTTTGCCTCTTGGTTGAAATAAAATTTAGCCAAGGGGCGCTATGGTTGTAGTCAAGGACGACCTAAAATAAGCTTTGAAAAAATGCTTATTTGGACATCATTTTATTGTACTTAATCTTAGTATACTTTTGATAAAGGTCAAAATCAAGATTTAAAATCATTTGTGACCTTAGAAGCCTTAAATTGTTTCAATCGTAAGATTAAGGGGGAGCTCATAAAAACAAATTTGATTATTTGATTAAGAAGCTTACAAAAACATTGTAAACATCATTTGGAGCTTGCTGTGACCTTAGTATTCTCATTTTTAGGGCTTAACATCCCTTGTAAAATGGGTGAAAAATCAATACATATGCCATGACCTTAACAGGATGTCATATCATTTCAAGGCTTAACATCCTTGCAAATGATTGAGAAACAAATTGTGGCTAAATTAGACAAAAATTATATTAAATCCATGATCCTAATAGAATATCTATTTAAGGGGGAGCATAGTATAAAATTAAGGGGGAGAAGAAATATACAATATTCAACTTGGATATCTTTTTGAAATGACAAAGGGGGAGAAAGAATATAAAATCAAAAATATAAACGAGTTTCATAACATCTTGGCCAACACTCCTTGCAAAACAAGAATGGCTACAAAAGGTAATCTTCAGGTATGAAACTCACATGCTTTATATTTCCTTATTTCATATTTAGGAAATGTTTGTCATCTTCAAAAAGGGGGAGATTGTTGGATAAATTGGACATTATGATAAATCCCTTTGTTTCGATGATGACAAACATTTCACTCTTGTTGATCTAACGTGCTACTTGAGTGTTGCAGGAATAATGTGGATGACAAAGCTCTATGGTATCTATATGCTTGAATGATTGTAAATGTCATGAAATGTAATCAATTGTAAACTTGTACAAATATATAATGTAAAAGTACTTAGATTTCATGTAAATCAAGCGTTAGATCTTCCCTAGACAATTACCACACTTAGATAGGTCATCCCCTTCAAATAGGATCACATATGCACACTCATACATATACTTAGTGCCTAAATTGAAAGATTGAAACAGGGTCAATCTCGGTCGACCAAACTCCTCGACCGAGACACTCTCGGTCGACAATCTTCTCGACCGAGAAAGACCCAAGTAGCCGTTAGACACAGCTGGCAAGGTAGTTGGAAGTTGCAAATGAACGTTGATCCAGAGAGCCTGTCGGTCAACAAAACTTCGACCGAGTAGGTATCTCGGTCGACAAATTGTCGACCGAGATGGTCTCTGATAGTAACTACAGAATAAAGCAACTAGCCGTTACTAATTTACCTAACTTATACCTAACGACTAGTTAAGCACTTAGAAACCCCTAGAAGTTGTCTAGAACGTCCTTAAGCATCCATAGGCCATTCCTATAAATAGGTTGGACAATCCATAGGACACCCAAATATACCTTTTACACACTTGAGTACTCTTTGAGGAAGCAATTACATTTGCAATCTGTTTTGAGCAATAAAGCAAATTCCTACATTGGCTATTCATTCCCATTGCTCTAATTTCGTGTCCTATAGGCTAGAATCTCCTTTCCACAACACTTACACTTCTACACCCATTGGTTAGGAGATCAATACGCTTGATATAGGCAAATCAAGCCTTGTGCTTAAAAGGATAAGTTATATTTTCTATTTTCCTTCTTGTTCCTTTTATTCCTTGTATTCTCCTTGCTACTCCTAGGGTTGGAGGCTGCGGATTGGAGAAGGTTCTTCTCGGAGGAGAAGGTGGACTTCAAGCTACTTCAAGAAGGCTATCGCAAGGGAAGCTACTTCAAGAAGGCTATTGCAACGGGAAGCTACTTCAGGAGGAAGGCTGCTTCAAGGTTGGTGCAATTACTTCTAGGTGAAGGCTGCTTCAAGGTTTGTGCGATTACTTCTAGGTGAAGGCTGCTTGAAGGGTTTAGGGAGAGAATTGTAATTTTATGTAAAGTCCTTGCGAGGTAATAAAATTAAATTCTTTCCAAATCCCAGTTGGGTAAGCAACCGGGTAGTGGACTGACAACTTTAATATTTGCTAAAGTTGGAACCACTATAAATCCTTGTCCCCTTGTCCAATATTCTTGTGGTTGTTTGTTTGAGTTAAATAATTGTTAAAATTAATTCAAAACTCTATTCACCCCCCTCTAGTGTTTTTCATGGAGGACCAACATGGACGACGACGATGGAGGACCAATAAGGACGGTGGCGGTGGATGGAGTCGCTGGAATCACTAGAATCGCCATACCTAGTGAAATCACGATGAAATAGAGAATGTGGAAGAGTTTATTTTGTGCGGGTGCTATTAAGTTTTTCACAGTCGTCGGTTGTTTAAAAAACTGACACCTAAGATCATTTTAGTCGTCGGTTTCAACATACAACAACCGATGTCTATTCAAATATGCCAACAAAAAAATTGTTTGAGTTACAATCATAGTTGTTGGTTGGGAACCTAAAACCGAAGCCTCATATGCAAAAAGTTTTTCGTGGGGTAGCACGCGAACACACATCCTTGTGGTTCATATTCTCAAACCAACGACAAATAAGGGGATGAATTTTGTCTTGCGGAGGATCTTTTGTCGTCGGTTCCTTACAAAACAACTGACGGCAATTTGAAAATTTTTGGAGGCAAATATTTTTCCTTGAAAAATTATATTTCGCAGGTGATTATGGACGTCAGCTTTTTATCAAACAACTGACGTTATAGAAAAAGCGATACCCGTGTCTTTTGTAAATCGACCGACCTTCACATATAGGTGTCAATTGTCATTTTAAGCCGACGTCGTATCATTTTGCGTCAGTTTTGTATGTGACGTTATAGGTCATTTCTGTAGTAGTGCATGTTCATATATTGATTCACTCTTGTAGCTATCTAGAGTATCCTGCCATATTTATGATTGTCAATGATTAGACTCTTTAAAGCTTGTTGTTGTTATAATTGATATCAGTTGCTTGGCAATATATATGTAATTATGTAAGTACTTTAAACTATTTCTTTGAAGTACTCATTCACTGAGTGAGTAGGCTCACCCCTCTACTCACAATTTTTAGGGAAATCACATGGACATTGAATAAGGTCAAAGCATCAGAGTAGATCTACCACAGGAGTTGAGTATGAGATTAGTTGAGTTCAGTCAGTCCCTGTCACTCTAGGTCCTTGTATAGATGTGAGAGAGTTGTAAATAATGTTTTGTATCTTTGTTTCTTTAATAAGAGAGAATGTATCTAATTATCATGTCGTATGTACATGGAGGTGTGAGAAACAGAATGAATGTATGGATGTGTATCATTAATGTTGAGATCATATTAGAGTAATCAAAGATTTTCTCTTGTAAAGTTTGTTTATGTGATTGAATGCGAGAAAACAAAGATTTTGAAATTAAGGAAATAAAAAGAAAAAGTCGGGAGTGAACTTTGTATTAAGTGTAATCCTCAAACTCATGCCCTATTCTCATGATTAGTGATAATCAAGAGATGTGGGTGTGACAATTGTTTGGTATCAAAGCTTAGGCTGAGTTGTCAGGGACCATTAGGATAGAAAGTTAGAGTTATGTGACAGTTAAGAGTTGATGTGTCTTTAGCTCTGGGAGGTCTGGGTATTTGGATACCCTGGCCAGGTATCTGGATACCTAGGTTGACTAGTATCAAGCTACTCTATCTATTCTTCTCTAGATGCCCTAGCCAGGTATGTAGAGGAAGGATGGGCTAGAGAAAAAATCCCAGAAATCTTAGGGTTAGGAGACCGAAAAGTAATTTTAGGAGTAAGATATTAAACATAGAATGTGATACAACTCTTGCTTTGTATTTCTTCTTTGATTGGAGATCAATAGAAATGATCTTATATATATGATCATATTATCAATTTATAGAATATGTATGGTTCATTTATATTGTTGTGTACCATGATGTGATTCAGTTATTGTTTATATTCTTTGTATCAAGTGGACCAAAAGTTATGTTTAAATGAGTTTACCCTAAGTGGATATTCTTTCTACATGTTTGAGATTAATACGAGTTGGTTAATCTTGAGTAGCTCTTGGCTTCAAGACTGTAGGTTCGGCCTGGCCCGACTGGCAGGATGCGTTGATGGGATCTAATGACTCCTATTGAAAATATAATAAGAGTAGACTCTGCATAAATTAGACCCACATCATAGTGAGAATGTACAAACACTAAGATGTTGAAACATATGGGAAAGATTAGAATAGATGAGAATCAGATGGAACTAATATCTGAGATCCAACTTTGGGGTCTCATTTGAGAAACCCTTAATTGGAAATAAAGGAACATGACATAAGGTTCATATTAAGTTTAATGATTAATATTATATGAACTCTAAATATGAAATATAGAAAAGATATGAGAAAAGTATGTAAGGGACAAGATAGTAAGAATCAATCATGAGGAATGGATCATATAATCAAGTACAATGCTTTTATGTACTCCAAAGCAAAGGGAAAATAGAAGAAAAGAGTTAAGTATACAATAATTACATAGAATTGAAGAGTCTTCAGAAGAGTTAAAGTACAGTGGATTGGATGAACATGTAAATCATAAGACTAGAATAACAAACTTAGTTGAAACAAAGAGAAATGTAGAAATGATGAACTTGATTAAGGAATGAGGGTTATGATATAATTGAGAGCATGGAATGTATACCTTTATTATGAAGTTTAATACATTCATCCTTACTATCTTTGGATTATAAGTCTCTATAGAACAAAAAACTAGTTTCTAGAATAAGAACAAAAGTTTAGCTTAACAAATGAATAAGTCATACAAAGGTAGACTATATTCAGGAAGGAAAAACTTGATTGGAAGAGAAACCAAGTTTGACCCATGCATGAGCCGTTTGATTCAAAATGAAAGATATGTAATGTATTAAACATGAGGTGAAACTAGTAGAAGGAAAAAAGGAAATATGTTCAACATGGTATACATGATCATACACATGAATAAGCAACATGATCATAAGAGAAAATTTGAAGTTAAAGATGACATGTGGAAGTAGTATACGGTAAGAGGATTATGGAAGGTAAGGAAGGGTTTGAAACATGATGGAGTAATATAGATGATAAAAGAAAAATGTTAGGAGATTCAAGTAGGTGCTAATTAGTCAAGTATCTTTGTCGATAACTAATTAAACCTACATATGAAAAATGTATTAAGGGAATGTTTGAAGATAAGAAATTTAAGTCTCAGAATCATCTTCTCTTTCATATATTACTTAATGAGAGAAAAGTGGGAATGAAGTGATAAGAAACACGGTAAATTGAGAATGTAATCTATCTCAAATGGTCAAATAAGAGAAAGGAAATTCAATTGATAAGATAAGCAAGACTTTAGTAAAACTTGTGAGATCTAAAGTTTGAATTTCAAACTAAGGGAGAAAAGTCACATCACAATAATGTCATGCTACTGATAAGGACCAAACCCTAGAATGTTTAGAGTTGTAGTAGTTCAAGGGATGTCACTAGTGATTTGACCTTGAATACTAGCATCTCTATAAAATTAGATCATGAGATTAACAATATGAGAAGTAAACCAGCATAGATAGTAATCCATGGTTTAAAGGTAGCAAATCTGAAAGGTAGATAAACAATATGGAAATGATTCAGAGCAAAGGATAGGAAATAGATTCGAAATATAAGAGGTGTAATTTAAACAAAAGGAGAAGTGCAAGATGAGCAAAGTGTAATCTAAAACAAATTCTTGCAATGATATTAAGAATGATGAGTAATCTATTCTTACTTTGTATGTTTCAATTTTAGGGATGTTTATTCTATATGATCAAAATAAGAAGGATAAGTAACAAAAAGTAAGTAGTAATGAATGAGGAGATAAGATAAAACAATGGCTTTCAGTAATACGTGAATTTGTTTTTAGAAGTGTAATTTGTTGAAGGTATAATGCGGGATGTAAATTGGTTCTATGTATGATTTCAGTGTACATGTGCAATCAATATGTTAATTAAAGGTGTCTTATAGTTGTAGTCATACATGCCAATAATCCATCTTAGTATTGTACAATTGTGGTATGGCGATATGGGTTGAATGATGATAAAACAAATGGAGGGTTACCCTTTAAGGTAGCCTTACCTATTCACTCATATGAATAGAAGGGATGATAACCATATTGTATTGATATGTAACCCTAACGAGGTATAACTTGTTATACCTGGTTTAGTATAACTAAGTGATGGTAATTGGGTATGAATAGTCTTTGAATGACTAATACAATCATGGAGTACTCTGAGACTGTTGTTGAAACCCCAATATGCTATAACACGATGATTACACCTTGATTTAATTGTGGGTTCATATTTGAGAATAGTATGAAATGTGATGGTGATGCTTCGCCTTATGCATCCATGATCCAATGGGGATGCCGTGAGTAAAGTTTTGGCTATAAGTGCTGATTAGTAACATTAATATAATTTATCTTATTGAACCTAACTCTAATACAAATAGATAAAGATGAGTATTCATGTTTAACCTTCTTATATGATGGCATGATGGTGAAATAACCTCCTTAATATGATCATAACCTTAATGTGTTAATTGGTGGTTATCATAGACACATGGTTGATACTTTATTATGCTAAACATGTGCATTATGAATATGATGAGGATTAATCATATCTAAATTCCTTGCATGTTTATGTAATAAAGGAATGTCCTTAATGTTAATATAACCATGCTATGATTGTTTATGAATATCTCCTACCTCATTAATGCAGTATTGTGTTCATCTGGTGTATTATATGTAAGTGATGTTGTTGAGCCTTATTATAAGGCATGGACAGATAATGATGATCTTGCAGGGAATTGTATGATGGTCTTAATGACATTTGGGCATGGATGAGCCCTGGATGAGGTGTAATCCTCTTGTGTTGATAAGGGTTGATACCATGTGATATTATGAACATGATTTATATCTTGTGATAGTATGATGACTAGTGTGGTCTCATGAATGGCACTGAATAGCACCATGTGACGATGAAATGGGAAATTATGTTTCACACATTTTATATCTTTTAAAAGATGTGATTTGAAGAGAAACAAATGACTCAATGTTGAAAATAAAACTCTAGACCGTAGTATTTAAAATCTTAAAAGGAGAGAGATACCCCTAGTAAAGGTTTTTCAAAGGAATCATGTATAGAAGAAGTTACTTGGAAAGTAGAATCGAAGATGTCTAACAAGTATCTTTTCCTCTTTTAGAAATTTCAAGATGAAACTTTTATTTGAGGGGGAGAATTGTTACAACACATTCCCAGCTTTGCTTGGCATACTTTTGTTAGTAATATTCTATGTTTTGCTTTATCTTAACTTTGGTAACCTTAAATACTTGTTTGGGCAATCTATAATTATGACTTAAACATACTATAAAGATCCGAGTTGGGGTTAACATAGCATTGACCCATACATGTGTGTAGGAAGAGAATTAATGACATTGGAGGAAACAATTAATAACATATTTTTCATTTGATAGTATTATCAAAATAATATTGTAAGATTGTAGAGAATTCAATAACAAATCTAACAAAAAAAAAGAATGAACCAAATCGAAGTTAAAATGAGACAGTTATGCCCTTTTTAGTAAACATGTATTGAGGACCGCGACCGAAGTTGCGTTGACACTGCGACTCACGGTCTACACCGCGACTCGCGGTCTACACCGCGACCGCGACACTGCGTCGACACTGCGACCATGGCCGACGCCGCCCAAGATAGTAAATCGTAAAATGATCTTATCTCGAGCAATGCTTATCCGTTTTCAATGAAACAAAGTGTGTTAGAACCACGATTTGATCAGCTATCATCCCAGACATCTTTCTCTATGAGGGGGAAACTTGGAGGGTGATTTCTGGGGCGATTTTTGGGGAAGAACGTGAAGAACAATAGAAATCAAAAGGGGTTGCTATAAATTTGACTTGGTAAGTAGTTTTAACCATTGATTCCTTCTTGTCTTCACTTTCCGTTGATCGAAACCCTTGATCTAGCGATTTGGAGGTTTGGTTTAACCTCTAATCTCATCTTTTACCTACAACATGCCCTGTTTAGGGTTGAAAGGAAAAAGAAATCATAGATTTTTCTAGGATCTTGACATGGATTCAGGATCTTCAAAGATGGGCTATGTTTTTAGGACGTTTTCACACCTTAGGGTGAGTGGGTACTTCCTTTATATACTAGTTTGCACAAAAATGAGTTAAATCATCAAATATCTTCGATTGCTTAGTATGCGAGTACAAACCATAAGTTGCCTTTTTTATCTAGCTTTTGAAAGATGATATGAAATGGATTATTTCTCTATTGTGATGAATTTTAGATTATGAAATTACATTAGAAATTCTTGCAATCCATCTAAATGAGAGATTTTAAAGTAATTATAGAGGTTACATGAATATACTGAAATCTAAGATTTTCAGCTATGACTGAAATTATTGTATAATTGAATAAAGAAGTTTCCTAGTTGAATCTCCTTGGTTATGAATGATTGTTTTATTTGTATGCATATTACATATATGTCATATATGATATTACATTTCATTTGGCATGGAAACCCTAGTTCAGTTTATTATAGGGTTTCATATATTTATATATTCGATTATATGTGAACTACTGAGAGAAATTCTTATTGAATGATGTTATGATATATTCAATCCTTATACGAGTTATGTGATAAGTGAATGAGGTAAATGAAACCCTAATGATAGGGTGTTCAGTGAAACAAGTACTGTGATTTTAATGTTTCTCAGCTTGAGATGTGGTGATGCTTTACAATTCAATTGTGATATATGTTATTAGATGATTTATGAAATGAACGGTTTACAAGGCTGAATAAAGATACGTTGATGTGATGATTGAATTATGAATTTAAAGAGTGAATTAGACATGTAGATGCCTTGAACACTATATAATCCTCACAGGATGAGGCCTGCGCTGTGAGGAGGAAACAGTTTCTCGACTGGAGGTAGTCCATATCGAGGTAAGCCGGAGCGCATCAGTAGGGTGCGGGGGTATTGACCAGTAGGGCAGACTCCTTATAGTTGTGTGGTACCCAACACCAACCGGGGATGCCGGTGGTATCTCTGTTACATGTTGAGTGATCAGTGGTCAGTAGGTCCACTAATGCATAATAAGCCTGTGGGCTTTGACTCACCACCTGAATATCCAGGTTGAGAAGTGGAGTCTGAGATATCTGACTGCTCTTATTAGCCGCCAAGAGGCAGACGTGCTGAGGCCTACTGTAGACGGGGTCTTACTCAAGAGATAGGCTTAGGAACCCGGACATACTTCTAAGTCTTGTAAAGTGAGATCTTAGCTTGCTGTGATTCTTTCACCTGTTGTGGTACACCTCATGTGGGTTCATGGCATAATAAGATGAATGAGAGGTTAAACAAGTGTGCACAGTTATTCAATTATTCTTTTTTGTTTTTGAGTTATTAGCTCTATTTGAGATTAATCAAGTATGTTCATATATTGATTCACTCTTGTAGATATCTAGAGTATCCTACCATATTTATGATTGTCAATGATTAGACTCTTTAAAGCTTGTTGTTGTTATAATTGATATCAGTTGTGTTACGACCCCACCTTACGGTAACCCCCAACTAAGGGAGACTGATAGGCCGAAGCCGCACTCATACCTTTCGGATCAAAGGTTTGACATTTAAACAAGAACAATTATTAAATTTCAACAGACTAAATTGGAAAGCTGTAAGAAAATAAACTTTTGCATACCTTTTTGAAAAATTGGATCTCTAAACTTCTATCCACTTATGGATTCTACATCTAAATAATCCTTCTTGTATTTTACTTCATGTATTTCACAATATGATGATTTAATTTTTGTCCTTTTGGCTTGTACCTAAAACGTCGACAAACAAAATGTCGGTCAGCCGAAGTTGGTATGTGGGGGAAACAATAATCATGCAATTATTTATAACAATGTATTGCAGCCAATTACTATTTAACAAACAATTTTACAGTTTAAATATAACTGCGTGATCCATTTATATCCTATCCCGAATATACCCCTCATGATCCCACCTAATAGGTGAATTAGTTTTTAGGGTTGAGTCACATGGCACTACCCGTAGATATCCCACTATTTAACTCATGGCATGCTATGAGTCTCATGGCACTACACATGTGTAGCCCAGTTTCTAACTCATGATAGCCTAGACCTTGCTCTAGGTTACCCTTTTTAGCATAGCCACAGGGGTGGACCTGGATCTAAGCCAGTTATATGTATACATTTATAGTGATAGTCACTCTATAGTTGCATGAAATAAAAGCATCCAACATTTAATTTCAAGCAACCGATAAAACCTCGACAAACCCTCGGAAAACTAACTTGAAATATTCATAAGCGTAACCACATACCCGATTTGATGATTTCACAAGCATTAAGCAAATCCAACCAAGAAAGCAATCCAAGCAAGCAATTCAACAATCACATAATTCCTGAAAAGAAATGTACTATATTTATTACACACTTTATCAAGAATCTACTTTATTGACTTGGATTCATTTTCTAAGGTTTCTGTATCCATTTTAGGGTTTCGTTTCACAATTAGGGTTTCCCTTCATCTTTTACCATATTAAACCCGAATTTTATGCCATTACTCATAAACCCTAATTATCTCATCTATTTTTCAATATTAAGGTTATCTTAACAACATATAACTCTATTTTCATATTATAGGCACATTAACCATCAATTATTTTCATTAAGCTTCTTTTACATTAAAGCTATTATTTTTACCCTTTTAATCCATGACAAGATCATTATACGCACCTATCATCAATTCAAATTTCATTAGGGTCTAATTAACATATGAACTCGTTTTACCATCATTTCCACCTTTTATTCATGGGAAAACCCTAATTACTACATATAGGGTATTTATCCATAATTAAGGACTTTTGTACTCTAAATAGATTAGAACCATCATATCTCAGTTTTGTACATGAATTTGACCAATTAAAATCATCAAGGGTCATAATTACCACAATTAGGGTTCAAGGTTCATTAAAACAAATTTATGCACATGAAACACTAAATTAATCAAATTACACAGAAAGATCATTGACCGACCTAAATCATGCGTCCAAAAGGAGCGGACCTGAAGTAGTTAGACTTTTAAATAACCCGAATCTCAGGCCCCCACAATGATGACGGGGTCCGAAGTAGAAATTGGGGTCGAACCACACGGACAAGGGTGGTAGTGCTAAGAACACGGAATCGACACTCTACACTCCGGTAAAAGCTAGGTGAGGATAAAGTTCCCAAAGGGAACAACAGGCGGAGATCGGTAAAATAAAATACAACTATCTCCAAATGGAGTTATGAGGAAAAATAAGGTTTTTAACATTTATCAGTTTTTAGGGATTTTGCGCAATAGAACCGGAGGAGATAACACAATTGCCTTGGTAAGGAACGAAGGAGGAAAACTTCTGCATAACAAGCGGCAGCAGGAAACATCCAGTACCCCTTCTCTCAAAGAGGGTACCTCTAACTAAGCACCAACTCCCTCTCTCAAGGTTGATGGAATTTGGTTAGAGTGGAAAGGTAACTGAAGCAACTCCAATCTTGGGTACTCTCGTACTCCCTGATCGGACCAAATGCTAGAGTTGCAACACCTCTCTCGAGGGGTTGTAACGGGAAACACGATTCAATAGCTAGTCAAAACATGATCCAAGCATACAATCTAGAGTTCAGATGCTATGCAAAGAAACCATCCAACAAAAAGGGACCAAACATAGAACAACAAACATTAATACTCCTCTAATTCCATTAGCATAAGCATTATATAAAAAGGTTTGGGTTACATTGCGTAAATAAAGAAAGTAAATGACTGAAAAAGGGAAGATAAGTATCGTCTCCTTGATTTAGGAGAGCGACATGGAACAACAGATCCCTAAGATTCCTCTAGCCCGATACTGGTTTGGAGCTCTGCCCGATATGCCTGTGTCGGGCGGCATCCCCTGTCGGGCGATAGGCCATGACGGGCGGACATATCGATCAAAGAGGTCATGCCTGATACGGTCGTGACAGGATTCCGCCCTCTCAGGCAACACACCGCGACGGGTGAATTGTATCGAACTTGGTATCGTGTCGGGCTAGAGACCGCTTAGGGTATCAGGTTCCTCATATCGGGTGTCCTCATTGGTCGATATCGGGCTGCTGCGGCGACCAGCACAGATTCTAAGTGAACCATTCCCGCCCTCCCGGGTCGGGGAAGTGCTCACCTAGTATCGCCCGGTATGCCTCTGGGACGCGACACACTAGCTCCAGGTGCTTTCCAAAGTTAGCTTTCGTGAGATTCTGACCCGTCCCATCGAGGTCCTGTAGCAGCTATTTATAGGCAGTGGTTGGAAGAAGTTGCGGTTCTCCGGGCGCCACATGTCCTCCATCGGCTGTATTAGCACGGCTTCAGGGATGCTCATCGTGTGTGTCGCCTGACACAGTGGGTGTCGGTCAGCAAGCGTGTCAGGTATCGTGACGGGTGGGCGCCTGCCGGTGGGTGGCTTGTATTGCGCGACAGGCTTCATTGGGAGAATAGTCGTGGCGGGTACAACTTCCTGTTGGGTACACGGCGTATCACTAGTCAGATCTTCCTTGTGCGGCACGCCCGTGTCATGTGGCAGCTGTATCGGGCTGCTGTATGACGGGTAGTAAGTGTGTCGGCCGACGGGTAGGAGGGCCAATGTAGGTAAAACACGTTCATGGGCCGGGACAGGCCTTTTGCTGATTTTTGAGTGGAAAAATGAGGAAAACTCTACAAAAGATGATAAAATTGAGTTAAGAGCATAGCGTGGCCTATTTATTTAAAAATATGACAAAAAGGAGAGGAAAAAAGTTTAAAAGGACAGTTTTGACAACGAAATATGGGCCATAAATATCACAAAATTTGGTGTTATCAACTCCCCCAAACTTAGCATTTTGATTGTCCTCAATCAATTTTTAAAACTATGTTTGTGATGCTTCTTCTTAACCGGTATAGTTTCCAGACAAAGGGTTTGAGCGAGTATTGAGATGTATTAAAGAGAATACTGCCTGACCACAAACAACATGCTTTACTTTTCCCGCCTTATTTAAGCAAAATTTTTCTCCCCAGCTTCGGCGAGACTTGGGTGCATGATTTTGAAGTTAGCTTTCACACCAAACAACTTTTGGGAACAGAAAGTTGTGTTTTTGGGTAGGCTTAAGTCTTTTCGGGTTTTTCTTGTTTCCCATCAGTCCATCCAGGTACGGGTCCGTTAGCGGGAAAGTGGTCCCTGCAGTCCAAGCCAGTTGGCTTTAGAGCAGTGATTTCACATCCTACGTACCACTTCCCCAGATCTACCATGCCTAAAGATGGGTACTTTTAGAAAACAAGTGTGTGTGTTTTTTTTCCATTTGGCACAACTCTCATGCTTTTATTCTCTCTCTTAAGGCTATTTCTCTTTTTGGGATTTTGTTGGGTAAGGGAAAACAAGAGAAATTTTTACTGTTTGGGCAGATTTTTCCTTCTCCATACACATCTCTTAGCTGTTGTGAGATTATTTTTTGAAATTTTTGGCGTGGAAAGTCGTAGTCTTTTGTTGTTTGAGGCTGCATTTTCAAAAAGACATAACAAAACCTGCACCTCTTTGGACACAGTGAAGACAAACTGGCAAGAAGTCGTATCATGTTTTTACTATAAAGTGTCTTTGTACATATGTATGGAGACAAAATAAGCAAAATTTTTGTATTTTTGTATGAGGCATGTATATGTATATGTACACATGTTATAGAAAAAGAACAGAAAGAACAAAAGAGGTGAAGTTTGAAGGGTTTTTAGTACCTCCCTCACTGGTACATATGATCCCCCCCAGACTTACTCCACACTCTGTCCCAGAGTTGTGAAGTAGATAAGGTAGGGTAATGTTAACTCAATGAGGGTTAGCTGGTGAGTGCGCCTTGTCCAGATAGAAGCTCCCACACATATTCTCCTCGTTTGCTGTGGTAATCGATGTGGTGGAGCTGGTCAGGCATCTCTTGCTTTGATATCCATTCCAGCACGAAGATGCCGCAGTCGTTGGATAAAGGAATTTGTTGTGGACTGCGGTGGCAGAACTGGAGCTCGTGCTATTTGCTCGCTTCCATTTCCAAGAATGATTGTATCAGTTCCGCCACCTCATCGTAGTATTTTCATACTAAGCACCCGAGGGATGTCAACGCTGTCGATGTACACTGCACTGGATGATCTTTGTTGCTTTCCGAGCTGTTGTAGAAGATTCCTGCTCGTTGGCGAGTGTACATCGTCAGGAGCGTCCAGTGGTTGTAGTGCAGGATGGGTAGGAAGATGGTGCATGGAACCCTGCGCTGCAACTCTACGAGAAAGGATTGTTTCGCTCCTGTCTCATCGGCAAGGCAGATGTCGTTGAACAACATTGGATGAGCTATGTATGCGTGTTCAAACTTCTTTTGTAGTATCTGGATGTAGGCGGCCGCCACTGATATCGCCAAACATCCTCCTTCTTTTACCATGTCCCTTAGGTCATCAACAGGGACTATGACACTGCCTGCCTCAGAGATGATGTCTACGGGGGTAGAGTCAGCTAACTTCAGAAGAACTTCATTGACCTGCTCCTGTATGAGTGTAGAGCACGAGAAACGGTCGAAGTTGTTGATCATTTCTTCTGATGTTTTAGGAAAAGTGGGGTCTTCGATTCCGTGTACTTCCTGCAGGATTTCTAACTGCTTGCCTGCCCCGTAGACCTCTGCTTCTATCTCATCTTCTTTCTCTGGAGTGCTGTTGGGTTGCGAAGATTCGTCTGCTTGGTCACTATCCAGTAGCCTCTCTGGTACCCCTACGTCTTGGAAGTAGTGCTTGTCTTTAATCAGCAGCAAGGAGTAGGTGCTCCTGAGATGGAAGAAGTTTTGGCCCTGGAGATGCCTTATGTATCCGAATATGTTGAACAGCTCCATGGCGCGCAAGATGATAAATGCACTATTTCCACTTCCCTCTTCTACTTGGACGGGGAAGTCTCCGATAGAGAAGAAGTTCCAAATGCTGCTATGACGTTGGACTCCTTGATTGATGGCTCAGAGAAGATGCAGCGGTAGAAGCCTGAGATGTTTGTCCTCCTGGCGGCTGAAGATATGTCTTGAGCGTGGCACCTCCTCATTGTAGCAACTGAGGAGCTGGACGTCATGGTTCCAGAGGTATGCCACACACAGGAACCACATGTTGTGGTGCTTGTACGGGGCCAACACGATGCTCGTGTTGTGCTCTTTGATGTGTCGCAGCATGTTGGCCACCGCGATGGAGTTTGGTACTCCCATCATCAATATTCTTGCCAAGGTCAGGGTGGCGTTGTATATATTGTTTGCCGACCTGTCCTGGTGCTGATATTCTCTATTATTGCACCCTCTAGGACCCTGAACAACTTCTTTCCGACGACAACTAGTGAGCAGAGCATGCTTCTGAGTGCTCCCCGTCGTATGGAGAAGTAGCCGTTGCTCCAGACGACGTCTTCTTCATCATCTTGTGACCTTAGGACCTTGTTCAACAACTTCTGGTCCCTGATCGTCAGGTGTCCGATGACCCTTTTGTCAAATTCGGCCATCTCAAAGGAAGGTATCTCCGACGGCGTAGATAACTCATCTGTCATCGAGCTTCTTCCTCTGGGGGGGTGTCTTTTATTGGCGACACAAATGTCCCCCCCTCTCCCTTTGATTCGTTAGAAGAGTCCTCCCCGATGCTGATTGCTTCGTTGTTATCCTCAGCTTCATCTAGGGGGACCGAGGGAGCATCTTCTTCCAAACCGCGGGAGCTCGCTTGTCCTTCTGGAGCTCCGTTGGCTGATTTTTGTGGCGTCCCTTCCTCGGGCTTTGTAGACGGCCCACTGGAGGAGGAAGTGGACGACGACCTTGGCGAGGATCCTGACGAGGAGGGTTGAGAGCCTGAGCCGGGAGGTGACGGAGATCTCCTCAACTACCTTGGACGCAGATGGTCATCCCTCATGTTCAACCTTTCCTCGATTACGTTGAGGCGTTGGAGGGCCTGCTGCAGAGTGGCGTTGAGAGCCTCTAGTTGGTTGGGAAGAACAATTAGAGTCAGCAGTTGTCGCTCCTCACTATTCAAGCTCTGTTGGAAAATAGAAAACTTGTGGGTTAGCGAAGTAAATGTATCCAAGTGGATTTCTGTTACCTCCCACAAGTGACCGAGTTCGTGCCCCAGCATCTTCCCGAGCGACGGAGGGGATCCTATAGATCTCCCTCGCATCCTCGCGACACTCCTCTGGCACGATGGTCTACCCGACGAGGTAGAATCTATCTCGATTTTGCGAGGTAGTTGCTTCTGAACGAGGCATCAGTGCTTTCTCGGTTGTCTCTACCTCGCCCTCTTGTTGTGGTGGAGAAGGGTGTGGTGTGGGTGGATGCTGCTCCACCTCTCTGCTGTCGGCGACCTCCTCTACAGCTGCTATAGGAGACACTGGTGGCGGCGTCGGTGTGAGCTGCGTAGCCCCGAGCTGCATCTCAAGGATCTCGGCGAATGCCTCATTGCTGGCGTCTGGCTGCATCTCTTCTTCTGCCACTAAGGGCACCACAAAAATCTCGGGAGCTGCGTCTGTCTCTTCTGCGGCAGCTTCCGTCGGGGCTAGCGAGGTTGTCCCAACCCCGGTTGTCTCCGTGACCTCGACGATCGTCAGTATTTCTTCAGCCATGGAAGATATTGTCGTGATCGTGGCTGGGATGGTAGGAGCGACGACAGCTCTATCAATGGCTGTCGTCGGTGGCTCTGGAGCGGTGGGCGGCTCGGCAGGAGTTGTTGAAGATTTGTCTTGCCTTGTGTCGAGAGGAATTGGTTCTCCCCTTGCAGCCACCATCTCTTGTATTCTGGTGGTGGCGGCGTAAGCGACTTCGACTGCCACAGCTTTGATCTCTGCTGTGGTGAAGACCAGCTTTTCTGCGTCATAGTTGGCGCAGCTAAGAAGTGGAAGGAGGGTGTTTGTTCTCACAAATTTGTAGAAGTATCTTCGCCCCTCCTTCTTGATGATGCTGGCCCTCATGAGGTACTTGAGGTCGATCTTCTCATCGCCTCTTGTCCTTGAAAGATTGCGCGGTTCCCTTGGGTACCCTAACCCGACCGCAATCAGATTGACGATGCCACCCATGCAGTACTCCTTGGTGGCATCCTTTATTGGGTGTTGCCTATTCAACAAGAAGCATCCCAGGTTGACCACCCTGCCCTCCATCATGTGCCACATGAGATGAAGTTCTTCAGTGTAGATGTTGCTTGATTCGTTCTTGCTGAAGAGCAGGCACGCCACGAACTTGTGCACTATTCTCCAGAAGTAGGAGTGCACTGCCGCCACCTTGCTTCCCGACTTGAATGATGACTCGCCGGTCAACTTCCTCTAGAGCTCCACCAGGTTGAACCCGTCTCCTTCAGTGATCTTTGCACCGTTGTTAAGCTGTTCCTTCTCTGCCTCGCTGGAGGAGAAGATTTCATTGAGCAGCTTCTCAGATATGACGTGCTCATCGTTGTATAGTCGCCCTCACAGTCTGTCTGCTACGCCATATTCTTCAATTTCCTTGGGTTTATTCTGCATCCAGTGGAGAGATGACATGAACTCCCTGGTGAGTTCAGTGTAGGAAGTGGAGTGGCTGAAGTAGATCTTCCTCAACCCTACTGTAGCTAGGACATTTTCTAGCCTGTCAAAAATGTCTAGTTGAAGAAAGGACGACTGGTGGAAGAATCTGCTCGGCCTGTAGATTTTTGTTGCCAGTTCTGAGTATCGATGCCCGTGCTCATTGTCTCTGGGCATGAACCTGCCTGGCGTGTGATCCACAGGTTCTGCCGCTGTGGTTGAAACTGTCGTTGGGGCCGTTACTTCTTCCGTCCTTGGTCTCTTTTCGGCAGTGGATGGCCCAGCTGCCTCTGGATTTGGGCATTTGTGCCCGACTGTCGTGGCTTCTGCTGTGGCCTCGATGTTGATCCTCCGAACGTGTTCGTCAACTTGAACGACGATTTTCTTGGTGCGGGCCATTTCTGTTATCATAAGACAAGTTTATTAAGTATCTAAATGTTTCACCTAACCCGATATCAAGTAGGTAAAAACGTAAAGTCGATATTAGTGTCTAAAAGAAAACTGATTGCACGATAAGCCAAAAGGTTCTGCCCAATACAAGAGCTACCCAACACCACCGCATCGGGCTACAAAACTGAATGATATGATGCTCGCCCGATACGCCCGTATCGGGCGATACGAAGCTCGGCTCAAAATCACCATGGGTTCCTCATGAGACACCGGGCGTCACCGTGAACGGATATCATGTACGATACGATCATCCTGAAGAAGGGTGTCGCCCTTCAGAAGAAACATGCAAGGCGATACAAGATTGGGCGACACAGGAAAATCCGAACGACCTGGCCATTGCCCAATACGACTAAAGTTCAAGGTGTGCCAGGCGACACAGTCACGTGATGCGAAACACCCGATACGGTTGCTCTGAAAGAAAAGGTGTCGCCCGACAATAGAAACACGCGAGGTGATAGAAGATTGGGCGACACGTGCATTGCGCGATATAAGGTATCGAGCAAGCGTGCGTTATAGATGTGTCACGCAACACGGTAAAAAGTAACGCAGCTGACACACAAAAGTGTGTCGGGCGATACAAAGAAATCAACTAAAGCCGTCAGTTCGATACGAAAATGCGCGACATGAGGGTTGTGTCGGGCAAGCCAAACGATACGGATGTCGGGTTATACCTTTGTTATCTGAAGATAGCTTGCGTGACATGGGAGTAGAAGTTAGGTGGCCGATACTAGAGCAAAGAGAGAAGTTACTGCATGATACGGGAGTAGGTGAAGAGTAAATGCAGTAGCCCGACACAGTTAAACCTCCGTACTATATATAGCAATCCAGGTCGGGGGTAAAATGGGTAAAACAGGGGCACTTGTCGGCCGAGGGGACAAATCATTCCCGAGACAAACAGTAAAATCCGTCTCGTCCGTAAAATCAAGGGTTATTACTCATGCCGCCCGACACAGTTGCTCGCTGCTCGTCGTATCGTCTGACACGGATTATTGCTAAGGTGTGATGCCCGATACGCCTAGCCCGATATGGGCATGTACCATAATCTGCCTGAGTCTTTTGCCCGATACGGCCAGGGAGCAAGGTATCCTTGCCCGATACATGTGCTTCAAACAAGAAAAGTGCTGAAAAACTAAAATCGAAGTGAAGGAAAAAGCAATTGATGGGTAAAACATCATTGGTCTAAGGTGAAGCTTTCATCCTCAGATAGTATTACTCATCAAAGCTTATAAAATCGAGCGATGGCCCATAAAACAGAAGAGTCTGAGCATGTGGCGCATGCACTGACTCGGGCCTTATTACAACCATAATGTTCATAATGTTTTTCTTGTAGAAAAGGAAATAGCGTCCTATTCTAAGAAAATTAAAAGCTCGGGTTGCCTCCTGAGGAGCGCTGTAGTTAGCGTCGACAGCTCGACAACTTCAAATCTTTCACTTTGTGCCTTCAGCTATTTCCACATCCTACAAACTGATCTCTGTCCTTCTCACGAATGTTTCATCTTCATAGAACCTTTTTACTCTATGCCCATTCACTGGAAAAACTTTGGATGGATCATCTTTGTCATACAACTCCATCATTCCTGATGGATATATCTTTGCTACAGTGAAGGGTCCATACCACCTTGTTTGTAGTTTACATAGAAAAATACGATTAGAGGATTTAAATAATAAAACTTTGTCACCTTCACTCACATCCTTCTTCCTCAGGTGGGCATCGTGCCACACCTTGGTCCTCTGCTTATAGATCCTTGCATTCTCGTAGGCATGTATTCTCAGCTCTTCGAGTTCTTATAACTACAGATATATTTTCTCTCCTGCCTTCTCCAGATCCATATTCAGAAACTTAATTGCCCAAAGAGCTTTATGTTCAAGCTCTAAGGGTAGATGACATGATTTCCCATAAATCAATTTGTAAGGGGTAGTGCCAATGGGTGCCTTATATGCAGTTCTGTAGGCCCAAAGGGTGTCATCAAGCTTCATTGACCAATCTTTCCACGTGCGGCTGACAGTCTTCTCTAAAATCTGCTTAATCTGTCTATTCGAAACCTCCACCTGCCCCGAAGTTTGAGGGTGGTAGGGCGTAGCGACCTTGCATTTAACCCCATACTTCCACAGGAGATCTTCAAACTATTTTCCCCCGAAGTGCGTTCCACCATCACTTATCACAGTACGAGGTACTCTGAAGTGAGGGAAGATAGTCTTCTCAAACAACTTGATCACTGATTTGGAGTCGCAAGTTTGGGTGGAAACCACTTCCACCCATTTAGACACATAATCCACTGCGACTAAAATGTATTGGTATCCTTTTGACGGGGGAAAGGGACCCATATAGTCAATTCCCCAGACATCAAAAATCTCGACTTCTACCCAATTGTCCATAGGCATCTCATTTCTTCTTCCAATGTTTCCTGTTGATTGACATTCTTTACAAACCTTTACATAATTTGCAGCATCCTTGAACAAGGAGGGCCAGTAAAACCCTGATTGCAGGACCTTGGCGGCGATCCTTTTGCTCCCTAGGTGTCCTCCATATGGTGAGGCATGGCATTCTTTCAGAATGTTAGGCACTTCAACTTCAGGAATACACCTCCTATACAGGTTATCTGCACATCTTCTAAAGAGAAGAGGATCATCCCAATAGTAGTTCTTTACATCCAAAAACAGTTTCTTCTTTTGATTGTATGTTATATCAGGAGGTAACTCCATGCAAGCGAGGTAATTAAAAATATCTACAAACCAAGGCAAATTCTCATCTTTGGATTCAACCATAAGCAAGGTTTCATCGGCATAGTTGTCATTGATAGGTGGCTCCTTCTTGTCTTTGACTATGATCCTCGATAAGTGGTCTAAGACTACGTTTTCTGCACCCTTCTTATCAACGATCTCGTGGTCGAACTCCTAGAGTAACAAAGCCCACCTTTACAGCTTGGGCTTGGTATCCTTTTTCTGCATAAGATATCATATGGCTCCATGGTCTGTGTAGACCTTTACCTTCGTTCCGATAAGATAAGATCTGAACTTGTCAAAAGCAAAGACAATCGCGAGCATCTCTTTATCTATAGTCATGTAATTCACCTGAGCTTCATCCAGAGTACGACTAGCATAGCAAATGACATGGTGTCATTTGTCCTTCTTTTGTCCCAGGACTTCTCCTACAACATAGTCTCTGGCATCACACATTAATTCGAAAGGTAGCTCCCAATCCGGAGCTTGAAGGATAGGTGGAGAAACAAGGGAATCTTTCACGGCCTAAAAAGCATTAGACAATTGTTAGAGAAATTGAATTCAACGTCCTTTACCAGAAGACTTGACAACGGTTTTGAGATCTTCAAGAAGTCTTTTATGAATCTTCGATAATAACCGGCGTGCCCGAGAAAACTCCGCACTCCAGTTACATACTTCGGTGGAGGAAGTTTAGATATAGCTTCAACTTTGCTCACATCTACCTCGATGCCTCGCCTCGAGACTTTATGCCCTAACACAATGCCTTCTCGTACCATAAAGTGGCACTTCTCCCAGTTTAGGACCAAATTCTTCTCCTTACAACGTTGCAGGACCAGAGAGAGGTTTTTCAGGCAGGCATCGAAGTCCTTCCCATAGAAAAAAAGTCATCCATGAAAACTTCGATGTTGTCTTCCAGAAAATATGAAAACATCGATATCATGCAACACTGAAATGTTACGGGAGCATTGCACAATCCGAAAGGCATTCTTCGTAAGGCGTAAGTACCATAGAGACAGGTAAAAGTAGTTTTCTCCTGGTCGTCTGACAAGATGGGGACTTGATAAAACCTAGAAAAACCATCCAAAAAGCAGAAATAATCATGATGCGCTAACCTTTCCAGGACTTGATCAATGAAAGGAAGCAGATAATGATCTTTTTTCGTGGCTTGGTTCAGTTTTCAGTAGTCTATGCACATCCTCCATCCGGTGACGGTCTGGACCTCCACCTCATCCCCTTTGTCTCCTTTCACGACTGTTATGCCTCCTTTCTTTGGTACCACATGGATGTGACTTACCCAGTTACTGTCGCTGACCGGGTAAATAATTCCTGCATCCCTCAGTTTAATCACTTCTTTCTTCACAACTTCTTTTAGCATCTGGTTGAAATTTCTCTGGGGCTGAGCTAATGGTTTAGTAGATTCTTCCAAATTAATGAGATACATGCATAGCGCTAGGCTAAGACCTTTGATATCCTCTACCGAATATCCTATAGCCTGTTCATGGAGTCTCAACTCCTCAAGGAGCTTTTCCAATTGATCCTTCGTAAGATAGGCATTAACGATGATAGGATTTCTCTCTTCTTGATCTAAAAATTCATACCTTAATCCTTCAGGCAGCTGCTTCAGCTCGAGTTTAGCCTTTGGTGCCTTTTCTTCTGGCGTCTCCTCTAAAGAAGCAAACTTAACTGTTTCTATTACCTCTTCCTCGTCGCTTAGATCTTCATCAGGTCGATTTAGATAGTTGAGGATCTCAAGGGTCTTCAAAATCAGAGTCTTGATTACTCAACGCTCTCACGAGCGGATCCACCATGACGATGTCTTCCTCTATCTCTTCACAAAACTAGTTGTAGCTTTCTACGAAGTAAGCGGGTTCTAGCAGGGACGGTCCCTTCATAGCATCCTTTACTTTGAAATCTAAGTGATCATTTCCGACCCTCAGAGTGATTATTCCTTCAGTAACATCAATCAACGCTCTTCCTGTAGCCAAGAAGGGGCATCCAAAGATGATAGGACAGTTAGGGTCCTCCACAATGTCAATGACCACAATCTCGCAAGGAATGAAGAATCTTCCCACACGGATCGACACATCCTCAACAACACCTATAGGTCTTTTGAACGTATGGTCCGCCAATTCAATCCTCATGTTGGTCTTGACCATGTCAGACAACCCCAAGCATTGCGCGAGGCATAGGGGCATAAGGATGATGCTAGCCCCTAGATGAGCAAGACCTTTTGGCTCGATATTATCTCAAACGGCAATAGGGATGGTGAAGGCTCTTGGATCCTTCTTCTTAGCAGGTAAATCTGCTTTGACAAAGGCAGAAGACATGCTAGTTAGGTGCACTGTCTTGATTCTTCCTCCTATTTTCTTCTTGGTGATCAGATCCTTGAAAAACTTGGCGTATGTCGACATTTCCTCTAAAGCATCCAGAAAGGGTACCTCGAGGTGAAGCTTCTTTACTGACTCCATAAACCTTTCATAATGCTTTTTAAGATGTGCCTTTATTAGCTTGTAAGGAAAAGGCATCTTTGGAGAGTAAGGACTTCTTTTACCAAACAACTCCTTCATAGATCTTGGTTCTGGCTCCCTGACATGAGCTTGTTGGTTGTCTTCCTCTGTGGAATTTTTTGCCACAACCCTTGATTCAGGTTCCTCGGGTCTAGCTACTTTAGGACGTTCTACTATCTATCCTGATCTCAACACCGCCATTTTAGCATATTCAGTGTTGGAGGGTATCTTACCCGAGGGATTCTTTATTAACTCGGCCATCTGGGCCAACTACTGATCTATTTGGTGTTGGTGCGTCTGCATGTCCGCCATTTGAATCTACATCATATTCAAGACCCATGAATTGGACAACGTGCTTTGTGCCAGCTGGTTGTTAATAGTATCCTGTCTTTTTACAAAATCAAACAATTGACCCACCAAGTCTGGTTGATTTGAGTTCTCGTCCTGACCTTGCTCCTTAGCTTGACCCTGGCCTTGACTAGGGTTAGCTGCTTGGCGATTTTAGTACTTTCCTTGCCCTTGGAAGTTTGCCTTGTTTGATTGGAAACTGGTAGTCCTGGTGAACTGACCTTGTCCACCCCTTTTCTCGAAACCTTGCGGTTGCTTGGGTGGATTATTTAGCTGGTGTGAGTTTTCCTCCGCATCTTTGTTCCCATAGCTAAAACCAGGGTGGTCCGGTCTCTTGAAGTTGAAAAAAGAGACGTTCTCGGCTTCCTCTACCTCGGATTTGCTTTCACTCGACTCATCAAGTCGGGTGTAAATGTAGCTATCAACCCCGTGTCCACCTTCTCCACAGGTGACACACTTCATAACTTTCACAACCTATTTCTTTCCTTTTCCACCTGATTCTTTGAACTGTCTGACGTCGGTGGCTATCTTCTGAATTTGAGTGGTGATAGCTTCAAGAGCTTTGGATTCCACCGAAGACCCCTCATTAGTGGCCTTCTTAGCATATCCTCTATCAGATCTGTCGTAGTCGGTACCAGCCTGTAACTCGGCCATGTTTTCGATGATCTTTTTGGATCTGCTAGGCTTCTTTCCTAGGAAGTCACTTCAGACAGCTGCATTCAGCGATACCCTTTCTTCCGGGGTCAGACCATTGTAGAAGGTGGTTATCAGGAAACCCTTCTTATAGTTGTGATGATGGTAGTCCCTCTGATACTCTTGATACCTTTCCCAAGCTTCATGAAGATTCTCATTTGGCTTCTGCATGAATGACGTGATCCCTTGCCTGTTCCTGACAGTTTTTTCTGTAGGGTAAAACTTGTTTACAAAAGCGTCTGCCAGCACGTTCCATCCATTCAGAGCTTGATGCGGTAGCCTGAGGTACTAGGATAGGGCCTTGTCCTCTAAAGAAAAGATGAAACCCTTGCAGTAAATTACTTCCTGTGGAACTCCCCACATTTTAATGGTATCACAGATATTCTTAAAAGCATCAAGATGGTGGTAGGGGTTATCATTCTTCGAATTCCCTCAGAAGCTCTTGTTTTGAATCATAGATATGACAGATGGTTTCAGCTCAAAGTTTGTTGCATTGAACCTTGGGATGACAACAAGACATCTTAGTTATTGGCCTTTGTGGCGGCCAACTCCCTGAGGGTCTTTTCTTCTTTGTTTGAATCTTCACTGTCACTGTCCCCATGGTTATGATCCTGATTATGTTGATTTCTTCGGTGTCTGCGGTGATGACGACGTCTCTCATGACGGTGATCATCCTCAAATTCTTCTGTCTCAGGTTCTTCCTGTTTCTGGTCGCCATTATAACGGTCATTGTTCCCACACAGAGGTGAGTGAAGTTCAACTCTAGCATTTTGCTCACCCTCTAAAAGAGGTGGTTCGATGCGAGGTGGCATGACTAGCGGTGTCGGTGCTCAACTGAGCAAAATGCTTCTTTCCTGAGTACCTAAATAGAACGTATAATCAAGTTAGAAAACTTGTATCAATAAAACGAACTACTATATACTCATTTCAGGTTAGAAGATCAAAAGGAACTGTGCTGTCAAGATTATTACTAAGCTTGAGGCGCGGGAGTGTAGTCAGTAGATTCGAATTCGTTAACAGTACCGCTTTGTCTTGTCCCCGACAACGATGCCAAAAAGTTGATCGGCCTAAATCGCGCATCCAAAAGGAGTGGATCTGAAGTAGTCAGACTTTTAAATAACCCGACTCTTGGGCCCCCACAACAATGACGGGGTCCGAAGTACCAATCGAGGTCGAACCACAGGGACAAGGGTGGTAGTGCTAAGAACACGGAATCAACACTCTACACTCCGATAAAAGCTAGGTGAGGATAAAGTTCCCAAAGTAAACAACAAGCGGAGATCGGTAAAATAAAAGCAAAACTATCTCCAACTGGAGTTACAAGGAAAAATAAGGTTTTTAACATTTATCAGTTTTTAGGGATTTTGCGCAACAGAACCGGAGGAGATAACACAATTGCCTCGGTAAGGAACGAAGGAGGAAAACTTCAGCATAACAAGCGGCAACAGGAAACATCCAGTACCCATTCTCTCAAAGAGGGTACCTCTAACTAAGCACCAACTCCCTCTCTCAAGGTTGATGGACTTCGGTTAGAGTGGAAAGGTAACTGAAGCAACTCCGATCCTGGGTACTCTCGTACTCCCTGATCGGACCAAATGCTAGAGTTGCAACACCTCTCTCGAGGGGTTGTAATGGGAAACACGATTCGATAGCTAGTCAAAACATGATCCAAGCATACAAGCTAGAGTTTAGATGCTATACAAAGAAACCATCTAAGGGACCAAACATAGAACAACAGACATTAATACTCCTCTAATTCCATTAGCATAAGCATTATATAAAAGGGTTTGGGTTACATTTTGTAAATAAAGAAAGTAAATGACAAAAAAGGGAAGATAAGTATCGTCTCCTTGATTTAGGAGAGCGACATGCAAAAGTAGATCCCTAAGATTCCTCTAGCCCGATACCGGTTTGGAGCTCTGCCCGATGCGCCTGTGTCGGGCGGCATCCCCTGTCGGGCGATAGGCCATGATAGGAAGATGTATTGATCAAAGCGCTCATGCCCTATACGGTCGTGATGGGATGCCGCCCTCTCGGGCGACACACCGTGACAGGTGACTCATATCGGACTCGGTTTCGTGTTGGGCTAGAGACCGCTTAGGGTATCAGGTTCCTCATATCGGGTGTCCTCGTTGGTCGATATCGGGCTGCTGTGGTGACCGGGACAGATTCTAAGTGAACCATTCCCGCCCTCTCGGGTCAGGGAAGTGCTCACCTAGTATCGCCTAGTACGCCTTTGGGACGCGACACACTAGCTCCAGGTGCTTTCCAAAGTTAGCTTTCACGAGATTCTGAGCCGTCCCATCGAGGTCCTGTAGCTGCTATTTATACGCAGCGGTTGGAAGAAGTTGCGGTTCTTTGGGCGCCACATGTCCTCCATCGGCTGTATTAGCGTGGCTTCAGGGATGCTCGTCGTGTGTGTCGCCTAACACATCGGGTGTCAGTTAGCAAGCGTGTCGGGTATCATGACAGGTGGGCGCCTGCCGGTGGGTGGATTGATCGCACGACAGACTTCATTGGGAGAACAGTCATGGTGGGTACAACACCCTGTCGGGTACACATCGTATCGCCCATCAGATCTTCCTTGCACGGCATGCACGTGTCGTGCGGCAGCTGTATCGGGCTGTTGTATGACTGGTAGTAAGTGTGTCGGCCAACGGGTAGGAGGGCCGATGCAGGTAAAACACGTTCATGGGCCGGGACGGGCCTTTTGCTGATTTTTGAGTGGAAAAATGAGGAAAACTCTGCAAAAGATGATAAAATTGAGTTAAGAGTGTAGTGTGGCCTGTTTATTCAAAAATATGCCAAAAAGGAGAGGAAAATAGTTTAAAAGGGCAGTTTTGACAATGAAATATGGGCCATAGATATCACAAAATTTGGTGTTATCAATCATTCTTTTAGATCTAATGTATCCTTTTATAATAAATAGGCTAATACTTTTCAAATTAACCTATTAAACCTCAAAGATTCATCCTTCATACTCAATTAGAGTTTCTAATTGTCTTTTAATACATTTTCTATCACATTAATATACTTTTGCAAAACAAGATACATTTAGGTTACCAAACCATTTTTATCACGTTCCTCGTATTTTTTTGGTCAACTTTCATATATAAAGTTTTGTCATTAGAGCTTTCTAGCAATTTCAATGAATTTTGCAAGAAAACATATATTCTGGAATATTTGATCAGAGAGGCTATTTACCTTTTCTTTTGGAAAAATGAGAGCTTTTGGATCGTCCCTGTGGTCAGTAGTTGACCCGATCCCATGGTTGTGGCTGCTCACACCCACTAACTTTAGTCTTGAGGTGAATTAACATGGGTCATGGATACCCCTCGCGAGCCTATCGTGGACCTCGAATGGTCGGTTCTCCTCACTTCTTCTTTCCCCTTTCTACACATAGAACCCACGGCGGTGCCACTATGGAAGCTCACCGGAGATAGGATGATCGAGAGAGGGAGAGGCAATTTGAGGCTAGAAACGTGCCACTCGAGTTCACAACTCTTGGCCGAGACTAAGGGTGGTCTCATATATAGGTTCGGGTGTCTGGATTAGGGTTTTCAACCCTCACCGCCCATGGAATAACCTGCCAATTTGTGTGTTTCTTCCATAATCTTCGAAACCACCTACAATCTAGGGTTGTCTTGTTCGGAATCCTCCCCTGGAGCCAACGATGCCCTTTTTATCTTTGTACATGGTCAGATTTGTGAGAAATCGGAAGGGAAAGATCCCTCGAAACATATCCTGTGCTCGAGTTCCTTTGGAACTGGGCGATGAGCGGCCCTCGTTGGATCCAGATCCAACGACCCTCAATTCTCACGTACAACTGAAAAGGAAAAAAGAATTCCTATTTTAAAGACAATTCCTTATTAATTAGGATATCTTGGAAAAATCATAACTCCTAATCCATAGCTCCGTTTTAGCCCAAATTTTGAGGGAAAGTCTATAAAGACTTAATATACCACTCTACAAAAATTGGGCTCATTATCTAAAAGAAATCGTGTCTTTTTTTAAGGTTCAAGATATTACTCAATTAGGTTGATTTATCATATCTTTTCTCTTTCTTATTTTCTTATTTCCATTATTTCTATTCATTGCAATCCAAGAAAGCAAGTGGGGTTCGAATTATTTCTCATTATGACCAAATCTTCACTTCTCTCTTCATTTCTTGCATTATCTTCTTATTTCTTTATTAAAATATCTCTTTTTGAGGATTTCTCTTTATCTCTCTTTTTATTTTCCTTATTAAAATTCCTTTTAACATTAGGAACCTTATGGATACGAAAATTCATCAAAGATAGCTCAATTATACCTCTTTCCACTTATTTTCCACATTTTATCATTATTTTCAATTTCTTTCTTCACAAAGAAATATTTAATTGATCTTTTCTTTTCTTATTGCATTCTCTAAGCAACTTTGGACTCCTTGGAACCCAAGGAACCTAAGAGGCACGAAATCCCTCTTTGGATTTGCCTTCTAGAGGTTTCCACATTTTTCTTTTCTCAAATATTCAATTATTCATTCACTAATTGAACTTTCTTGTTATTTGGGCCCAATAGCCAATAAAACCCACAACACAAACATCAAGGCTATTGTAAACAAAATCCATGTATTCAAAATGAATTATATCATTATTTGTTCAAATATATTTAATATGAGAAGTTACATTTCTCACCAAATGAACCCAAAAATTGGGGTTGTAACATCCTTCCCCTCTTATAAGAATTTTGTCCTCAAAATTCCATCAAGCAGATAAACAATTCAGGATAAGACATTTCCATGTCCATCATTGGCCCCTATGTGGCTTTACCCTATCCATGGAAATTCCAAAGAACCTTTATCGTCACATATTCTTTTCTCTGAGTTCTTTCACCTTGGCATCTATAAACCTCATAGGTGACTCAGGTCATTTCAGCCTCCCTTGGGGCTCACTAGGTTCAATGTTCCGCACATGGTCCGGGTACCTCACATAGTGCTCTAAATTGGACACATGGAACTCATCACACATTACTCTATCCCGAGGGGTAAGGTCAAACATACCTTCTTCACCAATCCATCTCAAATGGACCCATGTATCGGGGACTCAGCTTTCTTAGCTATAGCTCAGAGGGGTCGGATTTTGGTATCACATATTCTCTAACAGTGAAGTGCATGCCAATCTACTTTGCATCAACTCATGACTCATGTCATCTCTAGGCTCCTTTCAGCCATTGCATGATCAAAGCGACTTCATCTACACACACTGTGGCCCTTTCTTGACCATCACAAGGTCCCTTCACCAACATCACCTTACTGAAGTGGTGACCGACACAACCTCCCTTTCAGAGCTTCACTACATCTCGATACTGGCTATGGTGGTTATCATCACATCTTACTGAAGATAAGAACTGTCTCCTGATATCACCCTGAACAAGAACACATTCTCTCATCATACCCTCTAGTCTGGATCATACTAACCATTAGTTAGGGGTGACATACTGTACTAACATTGAGTTCTTCATGTACCTACTTCCATTTTATGGAAGTGTATCTTTTAGGTTATACTTAAGAACTCTAGAACTCGCTTCATGGTGTAGTTGAACCATTTCTCTCATATGTAGTTCAACCGGATTTGTCCCTTGACAATACTCTTTCTTTCTCGTGTCATATAGGTAAGGCGGTCTACCATAACCCATATTGCATCTCGACCTTCCTTGGTCTAGGGGAGACTTAAAACATCCATAATGATGATCTCCCATTCCTTCTCAGGGATTCTTTATCCCCTACGTCAAAACACTAGGTTACTGGTGTTCATTCTTCACCTCTTGGCTTGCATGACAACATGCCACATACAACTTCATATCAAGCATCTAAAGTGCTACTATCACTTACAATTTTTGTAGTATCATGGTGCATGGTGATCTTAAACCATGATCTCCTGTATGTCATGATTCCTCAAGATTGATTCCTCAGAATCCCTAAACCATTCTCAATAGGGTTTTATTACCTTCCTATCCAAAGGATTACATCTGAGGTTCTACAACCATCCTTTTATCATGATAAGGCCTAGGCTGGCTAGCTTAGCAACCACTAACTTGATCAACAATCTCGTTACCTCTGTGTGTTAGCCAAGCGTATCTCCTTTTTCAAACTTAGGGCTAACTTAACAACCTCTTCTAGCCAAACTAGGCAGCTATATATCAACCCGAGCATCCATTACCACTTCACATCCTTAGGTATTAGGTAATGTTGAAGACATACACCTCCATGTATTCCACTTAACGTCTCATCTCAGACTCTAAGTCTATCTTCATCAAGAATACTTTGAGCTCATCCTCTTGGTTATCAAACTCAACCTTGTATAACTCATATCTCATGATAAACATCCTCATCTGATGACTACCTTATTACTCATAGTGTATGTAAACCATCCATGTATCATTCATTCCACAAGGGTATGTTATCATCTCTGTCCTCATACCTCACAACAACGCTCCAACTCACTTCATCTTTATCCTTGGTGTATGGCATGCATACTGTCCTATCTCTCACTCCCATAACAAGAGGAAATAAGCATTTGGATGCAGTCCAAATACAGAGTTCTTCCTGTTCCAAGAGTAGAGATGGTACATCCCACCTTGCCAATACACCTTTAAATCTAAGTTGAAATGTGGCACATATGTCTCAACATCACCTTCATCTTGATATCAAAGTTACTTCCATGGAAAACTGGTCTCGAACCAACTTGGGTCACCACACAATCCTTGGTCATATCCTCTAGGTCTATAGGGTGCCGACACTTTTGGGGTCATCCCTTTTCCCTTCATGCATCCGGAGAGTGCCCTGCTCCTTTTCCTTTTGGGTCCCATGAGTTCACGAAGGTGATCAATCTCCTAACCCATGGCCCTCAGACAATGATAGCTGTTACCTCTCGACCCTATGGTCATGTGCAAGTAGGGAATTAGGCAACTCCTACTTTCATCAGTCTTATCCCCTCCTGACCCTAGGAATGACTTAGGATTCTATTATAGTACATGTCCAACTTAGAACCTTACCCAAGCCTTCATCATCTCTCTTTCTGCATTCATGGGCTGACTTTCATCCCTTCATAGGGATCATGGCAACTTGCGTACCTTGGTCAAGCCCCATACCAGTTACCTTCATGGTAACACATCCATATGCACTTAGAGATGGGTATCTATGGGTCTACAGGTTCATCTCATACCATGTACTTTTCACTTAGCTTCTCAGGATCCTATGAGACCTCTTTAGGTTTCCTCAAAACCACAGACATTGGTATGCACCCTACAAAAGAGTCCCTCTTCCAAGATGGGAGGAAACTACACCTCGATAACAAAGGTCACAAACGTCCTTATGTCTAGGGTTTATATCAACATGAGCATGCTTAGCCCTAGCAAGCTACTAAGGCACAAGAAGAAACCTGCTAAACCATGCTAGGTCATACTTGTTTGCATCCTCAACCTTGGATCAAGATCATACTTCCCATCTCACCACCTTGTCTGTGAGGGATTCAACATCCATACTTTAAACTTAAGGGGTTTTTCCTTTCTTCTCATCATAAGAAGTACCATGCTCATCAATAGAAACTCAACTCTCATCATGAGCATTAGGTACACAACTTCCCCTCTTAGGTCTAGGAACCCTAGGTTCACATTTGGGTGTCCAATTGCATGCTCAAACTCTTAACCACAAATCAAACATGTCCAAGGTATGTCATGAACTCCCATGATCCTTTTATTCGAGCAACACCTCAGAGCGGAGTCCACCTCAAGGACAACCAACAAGGTATAAGGCCTCACAACCTACTACTAAATCTCTTCAGGGTCTAAGGAACTTCTTCATCCTAACCCTAGAAGGTGATCATCTATACCATGGGCTCATAGGTACCAGCCACCTCACCTTCTCTCTAGGGTTTGGTTTGTACAAAGGCAACCAAGATATCCTCAGCCTCCAGGGATCATGCATGGGGTAACCACAACCATCCACTTAGGCTGCATCATCCTCAAAGCCCCACTGTTCCTCACATTCTGGAGTCTAAGCTTCCGACCCTTTTTTTTTTGCTTGGATCCTTCTCTCTCTCTCTCTGGAGCTAATCCTACAACCAGCCTCATTACTAGAGGTCCTTTCTTCATGAAGGATCATGTAACATACTGAAATCTCCATTGTACCTCTTTGTACTCTTTTCTATAAGCTTTGACCTTCATTTTCGTTCCTTTTGTCCTTGGTCTTGATTTAAAAGAAATTTAGATGGTTATTGGTTAAATATTTCCCATATATTCTTATTTCAAGGTCTTATGTACAAAAGACTCAGTTAGAATTAGACAAGGGGTTTAAAATGCAATTTCACCTTAAGAAATAAAAAGGGGATAAAATAATTCGTCCTAGAATCTTCTAGTGTTTCCTAAAATATAAGAAATAAGAAGAAAATCCGAATTTTATAAAAAGAAAGAAGATAAATATAATGAGTAAAGGAAATATGAGAAAATATGAGTAAAAGAGAAATTACAAAGATTTTTGCAACAAATAAGATAATCTGAAACCATCATGATAATTTGATAGTTTAATTCGTTTCCTTGAACAAAAAGTGACTTAAGAGTCAAGTATTATATAAAATGAAAATATTAATTACATTATTAATGGAATATAGGAAATAAGCCAATAAAAAGAAATAAAATACTTAATGCTCTCAAATCAGGGAAATAACTTCAAATTCGTATTCTAAACATAAAAATAATCCTCTGTGCAAATTTGCAACTAATTTGGATAATGTATGAATAATAAGAAAAATAGGAGAGAGAAAGTGTGTAGAATGTTCTAATTAATTTAATAAATAAAAAGATAATGTCAACTTGTGAAGATAATTGCAAAATCGTGTTCCAACCCTTTAGGGAGACTTAAGGGTAAAGTTACATTAATTTTAGATAATGTTATCACTTCTTTTGAGGGAGGAAAGAGAAAATGACATATTAATTATTTCACCTATAAACTTTCTCAAAATGAAAAACTAACTCCATATTCGGATTCTACACGTCGAAATAAGTCATAATATAAATTTTCATAATTTTTGGGCAACGTTTGAGCCTCCAAAATAAGAAAGAGAAAAACATTTAAAATCTAATAGTTTTAATCGACTTTTGCTCAGGGATATTTCCCTGATCTAATGCACGATCGAACGGCCCAGATTGTTTGATGGACCCACGTCCATCGATCCAACGGCTCGTGGTCGTGTTCTACCTTGAGTCGGATTAGGCAACAAACTTGGTTTTTCATTTTCTTAAAATCACAATAACTTGAGATTTACTCAACGATTTTCCTTGATTTTTGTTGCGTTGGTTTCCTTGCGAGATTTCACACAGAATTATCCCAACTTTTGCGAGCTTTGATGCGTATTTGGGAAACGCCCAAAGTAGCCACCGGCCACTTCCATTTGCTCCTACCCACATCCTAGTCTAGGGTTCCTTGCCTATAAATAACTCAACCATTGCGACTGCCATCACCTTAGCAACCTGTTCGTACCTCCAATTTGGATTTTCGTGGACGTTTCGAACCCCGACGAGCATCCGAAGGTCCCTAGCTTGCGACACTTCTTCCTCTCTATTCCGGCCACCTCGGTTCGAATCAAAGGTACCATTGCGTTCGTCTCGTTCTTATCTTTCTTTAGACTATCTAAACGCACGTTTTCATAAAGTATAGCGATTTTGCCCAAATCGGCCGAGCAAGCAGCTCGCGCACGACCCAGCTTGAAGACGACGCATATTTGACATTTTTGCCCCTCCATCCTCTTCTTCTTTTGTTTTCTCGCCGAGGACACGACGGTCCTTTACCCTGTTTAAACGCCGGGTTGTTCGACCGATGGCGAGAGGTCCTGAGACGCAGGTCGCCGCTCTCAGCCGCCTGCGACCGCTCGCTGCGGTTGGCTTTGCCTACGTGGCAAGCTACTATTGGTCGGAGTAAAATAATTTTTATTAATTAATCCTGTGGTCAAAAATTAAAAATAAATAGTGTTTTGAAATCAAGAAAATGAGATCTATTTAATAAAAATTTTCTTGAGATCTGGTTTTGAGTTTTTCGAAAAGGTGTTTTTAAAATCGATTTAATTAACTTAAAAATCTCTAAAATTTATCTTAAAGTCTATATTTCCAAAATATACAATATTATATGTTATTTTGATCAGGAAAACCTAACTAAGACGATTATGAGGTTTTTGAAGTCTGAATCGAGAGTTTGTACAAAAAGTTAGTAAATTAGGGTTTTTAATCTTTTAAGTGAATACATGTAATTCTAATAAATGAATATAATGATGTATTAGGAAGTTTGGGGTTATAGTTCGTGTGAAGACTTGAAAAAGGGAACTTAGGACACCTGTGGCCAATGTATGTGATTAGTATGTGTTTAATATGAGTCTTGTTGTACATCTACCTATCAGTTGGGAAATACTTAATCCAATTCCTAGATTTCTTCTATGAGGTTTAATTTGATCTAAACCATTGAATTTCTTGAAACCTAAATGTCTTATTTGCCTCAAAAATCAGATATAGTATTCTCTTGTTTGGGTATTCATACCCCACTGCCATGATTTATATTCTTTTGCTTATCTTGCAATAAATCTCTTATTAGCATGAAATTAAATGTTCTATTTAAATTTTAAGTAGTGGTACTTATGTACAACCACCCATAGAGGGCATGTATAAAATCACCCTAGGGGAATGTTTATTATTCTCCCCATTAAAAATTTGTAGGTGACTTGGAAATGTTTATAATTCTTCCCTCACCTAAGGTTAGAGGTTCGGTAGGTGCCTCAACCCTACTTAGTTAGATAGACATATTAATAAACATGCTAAAACCTTTACTTACTTTGTTAATGGCAAGTTCTCTTATGAAAACCTCATACTCTTTGATATCCTCTTACACCAAATACTTGGTCTAGTTTACTTGTTACATCTTTCTTTGACTTTGATAGATTATTAGTGTAACACATACTTTTCTTGTTTTCCCTCTTGCTGGGTGCCTTCCCAACCACCCAGGTGTTGGAGCTGTTCAAGGAGAAGGAAGGACTTGAAGAAAGAAACCTTGCTGTGATCGTTTGCTTGAGAAGAAGGATGGCTAGGTTGGTACAGCTAGATCCTCTGTTCTATCTTATCTTTTCTTTTAGAAAGCAATGATGTAATAAACAATAAAGCCATTAGAAGGCTTGATATTTCTTTCTTTCCGCTGCTATTGACATTTTATTATGTATCTGGAATCATGCTTATTTATTTGGATTATTATGCAACCATCCTCAAAAGTCTCAATTTTTGTTAAAAATTGTGGATGTTGTATTTCCTTTAAATTTTAGTAAGGAGGTGATCTCGCCTCTTTACAGCATGGTATCAGAGCCTTTAGGCGACTATTAGGGCATGCAGTTGAGGCAAGGGTGTCTAGAAAGGATCAGGGCATGGGGGCTGGCAAGATTTTCCTCTGACCCACTAGCTTGGCATACAGGGACTCCCGTGTCCATATGATCCGGCCTGGCCTGCGCCGATACGAACTGCCCGAAATAGTATGCTTTTAGGCAATAGAATTCTAGTTATCCTTTTCTCATCTCTATTTCTTTTCCCTCTCATCTATGATTCTTTGCTCCTGAAAATTTAATAAGTTAACCCTAATTTCAGGAGAGGTGACCTATTTGACAACACCAACCAGGAGTCCACCACTGACAATCCCGACACTCCTGCGACTCCTGCTGTTAACCAATCAACCTCCGGTGTTCCTGCTTTCACACCTGAGCAGGAACTGGCGATGCTGCGACAACTGTTGTCCTCCACCATGATGGGACAACTCAACACCATAGCTGCTGTTGCCACCAAGCCGAGGGAGTTCACCCTCACCGACTTCATCAAGATGCAGCCACCCTACTTCAAGGGTGAAAGTGAGCCTAACATGGTGGACAAAGATGATGACTGGGTGTTGGCCCTGGATTGGACCTTCGAGGGTATGGCTTGCCCTCCTCACCAGAAGGTTCGGTTTGCGACGTACGTGCTGGATGGACCGGCGCGTGTCTGGTGGAATGGAGTTGCCCGAACTCGAGACACCTCCTCCATGGAGTGGGCTCAGTTCCTGAAGCTGTTCAGAGAGAAGTACATCTGCCCCGCTTTTCTGAGGAAGAAGGAGGCTGAGTTTTACAGTCTCAAGCAAGGGAGCATGAGTGTGACAGACTATGTTCAGAAGTTTCTGCTGCTGGAACGTTACGCCACCGACCTGGGAGCTGATAGAAGAGCAACCTTGTTCTTGGAAGGCCTGAACTACCACGTTGGTCGAAGCCTCATTCCACAATTTCCACTCTCATTTAAACAGATGGTGGACAAAGCTCTCACCATCGAGTCATATCTGGGATTCCAGGCTTCTAGTAGCTTCAACAACAATAAGAGAAAGAACCCGAACCAGCATGAGAACTGTAGTCGAGATCACTGCAACCGATGTAATCGCCACCATCCTCCTGGAAGATGTCCCGCCAACAACACACCTGCTCGTGTTGGCAACCGTCCTCCACCGACCTGCCATGAGTGCGGCCAGGTTGGGCACATCCGACCTAACTGCCCTCGTTTCCAGCAAGGGCAGAATCCTGCTCAGCAGCCACAACAGCCGAGACAGAACCTCCACCGCGGAACAACAACAACAATAATAACAACAACAACCATAACCCGAGACGTCCGCCAGCTGAGAGGCGGAATGGGAGAGTGTTCGCTCTCAATGCCGAAGAAGAAGGTGAAGGTAATGAAGTGATTGAAGGTACACTACACCTCAATTTGCATCCTTTAAAAGCTCTATTTGACTCTGGTTCCTCCAATACCTTCATATCTAGCCAGTTTGCCTCTATGCTTGAAATTGAATCTGAATTCATGGATCATGTGTTAGATGTAAAAACTCCTAGTGGAAAAATCTGCTCCTCGTATCTCCAAACTCCTACCCTAAACCTCTGTATATCCGGAATAATGTTTCCCACAGTTTTTGTCTTGCTTGATATGACTGTCTTTGACATCATCCTGGGCATGGATTGGTTAAAGAAGTTTAAAGCTGTTCTATTCTGTGAGGAATCCAAGGTTAGTCTGTTCCATCCTGATGAAGGAAGAGTGTGTGTCAAGGGCAAGAAGCGAGGATAATGACAGTTCGTCATCTCTGCCATCAAAGCTGAAAAGCTCGTCTCTCAAGGGTGTAGAGCCTTCCTAGCCTCCATAGTTCTCGATGCTACACCTCCTGCCCTAGACCATGTTGATGTGGTGAAGGACTTCCCATATGTCTTTCCTGAGGAGTTGCCCGGGTTTCCACCAAATCACGAGGTGGAATTCTCCATCGAGCTCATACCTGGAACTTCACCAATATCGAAGCCACCTTACCGCTTGGCTCCTGCTGAACTGGCGGAGTTGAAGAAGAAGCTTGAAGAGCTTCTTGACATGGGTTTCGTTCACCCCAGTGTTTCCCCTTGGGGAGCCCCTGTCCTGTTCGTGAAGAAGAAAGATGGCTCTTTGCGGATGTGTATGGACTACTACATGCTCAACCAGGTGACAATGAAGAATCGTTATCCGTTGCCACGCATCGATGACCTATTCGATCAGATGAAGTTAGCCACAGTGTTCTCCAAGATGGATCTGCGGAGTGGCTACTACCAGATGCGTGTGAAGGATGATGATGTTCCGAAGACAGCGTTCAGAACTCGCTATGGGCATTATGAATTTTTGGTCATGCCTTTTGGTTTGAAAAATGCCCCTGCTGCGTTTATGGACCTGATGAACTGAGTATTCCGCCCATACCTCGACAAGTTTGTGGTGGTGTTTATTGATGATATTTTGGTTTATTCCGAGACGTTGGAACAACATCGCGAACACTTGCGGATTGTACTCAACACATTGCGAGAAAATAAATTATATGCAAAATTCTCAAAATGTGAGTTCTGGATAAAGGAAGTAATGTTTCTTGGTCATGTGATTTCTGCCGGCCATATAGCTATTGATCCTGCGAAGGTAGAAGCTGTGACAAAGTGGAAAGCTCCGAGAAACCCGTCTGAAATCCGTAGTTTCCTTGGTTTAGCTGGTTACTATCGGAAGTTTATCAAAGGGTTTTCTGAGTTGTCTTTACCTTTAACCAAGTTGACTCGGAAGGAAGTCAAGTTCACATGGACCCCTGAATGTGAGGACAGTTTTCAGAAGTTGAAGATGAGTATGACTTCTGCTCCAGTGCTCGCTTTGCCTGTTGAGGGTATACCCTATGTCATCTACACTGATGCATCCCGACAAGGCTTGGGGTGTGTTCTGATGCAAGACGGAAAGGTGATCGCCTATGCTTCTCGACAGTTGAAACCTAATGAAGCTAATTGGCCTACGCATTATTTAGAGCTGGCTGCCATAGTTCATGCTTTGAAGATCTGGCGACACTACTTCCATGGAGAAAAGTTTGAAGTCTTTTCTGATCACAAGAGTCTGAGATATCTATTGACTCAGAAGGATCTGAACATGCGACAACGTAGGTGGATGGAATATCTTAAAGATTACAATTTCACCATCACTTATCATCCTGGTAAAGCAAATGTCGTAGCTGATGCTTTAAGTCGCAAGAAGGATGCTGTTTGTGCTGCTCTGAGATGTTCTGTGTGGGAAAACCTTCAACATGTGGCCAGTTGGAAACCTCAACCTATCGATTCAGTGGATGAAGATAAGTTGCTTGTTCATATGGCCAGTCTGACTGTTACACCAACCTAGATCTTAGAAGTCTAGTCTGCACAGTTGGAGAGTTCCGAGCTTGAAGAGTTGAAAGCTTTATCTCAAAAACCGCAATCTGACTTCTCTGTCAGAGTGGATGGTGCTATCCGCTTCAGACAAAGGTTGTGGATACCTGATGTTGGTGATCCGAGACATGAGGTCCTGAGTGAAGCTCATGGTTCCAATTACACTATTCACCCTGGCACAACCAAGATGTACAAGGACTTACAGCGAAGTTTCTGGTGGAAGAATATGAAGAATGATATAGCTCTGTTTGTGGCAAAGTGCTTGACATGTCAAAAAGTCAAGATTGAACATCAACAACCTGGTGGTCTTCTTCATCCTATTGAGATTCCAGAATGGAAATGGGAGAAGATCACAATGGACTTTGTTACTGGGTTCCCTAAGTCCAAGAGAGGTTATGATGCTGTTTGGGTGGTGATTGATCGGCTTACCAAATCTGCTCATTTCTTGCCTTTCAAAACCACGTATAAAGTTGCTGAGATGGCTCAGTTGTATGTGGAGTGGATAGTTCGTCTGCATGGTGTCCCTGCTGTGATAGTTTCTGATCGAGACCCAAAATTTACTTCTCATTTGTGGGGTCAGATTCAGGAAGAGATGGGTACTGATCTGCGTTTCAGCACTGCTTACCATCCACAAACTGATGGTCAGTCCGAGAGAACAGTTCAGATTCTGGAGGACTTGCTTCGTGCTTGTGTGATGGATTGGGGTGGTGTCTGGGATCAGTATTTACCATTAGCAGAGTTTGCTTACAACAATAGTTACCAAGCCAGTATTGGTATGCCACCTTTTGAAGCTCTCTATGGTAGACCTTGTCGTTCACCTTTGCACTGGGATGATGCTGGTGAACGTTCCCTAGTGAAGTCTGATGACATGCAGATGATGCTGGAGAAGATACAATTGATTAAGAAACAGATGAAAGCTGCCCAAGACAGACAGAAGTTGTATGCTGATAAGAAGAGGTCTGATGTAAGCTTCTTAGTGGGTGACTATGCTTTTCTAAAGATCAAGCCTATACGTTCTATTGCAAGATCAAAAGTAAAAGGCAAGTTGAGTCCTCGCTATGTTGAACCATTTGAGATCTTAGATAAAGTGGGAGATTGTGCATATCGCCTAGCTTTGCCTCCTGCTTATGATAAGATTCACAATGTGTTCCATGTTTCTGTGCTGAGGAAGTACGTTAAGGATCCATCTCCATTGAACCTGTGGAGATTAATGAGAACCTGACATATGAAGAACTACCTGTGAAGATCCTTGACTCCCGAGTAAAGCAACTGAAGAATAAGGAGATAGAGTTAGTGAAGGTTTTATGGAGATACCATGGTTTAGAAGAAACCACCTGGGAGTTGAGAGATGAGATGTTACGTACTCACCCTTCCCTCTTTGTATGAGATTTCGGGGACGAAATCCTTTTTAAGGGGTGGAGTGCTGTAACATACTGAAATCTCCTTTGTACCTCTTTGTACTCTTTTCTATAAGCTTTGACCTTCATTTTCATTCCTTTTGTCCTTGGTCTTGATTTAAAAGAAATTTAGATGGTTATTGGTTAAATATTTCCCATATATTCTTATTTCAAGGTCTTATGTACAAAAGACTCAGTTAGAATTAGACAAGGGGTTTAAAATGCAATTTCACCTTAAGAAATAAAAAGGGGATAAAATAATTCGTCCTAGAATCTTCTAGTGTTTCCTAGAATATAAGAAATAAGAAGAAAATCCGAATTTTATAAAAAGAAAGAAGATAAATATAATGAGTAAAGGAAATATGAGAAAATATGAGTAAAAGAGATAATTACAAAGATTTTTGCAACAAATAAGATAATATGAAACCATCATGATAATTTGATAGTTTAATTCGTTTCCTTGAACAAAAAGTGACTTAAGAGTCAAGTATTATTTAAAATGAAAATATAAATAACATTATTAATGGAATATAGGAAATAAGCCAATAAAAAGAAATAAAATACTTAATGCTCTCAAATCAGGGAAATAACTTCAAATTCGTATTCTAAACATAAAAATAAGCCTCTGTGCAAATTTGCAACTAATTTGGATAATGTATGAATAATAAGAAAAATAGGAGAGAGAAAGTGTGTAGAATGTTCTAATTAATTTAATAAATAAAAAGATAATGTCAACTTGTGAAGATAATTGCAAAATCGTGTTCCAACCCTTTAGGGAGACTTAAGGGTAAAGTTACATTAATTTTAGATAATGTTATCACTTCTTTTGAGGGAGGAAAGAGAAAATGACATATTAATTTTTTCACCTATTAAACTTTCTCAAAATGAAAAACTAACTCCATATTCGGATTCTACACGTCGAAATAAGTCATAATATAAATTTTCATAATTTAGAGCCTCCAAAATAAGAAAGAGAAAAACATTTAAAATCTAATAGTTTTAATCGACTTTTGCTCAGGGATATTTCCCTGATCTAATGCACGATCGAACGACCCAGATTGTTTGATGGACCCACGTCCATCGATCCAACGGCTCGTGGTCGTCTTCTACCTTGAGTCGGATTAGGCAACAGACTTGGTTTTTCATTTTCTTAAAATCGCAATAACTTGAGATTTACTCAACGATTTTCCTTGATTTTTGTTGCGTTGGTTTCCTTGCGAGATTTCGCACAGAATTATCCCAACTTTTGCGAGCTTTGATGCGTATTTGGGAAATGCCCAAAGTAGCCGCCGGACACTTCCCTTTGCTCCTACCCACATCCTAGTCTAGGGTTCCTTGCCTATAAATAACTCAACCATTGCGACCGCCATCACCTTAGCAACCTGTTCGTACCTCCAATTTGGATTTTCGTGGACGTTTCGACCCCCGACGAGCAGCCGAAGGTCCCTAGCTTGCGGCACTTCTCCCTCTCTGTTCCAGCCACCTCGGTTCGAATCAAAGGTACCATTGCGTTCGTCTCGTTCTTATCTTTCTTTCGACTATCTAAACGCACGTTTTCATCAAGTATAGCGATTTTGCCCAAATCGGCCGAGCAAGCAGCTCGCGCACGACCGAGCTTGAAGACGACGCATATTTGACGTTTTTGCCCCTCCGTCCTCTTCTTCTTTCATTTTCTCGCCGAGGACACGACAGTCCTTTACCCTGTTTAAACGCCGGGTCGCTCGACCGGTGGCGAGAGGTCCTGAGAAGCGGGCCGCCGCTCTCAGCCGCCCCCGACCGCTCGCTGCGGTTGGCTTTGCCTACGTGGCAAGCTACTATTGGTCGGAGTAAAATAATTTTTATTAATTAATCCTGTGGTAAAAAATTAAAAATAAATAGTGTTTTGAAATCAGGAAAATGAGATCTATTTAATAAAAATTTTCTTGAGATCTGGTTTTGAGTTTTTCGAAAACGTGTTTTTAAAATCGATTTAATTAACTTAAAATCCCTAAAATTTATCTTAAAGTCTATATTTCCAAAATATACAATATTATATGTTGTTTTGATTAGGAAAACCTAACTAAGACGATTATGAGGTTTTTGAAGTCTGAATCGTGAGTTTGTACAAAAGTTAGTAAATTAGGGTTTTTAATCTTTTAAGTGAATACATGTAATTCTAATAAATGAATATAATGATGTATTAGGAAGTTTGGGGTTATAGTTCGTGTGAAGACTTGAAAAAGGGAACTTAGGACACCTGTGGCCAAGGTATGTGATTAGTATGTGTTTTATATGAGTCTTGTTGTACATCTACCTATCAGTTGGGAAGTACTTAATCCAATTCCTAGATTTCTTCTATGAGGTTTAATTTGATCTAAACCATTGAATTTCTTGAAACCTAAATGTCTTATTTTCCTCAAAAATTAGATATAGTATTCTCTTGTTTGGGTATTCATACCCCACTGCCATGATTTATATTCTTTTGCTTATCTTGCCATAAATCTCTTATTAGCATGAAATTAAATGTTCTATTTAAATTTTAAGTAGTGGTACTTATGTACAACCACCCATAGAGGGCATGTATAAAATCGCCCTAGGGGAATGTTTATTATTCTCCCCATTAAAAATTTGTAGGTGACTTGGAAATGTTTATAATTCTTCCCTCACCTAAGGTTAGAGGTTCGGTAGGTGCCTCAACCCTACTTAGTTAGATAGACATATTAATAAACATGCTAAAACCTTTACTTACTTTGTTAATGGCAAGTTCTCTTATGAAAACCTCATACTCTTTGATATCCTCTTACACCAAATACTTGGTCTAGTTTACTTGTTACATATTTCTTTGCCTTTGATAGATTATTAGTGTAACACATACTTTTCTTGTTTTCCCTCTTGCTGGGTGCCTTCCCAACCACCCAGGTGTTGGAGCTGTTCAAGGAGAAGGAAGGACTTGAAGAAAGAAACCTTGCTGTGATCGTTTGCTTGAGAAGAAGGATGGCTAGGTTGCTACATCTAGATCCTCTATTCTATCTTATCTTTTCTTTTAGAAAGCAATGATGTAATAAACAATAAAGCCATTAGAAGGCTTGATATTTCTTCCTTTCCGCTGCTATTGACATTTTATTATGTATCTGGAATCATGCTTATTTATTTGAATTATTATGCAACCATCCTCAAAAGTCTCAATTTTTGTTAAAAATTGTGGATGTTGTATTTCCTTTAAATTTTAGTAAGGAGGTGATCTTGCCTCTTTACAGATCAAGCTCACAAGCACACCTCTACATGGGTGAAGCCTATGTTCAAACTTATGTTTGCTCAAGGTTATCCCTATCCCTTTATGCTTATCTCATCGGCTATCCATCGTACTCTCCTAGCCAGGGTTTCAACCTACTGCTCTCTCTACCGATGTACTCTGGGTGACTACTATACCATGCTCATGGGGTTTCCATAGGTTCTTCACTAACCTCCTCATTGAAGGAGCTATCCTTCATTCTAACGTGCACGACCCCTTTCCAGGGTTGGGTTGCCAAAGGTACTAGGTTATCCAACCTCTCATGGCTCATATGGCATCCCAAGGCATGTCCACCCTCAAACCTGGTCTATCATGACATCTAACTCATCCTGTCATCTCTTGAACCAACACTTAGGGTTAGGGTTTGCATCATCCAGAGGATGTGCCAAGTCTCCACTTATAATGGAGGTCTCTACCTCCAAAACTAACTCTCTTTACTTATCCTCCTGACAAGAAGGTATAGACTCAGGTCTCTCCTGAGATCATGACAACTTATGTCATATGACCTAAGCATGTATCTAATCTTTAGTTTGCGCTTAATCTATTAAGATTATGTCCACGAGATCTTATTTACATGCCTTTCATTAATTTGGTGGAGGATTCCTTGAACCTTATCAACCTTACCCGTACCTCGAGAGGGTGAGAAAAAGAGAGAAAACCCTAATCCTTAAGGTCCTTAACAACATTCGAGTTAAGAAGGGATGAACAAGATGAGAGAGAGTCCTAAAGATATCTTATTTCAAATCATACCCTAAGACTTTGGCCAGGCAGTCAGACAAATCCGGGAGTCATCGTATTCTGACTAGCGGTGCGGAGGAAAATATTGCTAGCCCCCAGTCATGATCCTTTTCTAGACACCTCCGTCTTTCAGACAATCCTCTAATAACTCCCTTGGGTTCTATGGAGTTTGAAAAATTTAATTACTATTAATGGTTAAGTGAGGAACCTACGCTCTAATACCAAATGTTACAACCCCACCTTCCGGTAACCCCCAATTAATGGAGACCGATAGGTTGAAGCCGCACCCATACCTTCCAGATCAAAGGTTCAACATTTAACCAAGAAAAAATATTAAATTTCAACAGACTAAATTGGAAAGCTGTAAGAAAATAAACTTTTTCATACCTTTTTGAAAACTTGGATCTCTAAACTTCTATCCACTTATGGATTCTACATCGAACTAATCCTCGTAGTATTTTACTTCATGTATTTCACAATATGATGATTTACTGTTTGTCCTTTTGGCTTGTACCTAAAATGCCGACAAACAAAACGTCAGTCAGCCGAAGATGGTATGTGGGGGAAACAATAATCGTGCAATTATTTATAACAATGTATTACAACCAATTACCATTTAACAAACAATTTTACAGTTTAAATATAACGACACGATCCATTTATATCCTATCCCCAATATACCCCTCATGATCCCACCTAACAGGTGAATCAGTTTCTAGGGTTGAGTCACATGGCACTACCCGTAGATAGCCCACTCCTTAACTCATGGCATGCTATGAGTCACATGGCACTATACATGTGTAGCCCAGTTTCTAACTCATGATAGCCTAGACCTTGCTCTAGGTTACCCTTTTTAGCCTTTTCATAGCCACAGTGGTGGACCCCGATGTAAGCCAGTTATATGTATACATTTATAGTGATAGTCATAGTCACTCTATAGTTGCATGAAATAAAAGCATCCAACAGTTAATTTCAAGCAACTGATAAAACCTCGACAAACCCTCAGAAAACTAACTCAAAATATTCAAAAGCGTAACCACATACCTGATTTGATGATTTCACAAGCATTAAGCAAATCCAACCAAGAAAGCAATCCAAGCAAGCAATTCAACAATCACATAATTCCTGAAAAGAATATGTACTATATTTATTACACACTTTATCAAGAATCTACTTTACTGACTTGGATTCACTTTCTAAGGTTTCTGTATCCATTTTAGGGTTTTGTTTCGCAATTAGGGTTTCCCTTCATCTTTTACCATATTAAAACCTAATTTTATGCCATTACGCATAAACCCTTATTATCTCATCTATTCTTCAATATTAAGGTTATCTTAACAACATATAATTCTATTTTCATATTACAGGCACATTACTCATCAATTATTTTCATTAAGCTTCTTTTACATTAAAGCTATTATTTTTATCCTTTTAATCCATGCCAAGATCATTATATGCACCTATCATCAATTCAAAGTTCATTAGGGTCTAATTAACATATGAACTCATTTTACCATCATTTCCACCTTTTATTCCTGAGAAAACCCTAATGACTACATATAGGGTATTTATCCAGAATTAAGGACTTTTGTACTCTAAATAGATTAGAGCCATCATATCTCAGTTTTGTACATGAATTTCACCAATTAAAATAATTAAGGGTCATAATTACCACAATTAGGGTTCAAGGTTCATTAAAATAGAGTTATGCACATGAAACAATAAATTAATCAAATTACACAAAAAGATCATTCTTTTAGATCTAATGTATCCATAATAAACAGGCTAATACTTTTCAAATTAACCTATTAAACCTCAAAGATTCATCCTTCATACTCAATTAGAGTTTCTAATTGTCTTTTAATACATTTTCTATCACATTAATATACTTTTGCAAAACGAGATATATTTAGGTTACCAAACTATTTTTATCATGTTCCTCGTATTTTTCTGGTCAACTTTCATATATAAAGTTTTGTCATTAGAGCTTCCTAGCAATTTCTATGAATTTTGCAAGAAAACATATTTTCTGGAATATTCGATCAGAGAGGCTGTTTACCTTTTCTTTTGAAAAAATGAGAGCTTTTGGATCGTCCCTGCGGTCAGCAGTTGGCCCGATCCCCTGGCTGTGGCTGCTCGCACCCACTAACTTTAGTCTTGAGGCACGAATTAACCTGGGTTGTGGATACCCCTCGCGAGCCTATCGTGGACCTCGATCGGTCGGTTCTCCTCGCTTCTTCTTCCCCCTTTCTACACATAGAACCCACTACGGTGCCGAGATGGAAGCTCACTGGAGATAGGATGATCGAGAGAGGGAGCGGAAATTTGAGGCTAGAAACGTGCCGCTCGAGTTCACAACTCTTGGCCGAGACTAAGGGTGGTCTCATATATAGGTTCGGGTGTCTGGATTAGGGTTTTCAACCCTCACCGCCCATGGAATAACCTGCCAATTTGGGTGTTTCTTCCAGAATCGTCGAAACCACCTACAATCTAGGGTTGTCTTGTTCGGAATCCTCCCCTGGAGCCAACGACGCCCTTTTTTATCTTTGTGCATGGTCAAATTTGTGAGAAATCGGAAGGGAAAGATCCCTCTAAACATAACCTGTGCTCGAGTTCCTTTGGAACTGGGCGATGAGCGGCCCTTGTTGGATCCAGATCTAACGACCCTCAATTCTCGCGTACAACTGAAAAGGAAAAAAGAATTCCTATTTTAAAGACAATTCCTTATTAATTAGGATATCTTGGAAAAATCACAACTCCTAATCCATAGCTCCGTTTTAGCCCAAAGTTTGAGGGAAAGTCTATAAAGACTTAATATACCTCTCTACAAAAATTGGGCTCATTATCTAAAATAAATCGTATCTTTTCTTTGGGTTCAAGATATTACTCAATTAGGCTGATTTCTCATATCTTTTCTCTTTCTTATTTTCTTATTTCCATTATTTCTATTCATTGCAATCCAAGAAAGCAAGTGGGGTTCGAATTATTTCTCATTATGACCAAACCTTCACTTCTCTCTTTATTTCTTGCATCATCTTCTTATTTCTTTATTAAAATATCTTTTTTTGAGGATTTCTCTTTATCTCTCTTTTTATTTTCCTTATTAAAATTCCTTTTAACATTAGGAACCTTATGGATACGAAAATTCACCAAAGATAACTTAATTATACATCTTTCCACTTATTTTTCATATTTTATCATTATTTTCAATTTCTTTCTTCACAAAGAAATATTTAATTGATATTTTCTTTTCTTATTACATTCTCTATGCAACTTTGGACTCCTTGGAACCCAAGGAACCCAAGAGGCACGAAATCCCTCTTTGGATTTGCCTTCTAGAGGTTTCCATATTTTTCTTTTCTCAAATATTCAATTATTCATTAACTAATTGAATTTTCTTATTATTTGGGCCCAAAAGCCAATAAATCCCACAACACAAACATCAAGGCTATTGTAAACAAAATCCATGTATTCAAAATGAATTATATCATTATTTATTCAAATAGTTTTAATATGAGAAGTTACATTTCTCACCAAATGAACCCAAAAATTGGGGTTGTAACAAGTTGCTTAGCAATAAATCTGTAATTATATAAGTACTTTAAACTGTTTCTTTGAAGTACTCATTCACTGAGCGAGTAGGCTCACCCCTCTACTCACAATTTTTATGGAAATCACATGGACATTGAAGAAGGTCAAAGCATCAGAGTAGATCTACCACAGGAGTTAAGTATGAGATTAGTTGAGTTCAGTCGGTACCTGTCACTCTAGGTCCTTGTATAGATGTGAGAGAGTTGTAAATAATTTTTGTATCTTTGTTTCTTTAATAAGAGAGAATCTATCTGATTATCATGTCGTATGTACATGGAGGTGTGAGAAACATAATGAATGTATGGATGTGTATCATTAATGTTGAGATCATATTAGAGTAATCACATATTTTCTCTTGTAATGTTTGTTTATGTGATTGAATGCGAGAAAATAAAGATTTTGAAATAAAAGAAATAAAAAAAAGTCAGGAGTGAACTTTGTATTAAGTGTAATCCTCAAACTCATACCCTAATCTCATGATTAGTGGTAATCATGGGATGTGGGTGTGACACTTCTTTTAACAGATTCAACTTATAGGTAATTAACCGGCTAGCTAGCAAAAAAAAAGAGAAAAAACCAGCTAGCTCGTCATTGAGCTGCCATAACAAAATAACTGTCAGCTCTAATGACTCCCAAGCTTCCTGAGCTTCTGTTAGAAGCTGTCCATCAGTCATCAGCCAGCTCATTTTCTTTCTCTCTTTTACGTGTAACATTGTCGTACTGGGCCAAATCCCAAACAACTGTGAACTCTTTTTTTTGAAGGTTACTGTATTGAACTTATCTCATCGACTACTGTTAGATAATTGATTACGACAGTTAGTAGTTACGTAACTGCTGTAACTAATAGTTAGTTACTATAGCAGCTCATTAATGTAGCTAGACTATTGTGGTAATCATTTATTTAGCATGGGTTAAGCCCAATGTAGTGCAGCAAGTACATGTGAGAATGTAGTGTTGTTTCTAGTGCAAATGGCAAAGAAGTTTTATCCCATATTGCTCACACCTAGAACTTTTGTGGTCCTCATATGTAGGATCACATGGGGCACTAGTGTCCAAAGAAGTCCTAGGAAGGAGGTATGCTCACCTCCTTGGTGGGTGGGGTTACCACATCACAACGCACGCACGCACGCGCGCGCGCGCACGCCACACCTCGCCTCGCCTGGCCGGGCCGGGCTCGGGCTTGGGCTTGTGGCTTGTGGATTGTGGATTGTGGAGAATGTCTTCCGTCTTCCGTCTTCTTTCACTAGGATACAACTACGTAATTAATTACTCGTGTAATTAATTGTTGCTTTCTTATTCGGATTTCTTAAATCCTAATTAGAAAGTGTTTCTCTTTTACGGATTATTCCCGTATTGTGTACGAGAGCAACCGAGTGTTGCGTCTAACTGGGAATAGGATTATGGACGTACGTGACTATATATATAACTCCGATCATTAGGGTTAAACACACCGAAAACAGTTTCTGCCGCCATGTGTTTTGTGAACCCTAATCCCGAGTGCGAGAGTCGTCGTCCCCGGAGTTTCTTTGCGGAGTTGTCCTCCTGTGCAAAGCGAAACTCGTCCTTCCCTTCAGACGCAGCTGTCAGGCGGTGGTACCTGCGGTGGCTGTGCTGCACTGGTAGCAGTGCGACGTGTGCGAGCAAGACGTGAAACAACTTCCAGGTTCGTGCCGGATCGAGACTGGGAGAACGGTGCCTATCCGCGAGGATTGTCGGGCACTGGTTTCTTTAAGTAACACGTTCTTTTCTCAACGAATGATCTGGTTTGCGAATCTAACCCTTAAATTTTGTTCTCCTGCATTGCTGGTTCTTCGAATCTTATTTTGGATCTGCCTGCACTGTTAATTAATTTGCACCTGACACTGTTGCATGAACGACATTAACCTATTTTATCAACAGTCTTAAAGAAACCATTATTTCTGTCGTTAATTAACATGGCCGGTCAGGGTAATTCGGGATGTAGGATTGATACAACCAATATGCCTGAAAAATTTACTGGTACGAACTTTGCCCGTTGGCAGAGTCGTATGGAAATTTGGCTGAATATTGCGAGATATGATCAGTATTTAATTGAAACTGAACCTGTATCTGATGACACTATTCCTGATAATGCAAACATTATTGCTAATTGGAAGAAGGGTGATAAAACGTGCCGCGGGTTGATTCTGTTTGGTTTAAATAACAAACTGTATGACTCTTACTCAAAGCCGCCAGTCACTACGTCCAAGGTTTTATGGGAATTGCTAGTTAAGAATTTTAGCACTGAAAATCAGGGTGTTGAAAAATACTGCGTGTCTAAATTTCTTAAGTTTCAGATGGTTGAGGGTAAATTAGTTTCTGATCAAACACACGATCTACAACTCCTAGTTCATGAACTCTCAGATGCCAAGATGGTGTTGCCTGAGAAATTCGTTGTTATGTCTATCATAGAAAAGTTCCCTAAGTCTTGGGAATCGTTTGGTATGTCCCTGAAGCATCGCAAAGGGACACACTCCATGGATGAATTAATGATGGATATTAATATACAAGAAGAACACTTAAAGGAGAAAGGGGTCAAGGTGCCTACTGATGCTAATCCAACTGTTAATCTTACTTCTACGAAAAACACCAAAGATAAGAAATCTAAGAATGCACATAAACCCAAGGCAAAGATCCAAAAGAAACCGAAGAACAAACCTTGTTGGACTTGTGGACAGGTTGGCCACTGGAACAAGGATTGTCCTAATAAGAAGGCAAAGAAAGCTACCGCATCTGCAACTGAGGAGGCTGTGGTCAACATGATGACTACATCCTTAAACCTCAATGATGGGTACGTGTCTATTAAACCTGAAATTCTCTCTATATTTGAACCACTTTATTGGATAATTGACACTGGGGCTAATGTACATGTATGTGCTGATAAATCCCTGTTTGTGTCTTATCAGGCCTCTCGAGGTCGGTCCGTGACTTTGGGCGATTCCAGCTCTGCAGAAGTCAAAGGCGAAGGACGGGTGGACTTGAAGTTCCCTTCGGGGAAGGTTTTGACTCTTAACAGGGTCAGACATGTTCCAACCATTCGACGCAATATCCTTAGTGACGTCATATTAGTTAGAGAAGGTTATAGAGTAGACTGCAAATGTAATAAGGCTATTATTACACGCCTTCGTGATTCTTTGTTTTTTGGCAAGGGGTACTTATGTGACGTGGAGAACTTGTTTAAGATTCATGTTGAACCTGTTTCAAATTCCGTTTTAAATTTGAATGATTATAGTTCTGTTTGCATGAATCTTGTTTCATTCGATGTATGGCATTCACGTTTGGGACATGTTAATGTTGCCTCAATGAAGCGTATGATGAATCTAGATTTGATCCCTAAATCTGAAGTTAGCAACAATAAATGTGAAATCTGTGTTCAAGCTAAATTGCCTAGGAAGCCTTTTCATTCTGTGAATAGGAATTCGGAAATTTTGGATTTAGTTCATACAGATATCTGTGAATTTAATGGTGTTGCTACGAGAGATCAAAAGTGTTATTTTATAAATTTTATTGACGATGCGATTAGATATTGTTATGTCTATTTACTTAGAAGTAAAGATGAGGCATTGGATAAATTTCAAATTTATAAGAAAGAAGCTGAAACTCAAACTGGTAAAGTACTTAAACGGTTAAGGTCTGATAGGGGAGGAGAGTATACCTCGAATTTGTTTTTGGAATTTTGCCAATTACATGGTATAGTTCATGAGGTAACTGCTCCTTATTCACCACAATCAAATGGGATAGCTGAACGTAAAAACCGAACCTTAATAGATATGGTAAATACCCTACTCCAAACGTCTGGATTACCCAACTTTATGTGGGGGGAAGCTTTGAATACGGCTTGCCATATTCTGAATAGAGTTCCCCATAAACATTCAGAGAGTAGTCCTTTTGAGTTATGGAGAGGAAGGAAACCGAGTCTTAAATATCTTTGAGTGTGGGGGTGCCTTGCTAAGGTACTTGTCCCTGAACACAAAAGGAAGAAATTAGGACCGAAAACGGTTGATGCCATATTCTTAGTTTATGTAGAGACAAGTTATGCTTATAGATTCCTGATTGTAAAATCAGATATCTCTGGCATTGAGGTCAATACAATTGTGGAATTACGTGATGCAACATTCTTTGAGGATGTGTTTCCTATGAAAACTGGTGTGCCCAATGAAGTTTCTCAAGAAGATTCATTTACCACAGGTTCCATTCCCGAGCACGTGGAAAGGATGACAAATGTGGGAGGCGACTCAGAACAAGCTATTTCTGAATCTGATGATTCTGAAGAAATAGTTGAACTAAGGAGAAGTAAACGGCCTAGGACATCAAAGGACTTTGGAAGTGAGTTTCTCACTTACAATGTTGAGGATGATCCTGTTACTTTCAAACAAGCTATAGAATCTCCAGAAGCTAAGTTTTGGAAAGAAGCCGTTAATGATGAAATCCAATCAATTCTCTCGAATGGAACTTGGGAATTGGTGGATTTGCCTCCTGGTTGTTCTGCAGTTGGTTGCAAATGGATTTTTAAGAAGAAACTTAATGCGGATGGGACAATCAATAAGTATAAGGCTAGGTTAGTTGCTAAGGGTTACACACAAAGGGAAGGAATAGATTATTTTGATACCTATTCACCTGTTTCCCGCATGACCACAATCCGAGTGCTTATAGCATTGGCTTCCATTTATAATCTCTATGTCCATCAGATGGATGTGAAGACCGCGTTCTTACATGGTGATCTTCAAGAAGAGATATATATGGAACAACCTGAGGGATTTGTGGGTCGTGGGAATGAGTCCAAAGTGTGAAAACTTGTTAAGTCATTATATGGCTTGAAACAAGCCCCTAAGCAATGGCATGAGAAGTTTGATTCTGTGATATCATCGTTTGGCTTTATTTCTAATGAATTTGATAAGTGTCTCTACTGCAAGGTTGTCAATAATGGATTCATTTTGTTATGCTTATACGTCGATGATATCCTGCTTTTTGGTTCCGATATGAAAGTAGTAAAAGAGACAAAGTCATTCTTGTGTAGCAAGTTTGAGATGAAGGATATGGGTGTCGCTGATGTGATTTTAGGGCTTAAAATCATAAGGTCTACTGATGGTATAACTCTCTCTCAGTCTCACTATGTTGAGAAGATACTGGAGAGGTTTGAGTACACATCACGTAAACCAGTTAAGACTCCATATGATTCATCCAAACCCTTGTTCAAGAATGAGGCTGGGGTTCCAGTGTCTCAATTACGATACTCTCAGATTATCGGAAGTTTGATGTATCTTATGAACTGTACACGTCCAGACATTGCGTTTGCCGTGAACAAGTTAAGTAGATACACCAGTTGTCCCGACAAGACCCATTGGAAAGCTCTTGACAGAGTTCTGAGGTATATCAAGGGAACACGTTCCCTTGGGCTGCATTATGGTAAACATCCTTCCGTAGTCGAAGGATATAGTGATGCAAGATGGATTGCCGTGAATTCTGGGAGTAATGGTGTCTCAGGATATGTATTCCTGTTGGGAGGAGGAGCTGTTTCCTGGAGGTCTAAGAAACAGACCATATTGTCTCGGTCCACTTTTGAGGAAGAGTTGTGTTCTTTAGATGAAACTGGATTGGAAGCTGAATGGCTACATGGACTTATGTCTAGTTTACCTATGGTAATGAAGCCACTTCCTGCAATTTCAGTTCACTGTGACAGTACTACAACTATTGCTAAGATAAAGAGTTCCAAGTACAATCAAAAACAGCGTAGACACATCCAAGTCAGATTGAAATCTGTAAGGGAGTTAGTGTCTAATGGGGTCATGGCTGTGGACTACGTCGGTACCAAAGATAATACAGCTGATCCTTTCACTAAAGGTCTTACCTTGGTTTTAGTGGAGAAATCCAGGTTGGGAATGGGAGTGAAACCCCTATAGATTTGCAGGCAGTAGCAACCCAACCCAAAAGAGTGGAGATCCCACAAATTGGGTTCAATGTGGTAATAACAAGCTGTCGGGTAAATCAGATGACACTATGTATTCTTGTTTGATGCTTCTTGCATCTATGTGTCTCTTCCCTGGGAAACTTGTTAGTGTCATGACTGCAAGTTAGTAAGAGAGTAGTCTCTTAATGGTGTCAAGTCTTAGGACAGGATGTTAGCAGTACATCCTTGGAGACTCCAGCTAAGTGATTGATGTTGTGTAGGCCGCAACAGGAGAATTGGGTTGTTCTCTGTTATCAATCATGATTTATATTTTGTATGCATGGCCTTAATGCATTGTTTTCTTTCTACCATGTCTTTATTGTGTTGTTACCAACCTATACTCTTGTACCCAAGGTTCAAGTTTAAGACTTTTGTTCACCTAGTTCCTACGAGGGTCACAGTTGGATAACTCAGGTAGATTCAAACCGAAAGGTATCTGCTGAAAGCACAATATGGAGGACTGAATGGTAGAGCACACTACACATTGGACTTTGTGGGGGATTGTTAGATAATTGATTACGGCAGTTAGTAGTTACGTAACTGCTGTAACTAATAGTTAGTTACTGTAGCAGCTCATTAATGTAGCTAGACTATTGTGGTAATCATTTATTTAGCATGGGTTAAGCCCAATGTAGTGCAGCAAGTACACGTGAGAATGTAGTGTTGTTTCTAGTGGAAATGGCAAAGAAGTTTTATCCCATATTGCTCACACCTAGAACTTTTGTGGTCCTCATATGTAGGATCACATGGGGCACTAGTGTCCAAAGAAGTCCTAGGAAGGAGGTATGCTCACCTCCTTGGTGGGTGGGGTTACCACATCACAGCGCGCGCGCGCCACGCCACGCCTCGCCTCGCCTGGCCGGGCCGGGCTCGGGCTTGTGGCTTGTGGATTGTGGATTGTGGATTGTGGAGAATGTCTTCCGTCTTCCGTCTTCTTTTTGCACTAGGATACAACTACGTAATTAATTACTCGTATAATTAATTGTTGTTTTCTTATTCAGATTTCTTAAATCCTAATTAGAAAGTGTTTCTCTTTTACGGATTATTTCCGTATTGTGTACGAGAGCAACCGAATAGGATTATGGACGTACGTGACTATATATATAACTCCGGTCATTAGGGTTAAACACACCGAAAACAGTTTCTGCCGCCGTGTGTTTTGTGAACCCTAATCCCGAGTGCGAGAGTCGTCGTCCCCGGAGTTGCTTTGCGGAGTTGTCCTCCTGTGCAAAGCGAAACTCGTCCTTCCCTTCAGACGCAGCTGTCAGGCGGTGGTACCTGCGGTGGCTGTGCTGCACTGGTAGCAGTGCGACGTGCGCGAGCAAGACGTGCAACAACTTCCAGGTTCGTGCCGGATCGAGACTGGGAGAACGGTGCCTATCCGCGAGGATTGCCGGGCACTGGTTTCTTTAAGTAACACGTTCGTTTCTCAACGAACGATCTGGTTTGCGAATCTAACCCTTAAATTTTGTTCTCCTGCATTGCTTGTTCTTCGAATCTTATTTTGGATCTGCCTGCACTGTTAATTAATTTGCACCTGACGCTGTTGCATGAACGACATTAACCTATTTTATCAACAACTACTACCTAAAGTGCAACCGGGAGAGCGCAATAACACCAGCAGCAACGGTGTTAACCTGGGAAAAGAATCGTTCATCTAAAACGGTTTCCAGCTATGTTCATTTGATTGAACCTCAGTCATCTGGTGTAGTTAGTTTATAGTACGCGCACAGTTCCAAAAGAATTATCTTAAGTTGGTGGAAAAATGGACCGAGCGCGTGGTCGTGTTCTTGTCTATCTTACCTTAACAAAAGCGAGTTTCAGCTCTGTGTCTACGTGCTATCCACCTGTATGTGTGTATGGTTATCGTATTTGTACGTGTGCTACTCAATTTGTATAGTCTTCATCCGTAAAGTAAATTGGTCTCTATCTGCAAAAAGGTTTCTATCAGTAGCAATTTGTTTGGGAAACAAACCTAAATGACACATTTCCACATAAATATTTATCTAAATAGCACACTTTCGAACTAATTTCCAAAACTAGCACACTTTCTCTATAAAACGCCACATCAGATGGCATTTTACACCCAACACCGTCCATCATTCTGGAAACTCCACTTCTTATGGCGTATTACATGTTTTTATGACCAGCTAGTGGAAAACGTCGGTTTACTTGGCGTGTTTCATTTTTTCACTTACAAATCAACACATGTTCGCCGTCCTTACTCCCCTTCCTCTTCTTCTAATTGTTTGCTCCTCTCATTCACGTCAGTGCTCTTTAATGCTGTAATCCGCAATGTAACAGGGGAGGATGCTAATGGTCTCGACCAATCATCAAGGACGATGGACCCAACCAAGAAGAAAGTGTTGCTGGAGGTTGTCCTAGGGCTATGCGACGACCCGGACTTGACGGCCCTCCACCCGCGCCCATGCATCGAATACTATGTAGGCTGTCCGCCACGGTTCCCTCCGCCAAAAGCTCCCATTTCCTAAATTTTTCTCCCTCTTCAGCTGCCTCACCGGCATCTCAGTGGTTCGTCGCTCCCGCCGAACCTCTTCACCTGTGTGTCATCTCTAGTGAAGCTGATGCTCACCTCCATCCCAGGCCAGTTCAGGGTCGTGCCCGTGGTCACATTAGTGATGAATTGATATTCAATCCTCTCGAACACGTTGCTGATGTTGCCGTCCATGTCAAAGCCAAAGAGCATGTTCTTCGTTACCGTGCATTCAAGGTGAACGTTGGAGGAGAAATTAAAATAAGAAGATAAAAGGGAGAAATCATGGCAAATTTGCGAAAAATGAAACAAGCCAAGTAAACTGGTGTTTTCCAGCATGCTGGTCAAAGAAAACACGTAATACGCCATAAGAACTGGCGCTTTCGATACACTAACAATTCAGGCAGATCCAAAATAAGAAGCGAAAAACAAACAAAGCAGGAGAATAGAAAACATGAGTTAGATTCGTAAACCCGATTGTTTGTTGAGAAACGAACGTGTCACTTAAAGAAATCAGTGTCCGGCAATCATCGCGGATAGGCACCGTTCTCTGATCCGGCACGAACCTGGAACTTGCACGTCTTGCTCGCGCACGTTGCACTGCTACCAGTGCTGCTACCAGTGCAGCACAGCAACCGCAGGTACCACCGCCTGACAGTTGCGTCTAAAGGGAAGGATAAGTCGCGCTTCGCACAGAAGAACAACTCCACAAAGCGACTCCGGAACGACAGCTCTCGCACTCTGGATTAGGGCTCTCAAAACACACGTGAAACGGCGGCTGAATTGCGTTTGTTGTGTGTTTAACCCTAATGACCGGAAGTGTATATATAGCCACGCACGTCCCTAATCCTATTCCCAGTAAGACGCAAACTCTCGGTTGCTCTTGTACACAATACGGAATAATCCGCAAAAAAAGAAACACTTTCCAATTAGGATTTAAGAAATCCGAAATAGGAAAGAAACAATTAATTACATGAGTAATTAATTACTTGGTCGTATCCTAGTGCAAAAAGAAGACGAAAGACGGAAGACATTCTCTATAATCCACAATCCACAATTCACAAGCCACAAGCCACAAGCCCGAGCCCGAGCCCGAGCTCGGATCGGCGAGGCGAGGCGTGGCGAGGCGCGCACGTGCGTGCGTTGTGATGTGGCAATCCCACCCACCAAGGAGGTGAGCATACCTCCCTCCTAGGACTCCTTTGGACACTAGTGCCCCATGTGATCCTACATATGAGGACCACAAAAGTTCTAGGAGTGAGCAATATGGGATAAAACTTCTTTGCCATTTGCACTAGAAACAACACTATATTCTCACATGTACTTGCTGCACTACATTGGGATTAACCCATGCTAAATAAATGATTACTACAGTAAATGCACTACAGTAACGAGCTGCTATAGTAATTAGCAGCTACAGTAATTAGCAGCTACAATAATCATATATCTAATAATCCCCCACAAAGTCCAATGTGTAGTGTGCTCTACCATTCAATCCTCCATATTGTGCTTTCAGCAGATACCTTTCGGTTTGAATCTACCTGAGTTATGCAACTGTGACCCTCGTAGGAACTAGGTGAACAAAAGTCTTGAACTTGAACCTTGGGTACAAGAGTATAGGTTGGTAACAACACAATAAAGACATGGTAGTAAAGAAAACAATGCATTAAGGCCATGCTACAAAATTTTATATCACGATTGATAACAGAGAACAACCCAATTCTCCTGTTGCGGCCTATAAAACATCAATCACTTAGCTGGAGTCTCCAAGGATGTACTGCTAACATCCTCTCCTAAGACTTGACACCATTAAGAGACTACTCTCTTACTAACTTGCAGTCATGACGCTAACAGGTTTCCAGGAGATAGACACACAGATACTAGAAGCATCAAACAAGAATACATACACATTGAACCCAATTTGTGGGATCTCCACTCTTTTGGGTTGGGTTGCTACTGCCTGCAAATCTATAGGGGTTTCAGTCCCATCCCCAACCTGGATTTTTCCACTAAAGCTAAGGTAAGACCTTTAGTGAAAGGATCAACAATGTTATTTTTGGTACCGACGTAGTCCACAGCCACGAACCCATTAGACACTAATTCCCTTACAGATTTTAATCTGACTTGGATGTGTCTACGCTGTTTTTGATTGTACTTGGAACTCTTTATCTTAGCAATAGTTGTAGTGCTGTCACAGTGAACTAAAATTGCAGGAAGTGGCTTCATTACCATAGGTAAACTAGACATAAGTCCATGTAGCCATTCAACTTCCAATCCAGTTTCATCTAAAGCACACAACTCTGCTTCAAAAGTGGACCGAGACTATATGGTCTGTTTCTTAGACCTCTAGAAAATAGCTCCTCCTCCCAACAGGAATACATATCCTAAGACACCATTACTCCCAGAATTCACGGCAATCCATCTTGCATCACTATATCCTTCGACTATAGAAGGATGTTTACCATAATGCAGCCCAAGGGAACGTGTTCCCTTGATATACCACAGAACTTTGTCAAGAGCTTCCCAATGGGTCTTGTCAGGACAAGTGGTGTATCTACTTAACTTGTTCACGACAAACGCAATGTTTGGATGTGTACAATTCATAAGATACATCAAACTTCTAATAATCTGAGAGTATCGTAATTGAGACACTGGAACCCCAGTCTCATTCTTGAACAAAGGCTTAGATGAATCATATGGAGTCTTAACAGGTTTACGTGATGTGTACTCAAACCTCTCCAGTATCTTCTCAACATAGTGAGACTAAGAGAGAGTTATACCATCAGTAGACCTTATGATTTTAAGCCCTAAAATCACATCAGCGACACCCATATCCTTCATCTCAAACTCGCTACACAAGAATGACTTTGTCTCTTTTACTGCTTTCATATCGGAACCAAAAAGCAGAATATCATCGACGTATAAGCATAACAAAATGAATCCATTATTGACAATCTTGCAGTAGAGACACTTATCAAATTCATTAGAAATAAGGCCAAACGATGATATCACAGAGTCAAACTTCTCATGCCATTGCTTAGGGGCTTGTTTCAAGCCATATAATGACTTAACAAGTTTACACACTTTGGACTCATTTCCACGACCCACAAATCCCTCAGGTTGTTCCATGTATATCTCTTCCTGAAGATCACCGTGTAAGAACACAGTCTTCACATCCATCTGATGGATATATTGATTATAAATGGAAGCCAATGCTAAAAGCACTCGGATTGTGGTCATACGGGAAATAGGTGAATAGGTATCAAAATAATCTATTCCTTCCCTTTGTGTGTAACCCTTAGTAACTAACCTAGCCTTATACTTATTGATTGTCCCGTCTGCATTAAGTTTCTTCTTAAAAATCCATTTGCAACCAACTGCAGAACAACCAGGAGGCAAATCCACCAATTCCCAAGTTCCATTCGACAACATTGATTGGATTTCATCATTAACAGTTTCTTTCCAAAACTTATCTTCTGGAGATTCCATAGCTTGTTTGAAAGTAACAGGATCATCCTCAACATTGTAAGTAAGAAACTCACTTCCAAAGTCTTTGGATGTCCTAGGCTGTTTACTTCTCCTTGGTTCAACTATTTCTTCAGAATCATCAGATTCAGAAATAACTTGTTCTGAGTCACCCCCCACATTTGTCATCCTTTCCACGTGCTTGGGAATGGAACATGTGGTAAATGAATCCTCTTGAGAAACTTCATTGGGCACACCCGTTTTCATAGGAAACACATCCTCAAAGAATGTTGCATCATGTAATTCCACAATTGCGTTGACCTCAATGCCAGAGATATCTGATTTTACAATCAGGAATCTGTAGGCATAGCTTGTCTCTACATAACCCAAAAATACGGCATCAACCGTTTTCGGTCCCAACTTCTTCCTTTTGTGTTCAGGGACAAGTACCCTAGCAAGGCACCCCCACACTCGAAGATATTTAAGACTCAATTTCCTTCCTCTCCATAACTCAAACGGACTACTTTCTGAATGTTTATGGGGAACTCTACTCAGAAAATGGCAAGCCGTATTCAAAGCTTCCCCCCACATAAAATTGGGTAATCCAGATGTTTGTAGTAAGGTATTTACCATATCTATTAAGGTTTGGTTTTTACGTTCAGCTATCCCATTTGATTGTGGTGAATAAGGATCAATAACCTCATGAACTATACCATGTAATTGGCAAAATTCCAAAAACAAATTCGAGGTATACTCTCCTCCCCTATCAGACCTTAATCGCTTAAGTACTTTACCGGTTTGAGTTTCAGCTTCTTTCTTATAAATTTGAAATTTATCTAATACCTCATCTTTACTTGTAAGTAAAAAACATAATAGTATCTACTCGCGTCGTCAATAAAAGTTATAAAATAACACTTTTGATCTCTCGTAGCAACACTATTAAACTCACAGATATCTGTATGCACTAAATCCAAAATTTCCAAATTCCTATTCACAGAATGAAAAGGCTTCCTAGGCAATTTAGCTTGTACACAAATTTCACATTTGTTGTTGCTAATTTTAGATTTAGGAATAAAATCTAGATTCATCATACACTTCATTGAGGAAAAATTAACATGTCCCAAACGCAAATGCCATACATCGAATGAAACAAGATTCATGCAACAGAACTATAATCATTCAAATTTAAAACGGAATTTGAAACATGTTCAACATGAATCTTAAACAAGTTCTCCACATCACATAAGTGCCCCTTGCCAAAAAATAAAGAATCAAGAAGGCGTGTAATAATAGCCTTATTACATTTACAGTCTACTCTATAACCTTCTGTAACTAATATGACGCCACTAAGGATATTGCGTCGAATGGTTGGAACATGTCTGACCCTGTTAAGAGTCAAAAACTTCCCTGAAGGGAACTTCAAGTCCACCCATCCTTCGCCTTTGATTTCTACAGAGCTCGAATCACCCAAAGTCACATACCGACCTCGAGAGTCGTGATAAGACACAAACATGGATTTATCAGCACACACATGTACATTAGCCCCAGTGTCAATTATCCAATAAAGTGGTTCAAAAATAGAAAGAATTTCAGGTTTAATAGACACTTACCCATCATTGAGGTTCAAGGATGTAGTCATCATGTTGACCATAGCCTCCTCAGTTGTAGATGCGGTAGCTTTCTTTGCCTTCTTAGTAGGACAATCCTTGTTCCAGTGGCCATCCTGTCCACAAGTCCAACAAGGTTTGTTCTTCGGTTTCTTTTGGATCTTTGCCTTGGGTTTATGTGCATTCTTAGATTTCTTATCTTTGGTGTTTTTTGTAGAAGTAAGATTAACAGTTGGATTTGCATCAGTAGGCACCTTGACCCCTTTCTCCTTTAAGTGTTCTTCTTGTATATTAATATCCATCATTAATTCATCCATTGTGTGTGTCCCTTTGTGATGCTTCAGATACATACCAAACGACTCCGTAGACTTGGGGAATTTTTGTATGATAGACATAACAACAAACTTCTCAGGAAATACCATCTTGGCATCGGAGAGTTCATGAACTAGGAGTTGTAGATCATGTGTTTGATCAGAAACGGACTTACCCTCAACCATCTGAAACTTAAGAAATTTAGACACGCAATATTTTTCAACACCTTAATTTTCAGTGCTAAAATTCTTAATTAACAATTCCCATAAAACCTTGGACGTAGTGACTGGCGGCTTTGAGTAAGAATCATACAATTTGTTATTTAAACCAAACAGAATTAAACCGTGGCATGTTTTATCACCCTTCTTCCAATTAGCAATAATGTTTGCATTATCAGGAATTGTTTCATCAGATACAGGTTCAGTTTCAATTAAATACTGATCATAACCCGCAATATTCAACCAAATTTCCATACGACTCTGCCAACGGGCAAAGTTTGTACCAGTAAACTTTTCAGGCATATTGGTTGTATCAATTTTACATCCCGAACCACCCTGACCGACCATTGTTAATTAACGACAGAAAATGATTTCTTTAAGACCGTTGTTAATATTTATTATTGTCGTTCATGCAACAACGACAGGTGCAATGTAATTAACAATTCAGGGAGATCCAAAAAAAGAAGCGAAGAACAAACAAAACAGGAGAATAGAAAACAGGAGTTAGATTTGCAAACTAGATCGTTTGTTGAGAAACGAACATGTTACTTAAAGAAATCAGTGCCCGGCAATCCTCGCGGATAGGCACCGTTCTCCCAGTCTCGATCCGGCACGAACCTGGAACTTGCACGTCTTGCTCGCGCACGTTGCACTACTACCAGTGCCGCACAACAACCACAGGTACCACCGCCTAAAAGTTGCATGTGAAGGGAAGGAGAAGTCGCGCTTCGCACAGGAGAACGACTCCACGAAGCGACTTCAGAACGACAACTCTCGCACTCTGGATTAGGGCTCTCAAAACACACGTGAAACGACGACTGAATTGCGTTTGTTGTGTGTTTAACCTAATGACCAGAAGTGTATATATAGCCACACACACTCCTAATCCTATTCCCAGTAAGACGCAAACACTCGGTTGCTCTTGTATACAATACAGAATAATCCGCAAAAAAAGAAATACTTTCCAATTAGGATTTAAGAAATCCAAAATAGGAAACCAACAATTAATTACATGAGTAATTAATTACTTGGTCGTATCCTAGTGCAAAAAGAAGACGAAAGATGGAAGACATTCTCCACAATCCACAATCCACAAGCCACAAGCCCGAGCCCGAGCCTGGCCAGGCCAGGCGAGGCGAGGCGAGGCGTGGCATGACACGCGCACACGTGCGTGCGTTGTGATGTGACAATCCCACCCACCAAGGAGGTGAGAATACCTCCCTCCTAGGACTCCTTTGGACACTAGTGCCCCATGTGATCCTACATATGAGGACCAAAAAAGTTCTAGGAGAGCAATATGGGATAAAACTTCTTTGCCATTTGCACTATAAACAACACTACATTCTCACATGTACTTGCTGCACTACATTGGGCTTAACCCATGCTAAATAAATGATTACTACAGTAAATACACTATAGTAACGAGCTGCTACAGTAATTAGTAGCTACAATAATTAGCAGCTACAGTAATCATATATCTAACAAAGTGTTGGCCGTAAGAAGCCATCTAATGTGGCATTTTATACAGAAAGTGTACTAGTTTTGGAAATTAGTTAGAAAGTGTGCTATTTAGATAAATATTTATGTGAAAGTGTGTTATTTGGGGTTTTCTTCCATTTTTTTATATAAAAGTAAATTTACGTGCGCTTCTACAATTCTTATGGATAAGTTTGTCATCGATATATTAATAAACTATTATACAAATGCATCTCCGAACACACATAAGCTCAGCCAAGCAAACAAACAAACACCTAAAAAACTGAAGTCAGTAAACAAAAAGTTTGGTTGTTAAATGTCTGAGTATTATTTTGGTCCAATCAATGTTTTGAGAGCTTCAATTGGCTTTTAATCAAAATACTTTCTCTTAGTATGTTTTGTACAAATTAGCGCATGTAGTGGTTATTATGAGTCATAGTTTTGGTTTAGATTTTGATAATGAAATGCTACAAGTCGGATGGGGGTCAACTGACTCACTGTATTTACACGTGCTCCAATAGCTTCATTATGTACTCATTGATCTATTCATTATTTGTATTCTAGCGATATGTATGAATGCTAATTAATCCAGTCTATCTATATGCTAATCAATTTAACATGTTTGTATACTTACATATTAGAACGAGTCATGCAGATGTTAATCAAGTTGTTCTCTATTTTAGCGAGTCAGCCTATCTTTTTGTATAATTCTCATTTTTTAGCTTTTTAATTTTTATTGTGAATACCATAAGGAGTTAACTAAATACTAATAAAGTTATTCCCTTTTAGTAAGTTGTATGTAATTATTCTTATTACTAATAAGTCTAAAGAAAAAGTCAACCAACTCCTACTCAAGTTCAAATCCAATTGGGTCATGGGTCAGTTTCTTTTTCCCAACAATATCCCCCTCCGGTTCATGAGGGAGACATTATCTTTTGCAATCATCTGGAGTAGCTTGAGGACCCTACCACCATGTGTGATGGATCCATTCTACTCAAACATGTCATCATCATGTTGTTTTCATCCATATTCTTGATTGACTTTACTTTGTTCCCAAAAAACTGAGAAGAAGTATCCTAGGGCGCCGCTTCTCTCTCCATGCCCACACCTGAAACTTTGCTAGCTCATTCTGACCAACCAGTCGAGCCATCCTGGATGAAAACCTTATTTCTAACTTTCTATACCAAGGCTCAGAAACCCTTTGATGATGCCCCCCTAGTGTTTGACTAACGCCCTTGACAACTAGTCTAGATTTAAATATGATATCCTTACTACTATCATCTTTCTTCATCTAGTAGTCTCACTAGGACTTTAGTACTCTCCAGCCCTTAGGAAGCACCACAAGCTCATAGGTATCATTCTTCTGCAAAGAAGACATATCTTCCGACATCACCTGATGCCATTTTGCTATGTCTCTATGAGTCTTGTCTAATGATAAGTCTTTGTCCCCCGATCAGTAAAGAGAATTGTATCTTTTTGACTTTCACCCACGAGACCCAAACCCTCAATGACCCAACCCTCCCACCCGTTTGACAGGTCTAACCGGTGGTATCATATTAATGTGAAAATCCAATAGGGAGTTTAAAGAAATCTCAACTCTACTGAGATGCTACTCTGTGTTACCAATTCATGGTTCGAGGCCAACAAAATGGCAAGTTGCTGCAACCAATTATGGTCCAAAGAGCAATAGGAACTAAGTTTTTCAATTTGGCTACCAACCAGTTAGTTGATAGTATCAACATTCAGTAATAGGATAATTTAGAAAATGCAAAATAGAAACTCAGTGCTACAGACCTTTCTGTTGGTACTACAAACACTCAATGAGGGTTTTGAGTAAGCCGAAGACTCGATGCCACCGACTTGATGCGATCAGTTCAGATATTGGATCAAGACAAATCTGACGGCTAGGACTTAATGACGGCTAGAGTCCCACTTATGACCTAAGGGGAGTTTGTCCAGACGAGAGAATCATACTCTATTCTATGGAAAGGGAGAACAAATCCGCGGGAGGAGGAAACTGTAGGGAAATATGGTGACAGAATAGGCAGCAAAAACAAAAATTAGACTGCCATATTCCCCTTTAAACAGTAGACCGTGTCAACAACTATATAATTGGAAGGATGTTTATGCAAATATATTTGATCCTAGAGAAAGTCCAATGACAATCTTCTCATTGTAGCATGTGCCTTTCTTCAAGTTGTACTTGGATAATGTCTGTGATGGCCTCGTGGTTGTTCACCACAGACAATAGTTGACTTTATCCTTCGGCCGAAAGGAAACAACCTCCTCGCCTCTACAATAGTCCACACAGACCACCTGGAATTCTTGTCATTCTAGATGAACAGACATAAAGGAGTTGTTCCTTCTAGTTGGTGTACTAGCACCAACTTGCTCTCATACAATTGTTCTCCATTGCTAGCCCTCCCTTTATTAGGTAGGATTTGCTTGAGTTCTCTCAGTTACCACAACTAGAGAAGACAACAATTGTCAAAGTAACTAACGTGTTTGAGAAGCCCCCAATACCCCTCTATTTATAGGAGGGTTAGGGTCAGGGTTCCCAGTCTGAGTGGGAGTCAAAGAGCACAAAATATCATAAAGTTTCACATCCTGTGAGCGACAAAATGACTAGTTCATAGGTGAACTGATCAGTTGGCATGTGAGCTGATCAATTCAACTCTTGAGCCAACCGTTTCATCATGTTTCTCAATTGCAATTGCATTGGTAATTGATATTCGATCAATGCACACCATGATGTCAATACTAATTCTTTATCCAATTGAATTGATCTATGAACTGGGTGGTTCATCTCATGAACCACTCATTTTGAAACCTTAAGCCAATCGACTGGTTCATCCAATATTCAACCAATGCAATTTCAATCAACCTGACACTCAAACCAATCCGTTCAACACTTGAACCGGTCGGTTTATAGTCCAAACAGTCAATTGTTGTTTTAATCAAATACTAAACACTTTAGTAATTAAGTTAAGAATCATTCATGAATAAACTCCTATTCCTAGAGTATCGTATGTGTGTGACCCTATAGGTTCCAAATTATATTGTCATTGAATGTTCATAACTCTTTTATGACATCACAAGCAATGAGCGCTATATAGCAACACATCATTGCTACCCAAGTAATTTAGAAAGTTATAGAACAACTTCAACCTACAATCTGTGATTGGTGTTATACTGTTTGTATAGTTCCTTTCTCACTGATATCCAGATTGAACTCGAGGCATGGAGTCGTCATCCTCTTCAACATTTAATCTCTATTTCTTGAACTAGAGAAGACTGTATGAGATATACATAAGCTCAATATCACATACTGACTCACATGATAATGGCCATGTATTCCTCAGTCTCACTTATCAAGTGTCCATGATATCATACTCCTATAGTAGGTACAAATCCCATCTACATCACTCACAATCATCCCTATGTGTCATAGTGCACCCGAGCATCACCTTTAACCCTTATTCAAGGTCACAGTGGATGATGTCATAGTACAGCGAATGAGATGTGATGAGTGTAGTGACTTCAGGTCTAAGAACCACATTCACCTCCAACATTATAAGAGATTATCTTGACTACCAATTATGGTTTCCATGCATCACTCTTTTGGTGGGTCTGTCTGATACACTATTATGTAACAAGTACCTATGCGTTTGGTCTAATTTCACATATCATGACTGATGATATTCTATCACCAACCAACACACACTCTAGTCTTATGTATTATTGTTGTCTATATAGCTTCCACAATAACATCTGACTACAGACATAAAATGAATGTATGAACTCATATCATACATATGATCTCATTATCCAGATCCTAAACCTAAATACTTATGTCATCAAGTATCATTTTTAGACATTTATTATATTATATTATTGTCTCATAACGGGATAAAGTAGAGTAAATTGGAAGACTACCTTGTTTATAAATCAAATCATTTACCAGATATGTCATTACAATCATCATATGATTGGTCTTTAGGCATACATACCAATAAACTCTCACTTTCACTTAGAGTTAATCGCCCATGAATTTAATCCCAAGTGATCTAAAATGGCCATCATGCTTGTGTTGGGACAATGCTTTTGTCAAGGGGTCAACAACATTTCTCTCGGTTGGTACTATGCAAATCTTCACATCTCCTTGCTGTACAATCTCTTATAGGAGATGGAACCACCTTTGTATATGCTTAGAACGCTGATGCGATATGGGTTCCATAGCTTGTGTAATAACCTCATTGTTGTCACAATATAGTTCAATTACATTACTGATGCTTGGAACCACCCCAAGTTCAGTAATAAACTTCTTGATCCAAATAGCCTCCTATGATGCATTGGATGCAACAATATACTTGGCCTCTATTGTAAAATTTGCAACTGTCTCTTTCTTGGAACTCTTCCAGCTCACAACTATGTTGTTGAGGCAAAATGCAAATCTAGACCACAATTTGCAGTCATGTTTGTCAGTTTGGAAGCTTGCATCAGTGTAATCCTTTACCACCAACTCTTCCTCTCTATCGTAGACAAGGAACTCATCCTTAATTCTTCTCAATTACTTAATGATGTTCTTCTTGACTTTCCAGTGAGCATCACCTGGATCTAAGTGATATCTACGCATGATGCTCAGGGCATATGAGACATCAGGATGAGTACCTAACATTACTTACATGATGGATCTATTTTCATATGCATATAGAATCCTACTCATGCGTTCCGTTTATTCACAATAATTAGGACATTGAGCTATAGAGATAGTAACTCTATGATACATGGGCATGTTTCCTCTCTTTGAGTCCTCCATGTTGAACCTCTTCAACACTTTCTCAATGTATGTTCTCTATTTAGTCCAAGAATCCTTCTAGATCTGTCTCTATAGATCTTGATTCCCAAGATATATGATGCTTTTCCTAAGCCTTTCATAGAGAATGTCCAAGTCTTTACCATCTATAAAGTAGAGATGTCATTCCCCATCAATAGTATGGCATCTACATACAATATGAGAAATACAATCATGCTCCCGCTAACCTTCTGGTAAACACAAGGTTCATTTTCATTATGACTAAAGCCAAGCCATTTTGTCAAAATGAAGATTCCAACTTTAAGATGCTTGCTTCAAAACATAGATTGATCTTTGTAGCTTAGAGACTTTATTGCATCCTTTTGGTTTATAAAACCCTCAAATTGTGTCATGTACACATCCTCAAGAATATTCCTTGTAAGGAATGCAGTTTTAACATCCATCTACCAGATCTCATAGTCATGGTAAGCTGTAATGGAAACCATGATCCTGATGGACTTAACCACGACAACTAGAGAAAAAGTTTCATCATAGTCAACATCCTGAACTTGTGTGAAACCTTTTGAAACTAATGTTCTCTTATGGGTTTGTGCATTACCATCCATATCTGTCTTTTCTTGAAGGCCCACTTGCACTCTATGGGTTTAATCCCTTCATGTGGATCCACCAAGGACCATAACTTGTTGGTGTATATGGATTCCATCTCAAAACTCATGGCCTCAAGCCATTTCTCAAACTTTGGTCCCTTAGTAGTTTCTAGATAGGTTGTTGTCTCATCAGCTATGACCAACTCATTGCCTTCTTGAGTCACAAGATACTCGAATCTTTTAGGCTCAAGGCATATGAGGTTCTTGTGTTACCTAAGGAACTTGAGCTTCAACAATAATTTGTGAGTCTACTTGTTCCTCATGTACCTCTTCAGGTTCAAAGTTTTCTTATTGGTCTCGAACTTCTTCGATCTCTACTTTCATCCTAATTTGTTTGAAAATAAATTCCTTTTCTAGAAATACAACATCTCTAGCAACAAACACTTTGTTGTCAGTTGGGTTATATAGGTACTATCCCTTGGTTTCTTTGAGATATCCAACAAAATAACATTGATAAGATCTAGGGCCAAACTTTTCAGGAAAAAATTTCCTTGCATAAGCTTCACACCCCCAAATCCTCATAAAAGAAATTTGGGAATGCTTCCCAGTCCATATTTCATATGGCGTCTTTTTAACCGATTTAGATGGTACGTCGTTAAGTGACAAAGTGACGGTTTGAAGAGCACGTCCCCAGAAGAAACTCAAAAGATTAGAAAAACTCATCATTGAACACACCATATCTGGTAATATGTAATTCCTTCTTTCTGGCACACCATTCATCTGTGGTGTTTTAGGTGGAGTCCATTGTGATACGATACCATGGGCTCATAGAATGTCCTCAAACTCTAGGCTTAAGTACTCTCCATCTTGATCAGAACGAAGTGGCTTAATACTTTTTTCATGTTGATCTCTAATTCATTCATAAAATCCTTGAACTTTTCAAGAGTTTCTAATTTATATTTCATCAGGTAAACATTACCATACCTACTGAAGTCATCAGTAAAGGTAATAAAGTACTGATAACCACCTCTAGCATTTATTCTAAAAGGGCCACACACATTGGTATGTATGAGTCCTAATAGATCACTTGCCCTCTCACTATTTCCTATGAAGGGAGTCTTTGTCATCTTTCCCAACAAATAAGATTCACATGTCTCTATTGATTTAAAATCAAAATTTTCCAGACAACCATCTTTATGGAGTTTGGATATGCATTTCTTATTTATGTGCCCTAGATGACAATGCCAAAGATATGTTTGGTTTGAGTTATCAAGCTTTTGTCTTTTGGTATTTACATTGTACATGCTGGTCTCTAGATCTATCAAGTATAGCCCATAAGACATTAGACCACTTCCATAAAAGATCTCATCTTTACTAAAAGAACATAGACCATTCTTTATAAAAAAATTGAATCCATTCTTTATAAGAAATTTGAATCCATTCTTGTCCAAACAAAATACAAATATGATGTTCCTATTAATAGTAGGTACATAATAGTAGTTCTCTAACTCTATTATAATCCCACTTGGTAGAGATAACTCATAGGTTCCAACTGCACTGGTAGAAACTCTTGCTCCATTAGCAACATGCAATTCAACCTCATCTTTCTTCAAAGGTCTACTTCATTTTAGATCCTTCACATTTGAAAAAATGTGTGATTCACATCCGGTATCAAGTACCCAAGATGAAGAAGTAGAAAAGTTAGTCTCAGTTACGTATATACCAGAAGTAGATATCTCTATCCCTTACTTCATCAAACTAGGTTTCCTTACTCCTCTCCTTATTTTGGATGCAGAAGAGTTGGAATTTATCTTGGCCTCAAAACACTTGTTGGCCCTGCCTTTGTCCTTGTACTCTTTCCCGCTGATCACTATCACATGTTTATCCTTCTCCATTTGTGCTTCAACATATATTAAGATGTCAAGCAACTCATATAAAAGTTCATTTATTTTACTCAGGTTGTAACAATTGATAAAATGACTATACGATTTAGGCAATGATTGTAAAATCATATCCATGGACAAATCTTGGCCTAAAGGAAATCCCAGTCTTTCTAGATGTTACACATGCCCAATCATATTGAGCACATGGGTCTCTACTAGATCTCCCTCTATTAGTTTTCACTAAAACAACACCTTAGAGACATCATACCTTTCTTTCTTGTGATGTTGTTTATGCAACTCATAGTTACAACTTAGCATTAGGTTTTTGGTGTCTATGGCATCATTGGCATGCTTCAACTAAGCATCCATTTCAGCCTTAGGTGGATATGGAGTGTATTCCACTAGCACTAGTGTTTTAGGAACACAGAGAACACTTCTCAAAGTCTAGAACCCATTATGTAAGTGTATCTCATTTATATTTTACTTCATAAGGAATGATCATAGTGATTGTGTGTTTTCCATTTTGATTCTACAAGAAAATTTGCAATTTTTCAAAACACTTTTGATTTGATTTTATTAATACATAATTTGCTGATGTTTAATCAGGCCTTTAATTAATTATAGTTCCCTCTATTTTCTTCAAATTTATAGCCCTCCCATATCAATTTAGAAGATTGCAGTGTACAATCCTCTAGTGAGCCAAGATCCATATTTCATCAAATCATGAGTCAGCTCTGGATGATCGCCCACAACTTGATTATTTAGTTAAGAAACTTTTGCTGATTGCATATAAATGCAACTCTTAGATAAATGGTATGCACAACTCTTTGTCATGATCCATCTCTATGCTTATAGGTATTTAATCTCATTAAGATCACCTAGTTAATCCTACCCCAAAAGCCAACAAAATAGAATATGTACCCTACTTTGGCAGATCTACATCCCTACCATCACACTTCCACAAGATAGATGGCACACCATGCTTTGGCGTAACCTACACATAGTCGATAATGTGTGATGATTATGGAAAACATCTTAGGCTTAATATTTATTGAGGGATTTGTATTTATAAATACATACACATATCCAATCACCACATACTTATAGTACATATCATATACATGTTATATCTCATAAAGAAAAAATGCAATTAAAACACAAGAAATGGTTATGGCCATACTATTGTAATTTCTTCGAGCCACAAGGAATTACCACCACCTTAGGTCTAATCACATTCATAAACCTATTATTGATGTGGATTTGTTTTTTAACCAATTTGGGTTGATTGGTTTATCCTTTAAACCGATCAACTCACCTCCTATTCGGTCAGTTAGTCTGTCTGAATGGTCATCTGGTCTATGGTTCAACATCTTCTGATCCTCCAGTCGATCGGTTGGGCCCCTAGATGATTGGTTCATCTCATCCTCTAATCCGTCCTCCTTGGTCCTCCATCTGATAGGTTCATCATTTAAAACGGACTGCTCGTCTACTGCTGAACATCTTCTTTGTCGTAACAAGAATTAAATATATCCTATTACTATTAACATATTACAAAGTAATAGAAAACCTTAGGTTACATTTGAGGGGAGGATAGGAATGAGATAATAATACTTATACATATGGAAGAAAAGATAAGGATCGATATGCAAACTGAGATATAAGTGGGAATAAACATCCACACAACCATGCATAGAGATCTTTGTTATTGGCCATAACCATTACTCACATCCACCATCAAAACCAAATTTTAAGGCGAAGCGTGAATATATATATATATATATATATATATATATATATATATATATATATATATATATAATTTGGGATCGTATGTGGTATTTAGTCAGATATGCACATTAATAATTTTAAGTGTTCACATTGTATGCAATAAATAAAATATGAACCAAAATTCATCATATCAATTGAATCCCAAAGCATAGTAAATTGACATGGCTCTGATACCATTGTAGGGAAATATGGCAAAATAATAGGTAGTGGAAACCAAAATTTTACTACAATATTCCCCTTAAAAATAGTAGATCGTGTCAAAAACTATGTAATGGGAAGGATGGTTACACGGATATATATGGTACAGGAGCAAGTCTTGTGATTATTTGCCCATTGTAACATGCACCTTTCTTCAAGTTGCACTTGGACAATGTTGCATCAGCCTCCTGGTTGTTCACCATGGACAACAATTGACTTTGTCTTCTAAGCGGAAGGAAACAACCTCCTTGCCTCTATATTAGTCTGTATAGACCACTAGGAACTCCTATCATTCTAGATGAGGGGACAAGAAGGATTTGTCCCTTCCAATTGGTGTACTAGCACCAACTTGCTCTCCCACAATGTTCTCCCTTGCTATCCCTACCTTTATAGGACTTTCTCAAGTTCTCTCAGTTACAACAAACAAAGAAGACAATGATTTTTAGAGCAACTAATGTGTCTAAGAAGCCCTTAGTACCCCTCTATTTATAGGAGGGTTAGGGTCAGGGTTCCCAGTCTAAGAAGGAGTCAAAGGGGATGGAATTTCATGATTTTTTGCATCTTGCGAGCAGTGAAATGATAGGTTCATAGGTGAGCCAATCTGTTGGCATGTGAGATGATTAGTTGAACCCTTGAACTGACTGTTTCATCATGTTTCTCAATCACAATTGTATTGGATATGATTATGTGATCAATGCACAACATGACATCAACACTAATCCTTGATCCAATCCAATTAATCCATAAACCAGGCAGTTCATCTCATGAACCAATCATTTTGATACCTTGATTCGATCAGTTCTATAAGTGAACCAATCGGTTCATGCCCTAGTTCATCCAATATTCATCCAATTCAATTTCACTCAACATGACACTCCAACTGATTGGTTCAACACTTGCAACAGTCAATTCAGAGTCCAGTCAGTCAATTGTTGTTTAAACTGAAAACCTAAATACTTCAATAATCAAATTAAACATCATGAATGAATTTACTCCTATTCCAATTGTATCCTATATGTGCGAATGTACATATTCCAAGTTACGTTGGCAGTGAATGTCCATAACTATTTTATGACATGGCAAGCAATGAGTGGTAACTAGAAAAACATCATTCCTACCCAAGTAATTCAGAAAGTTAGAGAACATCTTCAACTTACAATATGTGATTGGTGTTGTAGTGTTTGTATAGTTCCTTTGTCACTGATATTCATATTCAACTCGAGGCATGGAGTTGTTATCCTCTTCAACGTTCAATCTCTGTTCCTTGAACTAGAGTAGATTGTCTGAGATATATATAAGCTCAATATCACATATGAACTCACATGAACATGTCCATGCATTTTTCAATCTATCTTATCAAGTGGCTAACCTATCATACTCCTTTAGGAGGGACAAATCCCATATACATCACTCATAGTCATTTCCATGAGTCACAATGCACCTAATCATCCCCTTTATGGTAACCCTTATTCAAGGTCACGATGGATGATGTCAAAGTACTCTAAACAACATGTGATGAGTGTAGTGACTTTCGGTCTAAGAACCACAATCACCACCAACATTATAAGAGATTATCTTGACTACCAATTATGGTTTCCATGCATCAGTCTTATGGAAGGTCTATCCAATACACTATTCTCTAATAAGTACCTATGTGTTTGGTTTGATATCACATATCATGAATGATGAGATTCCGTCATCAACAAAATATGTAATATTGTTATTTGTATAGCTTTCACAACATCTGACTAGGGACATAACAAGAATGTAGGAACTATTATCATGCATATGATCTCATTATCAAGGTTCTAAACCTCAATACCTATGTCATCAAGTATCATTATTTGTTAGAGGTTTATTATTTTACATCATCATCTGATAACTGAATAAAATAGAATAAATTGGATGATTATCTTTATTATTAGACAAATCATTTATAACACATTCCATAAAAATCATCATATGATTGGCTCTCTGGGCATACATACAAATAGAAATGAAGGAGGTAACCACATCCCAGACAACTCAGGCACCTCTGGGAGCACATTTGCAGCTGAAATGCTCCGGATCGAGACGTTTACTAGAGGGGATCTTCCATATCGGTTTCTGTGGGGGTTTACATTAATTTTCTCATATTTACCACATTTCTCTCTTTCCCACTATGTATGTGTCAATAGAAATCATGCGAGGCTAATCCCCTTGTTCCTTAGGACCCAAGAGTATCCCAATTATGCATTATAATTGATTTCCACGAGTTAATATAGTCATTTCCTTTAATTTTGGACTTACATCTTCTATTTCTTAATGAATTACCTATGCTTGATCACCATAGTTGATTGTTTAGACTATTAATTTCTTCAAGAGAGAAATTAAGGGTTGAAATGTTGTAGATTTACATCTCCTATATCATGCCTTGGGAGAGGGCTTACGACTGTGAAAGGTATAACCCAGAGGGTTCATTAATGCATCTAGCTAATTCCTAAATTGTTATGGCAGTGGGATAGTATAACTAGTGTATTACGTTGCGGGAGCGGGTAATACTTGCTACATGTCCTTAGTCCAGGGGTTAAGAGCAAATGCTTATTAATGAAAAGGATTTCATTCCAATATACACCATGGTGAAACTGTAATCATAAGGAATTCATCAAACCTATGATCACAATCCACTTAAATTTAGTCCTCAATTCTTATAATTAGTTTTAAATTAAACAATCAATCAAATTTTCCTTAGGCCTATATGATTAGGTTAAAATTAGTAGTAGTTTATGGATTGAAGTTTTCCTGAGTTTGACATTCAGGCCTCTTAGGCCTATACAACTTGACATGTACACCTGTGTTTTACAAGCATGTTTTTGGTGCCTTTTCCAGGGAATGTCAACTGAAGTATTACGAGTGTTGTGACCGACCACTCTAGGCCATTTTCTTTCTTTTAGTTACATTTAAAAAACTTTGATTTTTAGCATAACTAAAAATCTTTCTTTTATCAATCCACTAGTATTTAATTTCTCACTGACTATTATTCCATTTTCAGGTACTAGTGCATGGTTCAGACTAAAACTACCGACTATGGGGAATGAACTCCACTGAGTATAGGCTAAGAGGAGCTTCTTCATAGGGCAAGAGAGTTAAAAGATTCCATGGAAATGCTTTTCCAAATCATAAAGGATGAACCTGTAGGGAAATATGGCGGAAGAGTAGGCAGTGGAAATAAAAAAAATTTAACTGCAATATTCCCCTTATAATAGTGGATCATATCAACAACTATGTAATGTGAATGATAGTTTTGAGGATATACCTGGTCCCAGAGCAAGTCCAACAACAATCTCCTCATTGTAGTATATTTCTTTCTTCAAGTCACACTCGAATAACGTCTGTAATAGCTCCTAGTTGTTCACCACAGACAACAACTTTACATTGTCCTCCTAGAGGGAAAAGCTCATCACCTCAAGAGTAGTCCACACAGACCATTGTGAACTCCTGTCATTCTAGAAACACTGACATGGAGTTGTCCCTCCATGTTCGTGTACTAGCACCAACTTGCTCTTCCACAATTGTTCTCCCTTGCTACCCCTCCCTTTATTAGGTAGGACTTGCTCAAGTTCTCTCAACTACCACAACCAGAGAAGACAACAATTGTCAAAGGAAATTGAGTTGTGTATTTAGGAAGCCCCTAGTACTCTTCTATTTATAGGGGGATTAGGGTTAGGGTTCCCAGTCTGTGCATGAGTAGAAGAGACCAAATTTCACAAAGTTTCACAACTTGTGAATGGTGAAATGATTGGTTCATAGGTGAACTAATCGATTTGCATGGAAGTTGATCGGTTAAACCCATGAACGGTCGTCTCATCATGTTTCCCAATCAAAATTGTATTAGTAATTATAATTTGATTAATGCATAACATGACACCAAAATAAACCTTGAATTAGTCAAGTTTATCTACCAAATGATCAGTTCACAACCTGAGTCAATAAATAATGGACCTGAGTCAATTGGTTCACTTTTTGAACCAGTCTATTCATGGACTAGATTGCCAATATTGGTTCAATTGACCTGATACTGAAATGATCAGTTCAACATTTGATTCAGTCGGTTCACAATTCAGTCAGTCAACATTCAACCAATGTTGTCTAAATTGATTACCTAACTCTTTAGTAATCAAGTTTGAACTATATTCATGAATGAACTCCTATTCCAAGTGTATCCTAAGTGTGTGATCCTATAGTTTTTAAGTTATGCTGAAAGTGAATGTCCATAACTAGTTTATGACATCACAAGCAAAGAGCGGTAACTAGCAACAAATCATTCCTATCCAAGTAAATGAAAAGTTGGAGAACAACTTCAACCTACAATTTGTGATTCATGTTACAATGCTTGTATATTTCCTTTGTCACTGATATCCATATTGAACTCAAGGCATGGGATAGTCATCCTTTTCAACATTGAATCTCTATTCCTTGAACTAGAGCATACTGCCTGAGATATATGAAAGCTTAATATCACATATTGACTCACATGTGCATGGCCACACATTTCTCAATCTTGATAATAAAGTGCCTAGGGTATCATACTCCTATAGGAGGGACAAAACTCATCAAAATCACTCACAATCATCCCCATGTGTTACAATACATTTGATCATAACTTGTATGACAATCCATATTCAAGGTCATAGTGGATGATGTCAAAGTACACAGAACGATATGTGATGAGTATAGTTATTTTAGGTCTAAGAACCAGAATCACCACCGACACTATGTTAGATGATTTTGACTACCATGTAAAGGTTTCCAGGTGTCACTGTCATGGTGGGTCTATTCGATACACTATTCTCTAACAAGTATCTATGTGTTTGGTTTGATATCACATATCATAACTGATGAGATTCTATCATCAACCAACACACACTCTAGTCTTATATGTTATTGATGCCTATCAACCTTCCATAATAACATCTAACTAGGGACAATAACAGGAATGCATATAATCTTGACATCCATGTGATCCCATTGTTCAAGTCATCCTTAAGACATACATCATTGAGTAATATCATTCTTTAGACATTTATTATGTTACACTATTATCTCATAACTGATTAAAATAGAATAAATTGGAAGATTGCCCTTATTATTATTTTTTGTTGGGAATAGAGTGCCTCTTCCATTAACTACCAACAACAAGTTTTTACAGTGGTTACAAAGTGCAACCACATGGAAACAAAAATAAAGGAACAAAGTAAAGGAAAATTGTACAAGAAAGTAAGGATCTATCTATCTATACATCATATTAATATACTACTACATCTTTTCCAGACAGTACGGGCCTCCCTTTTAAAACCTCCAAAATTTTTACCATTCCTCTTGCCCCAAATGCTGTAATCACCATTGCAACTGCAACTTTCCCCTCAATCTTCATCTTCAAAAGCCCATTGAAATAAACCAGCTTAGATCCATACTTCTCACCATACCTCTCCCAAATATTAATAACAAATGAACACTGAAAGAGAATATGGTCTTTGTTCTCAATACTCTGTATACACAAAATGCACCAAGGTGCAAGACTGTACCCAATCTTCTGCAGGTAGTTCACTATAGGTAGTTTATCAAGAAAGGCATTCCAAAGCAATCATGAATATCTACCAGGGATGTTCTCCTTCCATATCCACTTGCCCCACCTTGTTTCAGGGTGTTTTCTCCTTGAGATCTCCCATCCATCTCTTAACATGAAACTAGAACCTCCTTTGTATTTGATGGAGTTAGACACATATGCTGGTATAGAACATCTCTCCAGAAACCACTATATTTCTTCATAGCCCCTGAAACTCAAACATTGCCATTGTCCATTCTGAATACGATTCAATTTACATTTGGCACCCATCCCCATTCTGAACAACAACTAAGGATTGACCCTTTCGATGATGCAATGTTTACCAATCACCCAGGGATCAAACCAAAGGAGACATTTCCTACCATCTCAATTAAAAAACTCAATATTATCTCATAATACCTTTCTACAACCAATTAGTTTCTTCCACATCAAAGAAGAGTTACTTTTCTTCCCAACTGACCAAATAGAATCATACTTAATGTATTTTCATATAGCCATTTCACCCACAAAGATTCCTTAATTAGCAATGTCCCATAAAATTTTAAGTATACCAGCTTTGGACTAGTCATCAATCCTCGTCACTCCAAGTCCTCCTTCCTCCTTGGGTTTGCAAACATTTTCCCACGACACTGTATGAATATGTCACTTAGTGTCAAAATCATTCCAAATGAAATCCCTCATCAACTTTTCTATAGAAGCAACCACTAAACCAGGGAGAGGGAAAGCCAATGACCAGAATATATAATAACTAGAAAGGGTGTAAACAACCATCTCAACTCTTCCAACAAGAGATAAGAGCCTACCTTTCCAAGAGTCAAGCTTAATTTTAATTTTGTCTAGGATGGGGGCACACATATCTTATGTTAATCTCCCTTTAAAGAAAGGAATTCCCAAATATTTGATAGGAAATGAAGAAACTTGAATGTTCAAATTCTTTGAATATATCACCCTTAACATTCTTACTAACAAACAATTGGATTTTATTGGTGTTTAACTTCAAACCATAAACCCTGCCAAACTTCTGAAGAATTGAGTTCATAGCTTTCTCATTGACATCACCTGCCTTAGAGAACAAGAGAAGAATATCAATAAATACAATGTGTGAGACTCCCATGTTAGCAGAATCTTGGATAGGAGATAGACTTCCATTACTCACATATGTGTTGATTATGGATGATAACCCCTACATTGCAATAATAAAAGATAGGGGGACAATGGATCTCCTTGCTTCACCCCATTTGAATCATAAAAGGTATTTGTAGGAGACCCATTAACAAGAACATGAAAAGAGGAAGAAGTAAAGCATACTTAATCCAATGAAGCCAGCAAATTGAAAAACCCATCTTCTCCATTAAGAACAAAATATAGTTGCTTCTCACAATATCATATGCCTTAGATAAATCATCCTTCACACACATTTTAGCATGACCAGAATTGAAAGAACTAAGAATCTCATTGACATGTAAGATAGCCTCACAAATCATCCTCCCTTTGATAAAGGTGATTTGATTCATATCAATAAGATTTAGAAGGATATCTTGCAACCTGTTAACTAGGATCTTAGTAATCACTTTATAAATCACATTACAAAGGGATATAGGTCTGAAATCACTGAAATTAACAACACCGGGCTTCTTAGGGATCAAAGTAATAAACATATCATTGCACCATCCTTTATTATAAATCAAATCATTTATAAATTATGCCATTACAATTATCATATGATTGGCTCCGTAGGCATACATACCAACAAACTCCCACTTTGACTAAGAGACAATCACCCACGAACTTGATCCCAAGTGATCTAATATGACCTTCATGCTTCTGATGTGAAAGTGCCTTTATCAAGGGGTCATCCACATTGCTCTCGATTTATCTCTACAAATCTTCACATCTCCTCATTTTATGATCTCTCATATGAGATGAAACCACCTATTTATATGCTTGAAACGATGTTGTGATCTGGGTTCCTTAACTTGTGTAATATCTCCGTTATTGTCACAATATAGCTCAATTGCATCGTTGATCCTTGGAACCACCCCAAGTTCTGAAATGAACTTCTAGATCCATACAATCTCCTTTTCTAGATACGATGCAATGATATACTCAGCCTCTTAGTAGAATGTGCAAATATCTCTTACTTGGAACTCTTTCAGCTCACGACTCCATTGTTGAGGCAGAACACAATTTCTAATTGTGAGCGATAATCATCTTTGTCAGTTTGGAAGCTTGCATTGGCATAACCCTTTACTACCAACTCTTCCTCTTCGCTATAGACAAGGAACTGATCCTTAGTTCTTCTCAAGTACTTAAGGATGTTGCTTATGGCTGTCTAGTGGGAATAACCTAGATCTGACCAAAACCTGCTAGTCAAGGAATATGAGACATCAGGATGAGTACATAACATTGCATACATGATGGATCCAATTGCAGATGCATATGGAGTCCTACTCATGCCTTCTCTTTCTTTACAAGAACTGAGGCATTGGGTTCTAGAGATGGCAACTCTATGAGACATGGGCATGTTTCCTCTCTTTGAGTCCTCCATGTTGAACCTCTTCAACACTTTGTAAATTTATGTGATCGGAATTAGTCCAAGAAGCCACCTAGATCTATCTATATATATATCTTGATCCCTAAGATGTAGGATGCTTCACCTAAGTCTTTCATAGATAATGAATTTTGAAGATAGGTCTTTACTTTCTGTAAAGTAGGGATGTCATTCCCCATCAATAGTATGTCATCTATGTATAGTATGAGGAATACAACCATGCTCCCACTAACCTTGTACACACAAGGTTCACCTTCATTTTGAAAAAATCCAAACTCTTTGACCGTTTCTTCAAATAAAAAATTGCAACTTTGAGATGCTTGATTTATTATATAGATTGAACTTTGTATCTTATAGAATTTATTGGCATCCTTTGGATTTATAAAACCCTCAGGCTATGTCATGTACACACCCTCAGGAAAATTCCCATTAAGGAATGCAGTTTTAACATCCAACTGCCAAATCTCATAGGCATGATAAGATACAATAGAAAGCATGATCCTAATGGACTTAACCATGGAAACTAGAGAAAAGGTTTCATCATAGTCAATACCTTAAACTTGTCTGAAACCCTTTGCAACCAATCTTCCCTTATAGGTTTGTACTTTACCATCCATGTCAGTCTTCTTCTTGAAGACCCATTGCACCCTATAGGTTTTACCCCTTCAGGTGGATCCACTAAGGTCCATACCTTATTGGTGTACATTGGTTCTAGCTTAGATCTCATGGCCTCAAGCCATTCCTCATACTTTGGTCCCTTAATATCTTCTAGATAGGTTGTTGGCTCATCGTCTATGACCAACTCACCTTCTTCCTAAGTCGCAAGATAACTAAATATTTCAGGCTCAAGACGTGTCCTACTAGATCTACGAGGTTCCTATGTTACTTGAGGAATTTAAGATTCCAATGACTTGTGATTCTCTTTGTTCCTCTTATACATCTACTGGTTCAATGTTTTCTTGTTGGTCGTGAACCTCTTCCACTTCTACTTTCCTCCAACTGATTCCTTTGGAAATATATTCCTTTTCTAGGAATGAACATCTCTAGAAACAAATATTTTGTTGTCATATAGGAAAAAAAAGTAATATCCTTTGGTTTCCTTAGGATCCAAAAAAATAACATTTATCAGTTTTAGGACCAAAATTTTTGGGAAACTACTTTCTCACATTAGTTTCGCAAACCAAATATTCATAAAAGACACATTGGTATGCTTCCCATACCATATCTCATATGGTGTCTTTTGAACCAGTTTCAACGGTAGACAATTTAGTGTAAACGTGGTGGTTTCAAGAGCAAAACCCCAGAAGGTAGTCGAAAGTTTTGGTGAACTCATCATTGTTCACACCATATCTAGCAATGTGTGGTTCCTTCTTTCTAATACACCATTATACTGAGGTGTTCCAGGTAGAGTTTATTGTGATGCAATACCACAGTCTCTCAAAAGGTCCTCAAACTCTTGGATTAAGTGTTCTCCACCTTGATCAGAATAAAGTTCCTTAATACTTTTTCCAAGTTGTTTATGTACCTCATTCATGAAATCCTTGAAATTTTCAAGGGTTTTTGATTTATGTTTCATAAGGTAAACATAACCATTCCTACTGAAGTCATCAATGAAGGTGTTGAAGTATTGATACCCACCTCTAGCATTTGTTCTAAATTGGCCATATGCGTCGCTATGTGTGAGTCCAAATAGATCACTAGCTCTCACTGTTACCAACAAAAGGAGTCTTGGTCATTTTGCCCAATAAACATGATTCACATGTCTCTATTGATTGGAAACCAAAAGAGTCAAGATAACCATGTTTGTGGAGTGTAGATATGTGATTCTCATTTATGTTCCCTGGACGACAATGCCAAAGATATGTTTTTTTTGAGTTGTTGAGTTTTATTCTTTTGATATTAACATTATAGATGTCTATCTTTAGACCTAGAAAATAAAGACCATTAGGCATTAGGGTAATGTCATAAAAGATCCCATATTTTGAAATGGAACATCGACCATTCTTAATATGAAATTCATATTCATCCTTGTCCATACAAGATACATAAATGATGTTTCTATTCATGGAAAGTAGATAATAGCATACCATTAAATCTATTACTAGCCCTGTGGGCAGAGAAAAATTTAATTCAAATGTAGCGGTAGAAGCTCTTTCTCCATTTACAGCTCACAGTTAGACCTCACCCTTTCTTAAAAGGCCTACTTATTTTCAAATTTTGTATATTCGAGCATACGTGAGATCCACATCCAGTATATCGTATCCAATATGAAGAAGTAGATAAGTTTATATCAATAACGTATATAGCTGAAGTGGAGATCTCTATTCCCATCTTCTTCTTCCTAAATGCCTTCAAGTAGAAAGGACATATTCCTCTTGTACTTTTATTTCTCCTTATCTTGAGTGCTAAAGATATGGGTTTATGCTTAGCCTCAGAATTCTTCATGGCCTTTCTTTCATCCTTGAACTTCATTCCACTAATCATCATCACATGTTTGTTCTTCTTCATTCTTGTTTCACCATTAATCAGCATGCCAAGCAAATATGACAATGGTCTGGCCATATTCTTCAAGTAATAACACTCAATAAAATGACTACATGATTCAAGAAATGATTGTAGAATCATATCCATGGCCAACTCTTGGATCAAAGAGATCCCAATTCTTCTAGATGTTCCACATGTTCAATCATATTGAGAACACGTGTCTCTACTGAGTCTCCCTCTATCATCTTACACTCAATAAGCGCCTTTGAGACATTAGTTGTACCTTTCTTTATTTTTATGATTATGGTTCATGTCCTTAATATGTGTTACCACCTCTAGTATCTCCATGTCTTCATTCTACTCATGCAACTCATTGTTCATGCAGCTTAGCATAAGGTGCTTTATGTCCAAGACATCGTTGACATGCTTCCAATAAGCACCCACCTCAGCCCTCAATGCATCGGGAGAAGGTATTTCTAGAACATATGTTTGTAGAACATAGAGCTTATGTAAAGAGGCGAGATCACCTCCTTACTAAAATTTAAAGGAAGTATAAAACATCCATGTTTTTAGAAAGACAAAATATATTGAGGGATGCATGTATAATATTCCAAGTAAATAAGCATGCACCAGATACATTATAAAATGTCAATAGCAGTGGAAATAAAAGTACTAAGCCAATTACATGGCTTTCATTGTTCATTACATTATTGTTCCCAAAAGAAAAAGATAAGAGAAAAGGATCTAGCTATAGCAACTTAGACATCCTTTCAGATAGCTTGAGATATACTCTTGACATGACTTCCTTAAAAATTGTCCTTCTCCCTGCTTAGCACCAGCACCTGGGTGGTTGGGAAAGCACCCAACAGAAGGGGAAAGAAAACAAGGTATGTGCCACAAAACTAGTCTATAATAACAAGATAAGTAAATAAAATAAGAACATGATAGGGTTCATCATAAGATGAAGATAACAAGAGTATGAGGCTATATTCAAAAGAAACTTGCCATTAACAATTATATCAAAAAGGATTTGCATGTAAGATAATTATGTCTACCTAACTAAGTAGGGTTCAGGAACCTACCAGACCTCTAACCTATAGGTGAGGGGAGAATAAGACATTCCCAGTCACCTACACAATTATATAGGGGGGAATAAAAACATTCCCTAGAACGATAAAATACATGCCCTCTGTGGGTGGTTGTACATAAGTATCGCTACTTTTAATTAAACAGAACATAAATCTACATCCTAGAAAAGTAATCATGGCAAGAGTAGTCATAATATTCAATAAGCATGGCAATGGGGTATAAGACCAAAATAGGAAGAAATCATAATCTGATTTGAGGCATGAACAACATTAGGATTCAAGAATAGACGATTTAGGGTTTATTTAAACCTCATTAGGGAAATATAGGGTTTGGTTGCAATCATCCCAACATAGGGTGTAATAATTGCACATACCTCTCTTACTGGTATCAATTACTAACTTTCACCACTTTAATTGAGTCCAAGTTCCACTTTGCCTATTTTCAATGTATTAACATGTATTAGAGTACATAGTGCACATTAATGTATAGAAACCCTAATTTCAGAACTTTTTAGCAAAACTCAGATTTAGATTTTGAAAATATCACCGATGAACTTATTAGGTTCTCTTGATAAAGTAAATATATTTTTATGTTAATTTTGGAGTTGTGATGATTAAGATGTAATTTTTATGGATTTTATGCATTAAATTCGTTTTACAAAAATCACTCTTCGTAAAACCATGAAATCATACTTTGAAAATATTTTTATTAGATAGAGATTAATTTTCCAATTCCAAAACTTATTTATTTGTCAAATTTGGATAAGCGGATTAGAAGATATGAATTTTTCAATACTGACCAATAGGAAATTGCAACATCATCAAACCGATTGAGATAATTGAAGAGAGAGGGAGAGGGAGAAAGGACCATTTAACTCAAGATCAGGTTTGAAGTTGCATAGGAAACCAAACTAGAGCTTCTAGAGAAGGTAAAATAGTAAGAAACCAAAACCCTAGAAGAACATGGTAAAAAGAGATGGAAATCATTGATTATAAACATAGAAGCATGAGTTTTAAGAATGTACTAACAATATATGAGAAGGGGGTTAACAAAACTTGCCTCTAGGAAGGTAATAAGGTCCAAACAGAAAGGATCCTGAGATTAGAAGGTCTGGTTGCTCCAAGCCAAGCTCCTTTCTTGAGCAAAGATCACCTTCTCCACTTTAGAGGTGCAAACCGTAGCAAAAGAGCATGGAGATGAGATGTTTTAGGGTTCTAGGTGGAGTTTTACCATGGAAGGTCATGGTTCTGACCTAGAAGAAGGTGGGAGGAATACTAACAACATGAAAACAAGGAAGGAAAGGAGGATTCTTACTAGTTTTGGTCAAAATCACCAAGGAGGAGCTTAAGAAATCCTAAATAGAGAAATTTGGAACCCTAGGAGCCTTCTTCATCAAGGTAGGCACCCTCTTTTAGCTTGGGACAACTACTTCATGGAAAAACATAGAAGGGACGATGCTCTAATCTATGGGAAAGAGAAGGAGAGGATTGCTTCTTGGATTGGGAGGTGGGAAGGTGTAACACCCATATTTTTATATCACATGAGTGGAAGCATTTTTTTTTTCTGGGTTGTCACACACATGATTATCATTGCAATTAAAGTAAATGAAACACCTTTGCATATATCTAAAAATGATTCATACATAGTTCTTGTCAATATAAAACTACATCATCTTCATTCATAAGATTATAATAAAAATATGTCAGTACTTTGGATCGTCTAGGTAAATGGCACCCCACTAGGATGAGCCTAGAATCTCCTAGTCCTTTGCTTATCTTTTTGTTATTCAATTGCTCCAAAACCTGCGGACATCGCATCCCCAACCATGCATTAGGAAAATAATAGGCATTAGAGTAAGTGGCATGAGTATTCTAAAATATACATTGCTAAAGAATTGAAATTAGATATTATAAACATGAAACTAACATCAAGCTCTAAATAAAATCTGAAAAATAAAGTCTCTTATTCCTTAATCTGAATCCTTATCTTTCTACCTCATCTTATTCTCGAGTCATGTACTTTGGTACATGAATCTCATGACCTACACCAAAGTGCCTGGGTCATACATATCTTATCTAGTTCCCTCTCATCATACTCATGAATGAGATTATGGGCATCTCTAATCTAAGATATCTTTTACTTACAAATTTTATCTGATTGTGGCCACCATTATACAATAAGTCTTCCTGAATTGGCGTATCTACGCCCTGAACTGGTACCAAGGTACCTCTGAATTGGAACTACATGCCTCTGAATGACACCGAGGTGTCTCTGAATTGGCGTGACTATGCCTTGAATTGGTGCCACAACACCTCTGAATTGGAGTAAACACTCCTCTGAATTGGCAAAAGATGCCTCTGAATCATCCCAGGACTACTGAATGAGGACTTATCATATAATGTCTTATGTGAAGGTTTCGACTTATTTATCTTAAGTCTAAACTTACTTAATTCTTAATCCGAACTGAAGCTGAATACTGATATCTTTGCTGAATACTGAATCTGAACTTATCTTATATTAAAATTGATAACTGAACTTATCTGAGATTGATTATTGATGACTGAGCATGTACTGAATTCTAAATCTAATTTTCTAAATCTCTTATTCTTAAATTATGAACTGAATCTACATCTGAGTATGAATATAGATCTCAATTACTTGATAATCGAGATTGGGTCTAAAACCCTTATCATGTATCTTTATTCAAAAGCTAACTACTCACACCATGAGTAGTCTAAGCTTGAATCTAAATCTAATATCCTTATTATCTGGATAATCCTTAATCTAATACTTCAATATGATAGAAATGACTTAACTACTTTTGATACTAAATATATGACAACTAAGCCTGAAGGCTTAGTGAAAGGATCTGAACTAAATATAGGAATATGAAGTATATGAGAGTCCTCGAGTATCAAATATCTATAAGAATGTTATTTCTGACAAGGTGACTCAATTTCTATGAAATCTCATTAAGTCTGATCTCAATACACTCGTATAAACTTAAATCTTAAATCTTAAAGTAGAAATCATATAAAGTCTCATCCTACAACTTAATCATGACTTAATGTCTCATAATTTGATAAGATCATCGTAAACTCATGTTACAATATATTCAGATCCCAATAGTACCTTTATCTTGGAAATTGGGCCATGGTCTGCCATGTACATCACTCATATTATCACATGATACTTAACTTCTTAAATACTAATCTTTCTAAGGAATCCATTTCACTGCTTAATTTTTTTATCGCTACATATATAAAAAACCTTGATGACATGTTCCTACTTGAATTCTTAGCACACCATTATATCTAGAAAGGAGAAGAAATCTTAACAACATGTTCTACTTGAAATCTCAATACCTATATATATATATATATATATATATATATATCCGTGTGTGTGCTTAAAATCCTAATATTGATAACATATTTGTACTTAAAATCCTAATACATGGTTATATCACATAACCATGGGAGGATGGCAGACTTATTTTTGTTTCATATTTTGTAGCCCTGAGTATCCATATGGAATATCTTTAAGGGATATGATAGAAATATATGTTCTTATCCTTCTTATGAACTTAACTCGTGATCTAGAATCATTCTGTGAATCATCACTACTTAAGGTATTGAGTATATGAAATTCTACGATCACAAGGACATAAAATCTTTCTTACATATTTAACTTAGAATGTAGGACATGAAGATCTTATCTAAAAAGCATGTAAATGTACTTGGTTTGATAAACATAAATACTCATGGGCATGAACCACTAACCTATCTCATAGAGGATAAAATCTTCATCCAAATTTCTCTAGTCAGGTCTAAATCATTTTAAAGATGCTTCTTGTAAATCTCAACTATCCATTTACTCGCATCTTCATCTTTAAATCACATGCTACAAAATCTTATGGCATTCATGCATGCATACCCAATACATTATATAGTATCAACAAAACCTCTAAATCATGAGTGGTCATTTCATCATACCTATTAAGATTGTGGTGTGATGCCCCCGTTCCTCTGTAACAACAGAGGCAATGCCAGCCTCCTTTCCAGTACCAAGTCCGGCTGTCCAAGACCGAACTAGCAACAATGGTTGATCAAATCGCCATTGAGCCTCTCCCTAGAGATGAGGCGCGTAGAGAACTGGTCCCTAATCCTGACTCAACTAGATTCCGACTGGGGATCTTTCCATCCCTTCCTCCTGCACTGAAAACTGGGCATCCGCCTAAGTGGTTTGATGATCTGTCGACACCTCGACGTTGTAGCTTTCTCGGAGGAAGGATCCTCACCTCGACGCATCCTCGTTCTCACCGGTCTTGGCCGCTGAGCTTGTGCCAAGAGGCACCCTAGGGGTTTCTATCTCCCCCGGAAGCCACTACATCTGAATTTTGAGCGCCACCATTCCCTTCATCTTGTTCGTGAACCTCCGTTTCTCTCTCAACTCACGTAAAAAGCCCTAGTATAGGGTCCGGACGCCACCAATAGTCAAGTATTGAGGGGTTTTATACTCCCCCTCTAATCCTATTTTGGGTGAGAACCTAGTTCTGGAAGCCCCCCTTTGGACTCTATAAAATAGAGGGGCGTCCTCCAGTTTGGGTCGGACTGGAGTCACCCTTTTTTTTTCTTCTTTTGCATAAAAGTCCATTATGTAGAAATAATTGTACATGCCACAAAATGACCCCGTTTGACTCAAATTTTGGGATCAAAAAAATATTGTCATTTTATTTTCATGGGCCATATGTTAAGTCAAAATTAATATAATACATGCTCCAAGTTTATCTTTTGGGTAAATATAAAGTGATTACAAATTCAATCACCAAGGCCCCTAAATAAGTCAAAATCATATGAAATTTCTCCCACCATCTTATATTCTAATTATTATTCTACTAAAATATTTTGATAAATTATTATGAGCATGAGGGACTCCATTGTCAGTTTTATATATAATGGACCTATATGTAAACCTTAATCAATCCAAATCGACTAGAATTTGTTTCTAGGGACAACATCCCATTTTTTTGGTCTTACATAGAGTCCATAAGCTTAATCATATCCTTGATTATGATCAAACCAATAACTGAAGTCATCATATTATATATTCTTCACATTATTTTTCACATGAATTATTCATTTATATTCATATACACCCAACTACAATCACACACATATAAGCCATTATGTGTGTATTGGTTGACCAGATGACTTGTATTACATATTTTATGAACTTAATTACATACCTAGCAATGTTAGGTTCATTAAGTCCCTTGGCATAAAATTACTATAAAGCCCCACATTAAAGTCTTACATTAGTTATGAAATTGAGGATGTTACAGAAGGGGTAGACATGGCTTTATAAAGAAGGGGTAAGTATGAAGTGTCTATGTGACTTTCCATGTGTCCTTAGGCTAGGGCTTTACGGCCATGCAAGAAGACAACTCATAGAATTTTCTTGTATATCAAAGGTCAGTTCTAAAATCCCCTGGAGCCTTCTAGGCCATCCCCACCATCCTTCAAACAAAGAAATAAACCCATTGGCTGATAGCTTTTAAAGATAAGCACATTTATAAAGAGGGTAATCCCTATAATGCCCTTGGAGAGAAACACCTTCAAACCAATGTGCAACCAAGTGCCCCATGGTTCAAAATCTCGAGAATGGTAAGGGAATATTTAAGGATTAAAATTCAGGTGATAATTTGCAAAGAAAACCTCCCAATTGGTTAAATTGCATTAATGTCCATATTGTACCTAAAATTTGCATAACTTGCACAAACAACATCCAAATCAACCAAATTTAAAACTTTGACTCATTTTACATCAAAAAGTTACATTAAGGTTTAGAGCACTTAATCATGGTAATTAAGCTTTCACTGAGGTATTTGTGCATAAACCCTTATATTGGTACAATTAGTGAATAAATGTTCACTAAACCACTAAAAATTCCAGTAATTAAACATAAACGACATACATGATAGAAATGAAAGGGAAACTTGGAAAAAATGTTTACATGGAGATTACATGTAAGATTCATTATGTTACAACATTCCACCCCTTTAAAAGGACTGCATCCTCAAAATCTCAAGAAAAAAGAGAAGGGTGAGTACGTAATATTTCATCTCTCAACTCCCAAGTGGTTTCTTCCAGGTCATGATATTTCCACAAAACTTTTACCAGCTCAATCTCTTTGTTCTTTATCTACTTTATTCAGGAGTCAAGGACCTTCACAGGTAGCTCTTCATAGGTTAGATTCTCATGTATCTCTGAAGGCGCAACAGTAAGCACATGAGAAGAGTCCTTCACATACTTCTTCAGCATAGAGACATGGAACACATTATGAATCTTATCATAGGAAGGAGGTAAAGCTAAGAGATATGCACAGTCTCCAACCTTATCTAAGATTTCAAATGGTCCAGCATAGCGGGGACTCAACTTGCCTTTAACTTTAGATCTAGCAGTAGAACAGATAGGCTTGATCTTCAGAAATGCATAGTCACCCACTAGGAAGTTAACATCAGACCTTTTCTTGTCAGCATACATCTTATGTCGGTCTTGAGCAGCTTTCATGTGTCTCTTTATCAACTCTACCTTTTTTGTCATCATTTGCATGTCATCGGTCTTCACTAGAGAACGTTCACTGACATCATCCCAATGCAAAGGTGAACGACATGGTCTACCATAGAGAACTTCAAAAGGTGGTATACCAATACTAGCTTAGTAGCTATTATTGTAAGAAATCTCAACTAATGGAAGATACCGATCCCATGCACCATTCCAATCCATCACACAAGCACAAAGCAAGTCCTCCAGAATCTGAACTGTTCTCTCAGATTGACCATCAGTCTGCAGGTGGTAAGCAGTACTAAAACGCAATTCAGTACCCATCTCTTCCTGAATCTGACCCCATAAATGAGAAATAAACTTTGGTTCACAATAAAAAAAACTAATACCTCAAGTACTCCATGTAGGCATACGATCCACTCAACATACAACTGAGCCATATCTACGACTTTGTAATTGGTTTTGAAAGGCAAGAAATGAGCAGATTTTGTAAGCCGATCAATAACCACCCAAACAACATCATAACCTTTCTTGTACTTGGGGAAACTAGTAACGAAGTCCATTGTGATCTTCTCCCACTTCCATTCTATAATTTCAAGAGGGTGAAGAAGACCACCAGGTCGTTGATGTTCGATGTTGACTTGCTGACACATCAAGCACTTCACGACGAATAGAGCTATATCATTCTTCATGTTCTTCGACCAGACGCTTTGCTGTAAGTCCTTGTACATTGTTTTGTGCCAGAATGAATAATGTACTTGGACCCATGCACTTCACTCAACACCTTCTATCTCAGATCACCCACATCAGGAATCCACAATCTTTGTCTGAAGAGGACAACACCATCCACTCCGATAGAGAAGTCAGATTGCGGTTTCTCGGTCAAGGCCTTCATCTTTTCCATATCAAAGCTTTCCAACTGTGCATAAAGGACTTCTAAGATCCAAGTCGGTGTAACAGTCAAACTAGCCATATGGACACACAACTTGTCTTCATCCACTGAATCGATAAATTGAGGTCGCCAACTAGTCACATATTCAAGATTTTACCACACCGAACATCTCAGAGCAACACAAACAACATCCTTCTTGCGACTTAAAGCATCAAATATGATGTTTGCTTTACTAGGATGATAGGTGATGGTGAAGTCATAATCTTTGAGATATTCCATCCACCTTCGTTGTCATAGATTTAGATCCTTCTGTGTCAATAGGTACCTGAAGCTTTTATGGTCAGAGAAAACTTCAAACTTCACACCATAGGGATAATGTCACCATATTTTCAGAGCATGAACGATGGCAGCTAGCTCTAAATCATGTGTAGGCCAATTAGCTTCATTTAGTTTCAATTGGCAGGAAGCATAGGCAATCACCTTTCTGTTTTGCATCAAAATACACCCTACTCCTTGTTTAGAAGCATCAGTGTAGATGACATAGGGTATGCCTTCAACAGGCAAGGCAAGAACGGGAGCAGAAGTCAAACACTCCTTCATCTTTTGGAAACTGTTCTCACATTTTGGTGTCCATGAGAACTTGACCTCCTTTTACGTCATCTTGGTTAAAGGCAAGGCCAACTCAGAGAAGCTCTTGATAAACCTTCGATAGTAACCTGCTAAGCTGAGGAAACTACGAATCTCTGAGGGATTCTTTAGAGCTTTCCACTTGGTCACAACTTCTACCTTTGCAGGATCAACAACTATATGTCTGAAAGAAATCACATGACCCAGAAACATCACTTCCTTTATCCAGAACTCACACTTTGAGAATTTTTCATAGAGTTGATTTTCTCGTAGTGTGTTGAGTACAATCTGCATATTCTCGTGATGTTGTCTAACGTCTCGAAATAAACCAAAACATCATCGATAAACACCACCACGAACTTGTCAAGGTATGGGCGGAACACTCAGTTCATCAAGTCCATGAAGGTAGCAGGGGCATTTGTCAAGCCGAAAGGTATGAACATGAATTCGTAATGCCCATAGTGAGTTTTAAACACTGTATCCAGGACATCATCATCCTTCACGCACATCTGGTAGTAGCCACTTCATAGATCCATCTTGGAGAACACAGTGGCTGACTTCAGTTGGTCGAACAAGTTGTCGATGCGAGGCAAAGGATATCAGTTCTTCACTGTTACTTGGTTAAGCATGTGGTAGTCCATACACATCCTCATCGAACCATCCTTCTTCTTCACGAACAACACTACGGAGGATGAAGCCCATGTCGAGAATCTCTTCTAGCTGCTTTTTCAGTTCAGCAAGCTCGACAGGGGCCAAGCGATAAGGCGGCTTTGATATTAGCGAAGTTCTAGGTACAAGCTCGATGGATAACTCCACCTCCCGAGTAGGTGGCAAACTAGGTAACTCCTTGGGAAAGATGTCCGGGAAGTCCTTTACCACATCTATGTGGTCGAGAGAAGGAGGTGTAGCCTTGAGGACTATAGATGCTAAGAAAGCTCTACACCCTTGCGAGACTAACTTTTCATCTTTGATGGCGGAGATAACAAATTGCCGATCGTATCGCTTCCTACCCTTGACACACAATCTTCCCTCAATATGATGTGACAAACTAGCCTTTGATTCTTCACAAAACAAAACAGCTTTGTACCTCTTCAACCAATCCATTCCCAGGATGACATCAAAGGCGGTCATGTTAAGCAAGATGAAATCCAAGGGAAACATTATACCAGATATACAGAGGTCCATGGTCAGAGTTTGGAGATACGAAGAGAAGATCTTACCACTAGGGGTTTTTACATCTAATATAAGGCCCATATACTCAGATTCTATTTCTACCATAGATGCAAGCTGACAGGATATGAAGGTATTGGATGAGCCAGAATCAAATAGTGCCTTTATAGGATGCATATTAAGATGAAAAGTACCTTCAATAACTTCATTATATTCACCTTCTTCCTCAACATTGAGAGCAAACACTATCCCATTCCGCCTCTCCTACATGAATGCAAGTCTTTTAGACAAGTCACATAAATATGAATTGAGAAGATATCTATAGATTAAGGAGTAAGAAGAAGTAAACATAATCCATGGTACTTCATAAACTAAAAGTTTTATAAGGAATAGGGTGATTTCTTTTAACTACTGAAATGCCATTAGAAGTCAAATGACACAATACATGTTGTTAAATGCAATTGGAGAAATGGACAAGTGTGAAACGAATTGTGCTGATAAATAATGAATGAAATATTAATATAATGATTATGAGTAAGTATTTCATCTATTTACATTAAATATATTCCGGTTAACCAAAGTTAGAGTAGGTAGAATTTCAATGAGATAAAAACCTCATGCATTACATAAATTTATAATGATTGGTCTCAGGCAGGGAAGCATGAGTGTGGCTCACTACATCCAACGGTTCCTACTTCTGAAATGCTATGCCACCGACCTTGGAGCTGAGAGAAGGGCAACATTATTCTTGGAGGGCCTGAACTATCAAGTGGGACGAATTCTTATTCTACAACTCCACTCACCTTCCAACAGATGGTGGATAAGGCCTTGGTCATCGAGTCCTGCCCAAGATTCCAATCCTATAGACACAGTAATGACTACAACAACAACAAGAGGAAGAACCCTACTCAGAATGAGAATCGCGGACATGATCGGTGTAATAGGTACTCTCGCCACCATCCTCTAGGGAGATGTCCTGTCAACAATGCACCTGCTCATGAACTAGCTCATGCTTAACTAGCCAGGCGGATAAACGACCCTGCATCCTCTTGATCTCCCCCAGATTTTATTTCTATTTATTTGTAATCAACTTTTTTATTTAGTCACTATTTGATTTGTCCATTTCCATTATATGGTATTTAAGATAGATAGATTAAGATATAATATTAATTAATAATGTTATTTTCATATTTAATAATATTATTTTTTATATTTAATAATGATAGAACTCGACTTCCTTTTTCCTCAGGAAGGTGGGGCATATGTACTTCTCCCTGAAGAGCTTTAGGAACTGGTCCCACTCCATGGTAGAGGTGTCTCGAGTGCGGGTGACACCATTCCACTAGACACGTGTCGGTCCATCCAGAACATACATCACGAACCGAACCTTCAAGTGAGGAGGGCATGCCATACCCTCTAAGGTCCGATCCAAAGCCAACACCTAGTCATCGGCTTTATCCACCATGTTGTGTTCAATTTCACCCTTGAAGTAGGGTGGCTGCATCTTTATGAAGTTGGTGAGGGTGAACTCCTATAGCTTGTTGGTGTTGACGGCCACTGTGTGGAGCTGCCCCCTCATGGTGGAGAGCAACTGGCGCAACATTGCCAGCTCTTGATCCGATGTAAAGGCGGGGGTGCCCGAAGTAGTAGGGTTGACCACACTATGGCCGACAGGAGTCACATGAGTATTTCCCACATTGGAGTCATCAGGGTTCGACTCCTTTCCCTTGATTCTACTATCGAACATGTCACCTATCCTAAAAGGTAGGGGTAACATATTAAGTTCCCAGGAGTATTTGAATCATAGATGAGAAAAGAATAGAAGCATAGATGAGAAAAGAATATCTAGAATGCTATTGCCTAAAAGCATACTATTTTGGACAATTTGTATTAGCTCAGGATAGTCCGGTATCATATGGGCACGAGAGTCCTCATAAACCAAGCTAGTGGTGCGGAGAAAAATATTGCCAGCCCCCGAAACCCTGATCCATTCTAGACACCTTTGCTTCAACTTCATGTCCTAATAGTTGCCTAAATGCTCTGATACCATGTTGTAAATAGGCGAGATCACCTCCTTACTAAAATTTAAAGGAAGTACAAAACATCCATCTTTTTAGAAAGACAAAAGATATTGAGGGATGAATGTTTAATATTCCAAGTAAATAAGCATGCACCAGATACATTATAAAATGTCAATAGCAGCGAAAATAAAAGTACTAAGCCTATTACATGGATTTCATTGTTCATTACATGATTGTTACCAAAAGAAAAAGATAAGAGAAAAGGATCTAGCTATAGAAACCTATACATCCTTTTAGATAGCTTGAGATATACTCCTGAGATGACTTCCTTAAAACTTTTCCTTCTCCTTGCTCAACACCAGCACCTGGGTGGTTGGGAAAGCACCCAGTTAAAAGGGGAAAGAAAACAAGGTATGTGTCACAAAACTAGTATAATATAACAAGATAAGTAAAGCAAATAAGACAGGCTAGGGTTCATCATAAGATGAAGATAACAAGAGTATGAGGCTATATTCAAAAGAAATTTGCCATTAACAATTATATCAAAAAGTATTTGCATGTAATATAATTATGTCTACCTATCTAAGTAGGGTTGAGGCACCTACCGGACCTCTAACCTATAGGTGAGGGGAGAATAAGACATTTCCAATCACTTACATAATTATATAGGAGAGAATAAAAACATTCCCCAGGGCGATTAAATACATGCCCTCTGTGGGTGGTTGTACATAAGTACCACTACTTTTAATTAAATAGAACATAAATATACATTCTAGAAAAGTAATCATGGCAAGATTAGTCATAATATTCAATAAGAATGTCAGTGGGGTATAAGACCCAAACAAGAAGATATCATAATCTAATTTGAGGCATGAACAACATTAGGATTCAAGAATAGAAGATTTAGGGTTCATTTAAGCCTCATTAGGGAAATATAGGGTTTGGCTACAATTATCCCAACATAGGGTCTAAGGAATGCACATACCTCTCTTACTGATATCAATTACTAACTTTTACCACTTTAATTGAGTCCAAGTTCCACTTTGCCTATTTTCAATGTATTAACATGTATTAGAGTACATAGTGCACATTACTGTATACAAACCCTAATTTCAGAACTTTTTAACAAAACTCAGATTTAGATTTTGAAAATATCACCAATGAACTTATTAGGTTCTCCTGATGAAGAAAATATATTTTTTATGTTAATTTTGGAGTTATGATGATTAAGATGTAATTTTTATGGATTTTATGCATTAAATTCATTTTACAAAAATCACCCTTCGTCAAACCATGAAATCATACCTTGTAAATATTTTTATTATATATATATTAATTTACCGATTCCAAAACATATTTATTTTTCAAAATTGGATAAGCAGATTAGAAGATATGATTTTTTCAATCTAATCAATAGGAAATTGCCACATCTTCAAACCGATCGAGATAATTGAAGAGAGAGGGAGAGGGAGAAAACACCATTTGACCCAAGATCAGGTTTGAAGTTGCATAGGTAACCAAACTAGAGCTTCTGGAGAAGGTAAAATAGCAATAAACCAAAATTCTAGAAGAACATGGTAAAAAGAGATGGAAATTGTAAAGAGTGGGAATAAACCACCCTCTATTAATTATGATAATCAAAACTCATTGGAAAGCATCGGAATACAAATTTTCTGACTATATTCAATTTCATAAAAGATTGTACAAGATACATCGAAAATTCTCCCATTATGGTTTACATCAAGACACATAATCAGGATCTAGATAGAGGGAAGTCTAGACTACTACAATATTGTCTCCAAGCAACATCTCAATCAACTTAGTCCAAGCCAAAAGCTATATACTCCTTGTATTGTTCATCACCTTGCTCATCACCTGGGTGGTTGGGAAAACACCCCTCAAAAGGGAGAGGAAAACAAGGTATGCATCAAATAATGAATAAGTACAAGAGAAAAGGAAATCATATGAACATAAATATATTGAATCATAATAAGATGAGAGGGCAAAGAGAATGATGCACATAACAAAATAGATTCTTACCATTACAAAACATATAAGAAGTAGCATGCATGATATTAATTGGACTACATTAACTAAGTAGGGTTGAGGCACCTACCGGACCTCAACCTATAGGTGAGGGGAGAATTCATACATTCACATTCACCTATCAAATTTTATAGGGGAGGAATAACACATTCCCCAAGGGGAGAATAAGACGTTCCCCAGGGCGATTATTTACATGCCCTCTGTGGGTGGTTGTACATACATACCACTACTATAGTTAAATAGCCAAATAAACTATCATACTCAAGAAATAATAAAGTGGCAAGATAAATAATCATATAATTACAACTTGGTGGTATGGTTCCAAGACCCAAGAATAATGTTCTGAAACTGATTTATGAGGCAAGTATAGCAAAATATTCAAGATTATATGAAATATGGTTTAATAAAGCCTCATTATAGAAAAATAGGTTAAGGCACAATTATTCCCAACTTAAGGTGTAAATACATAAAGAGGGATTGCACATACATAGAACATACATAAATATGGTTTGTACATACATAGAACATACCTCTTACTTAGAGTCCTATTAACCTCTTTTCCAAACCTTTAGTTGAAATCAGGGTCCACTGTCCTATTTCCAATTTCATATTCATGTATTAGAACAACAAATATACCTTAAAGAGTTAAAACCCAAACTTATGAACTTTTTACAAAAACCTTCGATTCAGACCTAAAAAATATCACCACTGACTTAGTTAGGTTTTTCTGATTAAGAAAGCATATAATTTTGCATATATTGGAGTTATGAAGTTTAAAGTGTATTTTTGGTGATTTTTAGGTATTTAATTCATTTTCTAAAAACTCTTTTCGACAAAACTGAAAAACAATACTTGGAAATATTTTTAATAAAAATAACATGTTTTTCTGAGTTCAAAACATATTTTACTTTAATTTTTGGACAAAGGAATCAAAAGTTATGAATTATTAAAATTCGCCCAATCAGAAACCGACACATCATCAAACCAAATGAGATAAGCAGAGAGAGAGAGAGAGAGAGAAAGAGAGGGAAAACACCATTTGATATCATGGTTTTAGATTAATAGTTATCCAAACTAGATCTTCTAGAGAAGGTAAACTGGTAAGAAACCAAAACCCTAGATGAACATGGTAAATAGAGAAGGAAATCATCGATTTTAAACATAGATGCATGAATTTTAAGCATGTAGCAAGCAATATATGAGAAGGGGGTTATGAAACTCGCCTCTAGGGAAGATAAGAAGGTCCAAACAGCAAGGATCCGAGCTTAGAAGGTCTAGTTGCTCCAAGCCTAGATCCTTTCTTGGACAAAGATCACCTTCTCAACTTAGAGGTGATAACCCCTAGCAAAAGAGCATAGAGATGAGGTGTTTTAGGGTTCTAGGTGGATTTTTACCATGTATGGTCATGGTTCCGACCTAGAAGAAGGTGTAAGGAAGACTATCAGTATGAAAATAGGGAATTAAGGGAGGAAACTTACTAGTTTTGGTCGAAATTACCAAGGAGGAGCTTTAGAAACCCTAATAGAGCAATTTGGAAGCCCTAGGAGACTTCTTCACCAAGGTAGGCTCCCTCTATTACCTTGGGGCAGAAACTTTGTGGACAAATACAGAAGGAAATATTATCTAATCTAGAGGAATGAAAAGGAGAGCAAGAGTTTTCGAATTGTGAGTTGGGAAGGGGTATACATGGCTATATATAGAAAGAGGTGAAGCATGAGGAGTCTTAAGGGACTTTCCATGTGTCTTTAGCCTAGGGATTGATGGCCATTCAAGAGGATAGCTCATAGAGGCTTCATGCATATCAAAAGTCGGTCCTAAGAGCCCATAGATTATTCTAGGCCATCCCCACCGTTTTTCAAGAAAGAAATAACCTCATTGGTTGATAGCTTTTAAGGATAAGCATCCTTATAAAGAGGGTAATCCCTATAATGCCCTTGAAAAGAATTACCATCAAACCAAGGTGAAACTAGGTTCTCTAATGGTTTAAAATATCATTAATGGTAAGGGAATATCTAAGGATTAAAATTCAGTTGATAATTTGCAAAGAAAACCTCCCGATTGGGTAAATTGCATAAAAGTCCAGAATGTACCTAAAATTGCATAAGTTGCACAAACAACATTCAAATCGAACCAAATTTGAAAATTAGGATCATTTTATGTTTTCAAATAATATCAAAAGTTATTTAAGGTTTAGAGCACTTAATTATGGTAATTAAGCTTTCACTGAGGTATTTGTGCATAAACCCTTATACTGGTACAATTAGTGAATAAATGTTCACTAAACCACTATAAATTCCACTAATTAAATAGAAAGACCAATAAGGATAGAAATGAAAGGAAAAGATGGGAAATAGGGTCAAAATACAAAATTCTAAAATTTGGTATGTTACAGAAATCATCGATTTTAAACATAGAAGCATGAGTTTTAAGCATGTACTTAGCAATATATGAGAAGGGGGTTAAAAAAACTTGTCTCTAGGAAGGTTAGAAGGTCTAAACAGAAAGGATCCCAAGATTAGAAGGTCTGGTTGCTCCAAGCCAAGCTCCTTTCTTGAGCAAAGATCACCTTCTCCACTTTAGAGGTGCAAACCCTAGCAAAAGAGCATGGAGATGAGATGTTTTAGGGTTCTAGGTGGAGTTTTACCATGGAAGGTCATGGTTTCAACTGAGAAGAAGGTGGGAGAAATACTAAAAGCATGAAAATAGGGAAGGAAAGGAGGATTCTTACTAGTTTTGGTCAAAATCACCAAGGAGGAGCTTAAGAAATCCTAAATAGAGAAATTTGGAACCCTAGGAGCGTTCTTCACCAAGGTAGGCACCCTATTTTACCTTGGGACAACAACTTCATGGCCAAACATAGAAGGTACGATGCTCTAAGCTGTGAGAAAGAGAAGGAGAGGATTGCTTCTCGGATTGGGAGGTGGGAAGGGGTAGGCATGGCTTTATAAAGAAGGGGGCAAGTATGTGGCGTCTATGGGACTTTCCATGTGTCCTTAGGCTAGGGCTTCATGGCCATGCAAGAGGACATCTCATAGACTCTTCTTGTATATCAAAGGTCGGTCCTAAAATCCCATGGAGCCTTCTAGGACATCCCCACCATCCTTCAAGCAAAGAAATAACCCCATTGGTTGATAGCTTTTAAAGATAAGCACATTTATAAAGAGGGTAATCCCTATAATGCCTTTGGAGAGAAACACCTTTAAATCGAGGTGCAACCAGGTAACCCATTATTAAAAATCTCGAGAATAGTAAGGTAATATCTAAGGATTAAAATTCAGGTGATAATTTGCAAAGAAATCCTCCTAATTGGGTAAATTTCATAAAAGTCCAAAATGTACCTAAAATTTGCATAACTTGCACAAACAACATCCAAATCAAACGAAATTTGAAACTCAGGCTCATTTTATGTTTGCAAATCACATCACAAAGTTAGATTAAGGGTTAGAGCACTTAATTATGCTAATTAAGCTTTCACTGAGGTATTTGTGCATAAACCCTTATATTGGTACAATTAGTGAATAAATGTTCACTTAACCACTATAAATTCCATTAATTAAACTTAATCGACATAAACGATAGAAATGAAAGGGAAACTTGGGAAAAAGGTTTACATGGATATTACATCTAAGATTCATTGTGTTACAACTTATGCTCATCATTGGGAACCCTTCTCTAAGTCCAAAACAAATAGTGCAAATTTGTCCCATTGAGTTTGTCCTTCCTAAGGACTGATCTCAATAGTGATTGAATGTCATTTGATTCTACATAATAAAATTTGCATAATTTAAAAACACATTTAATTTGATTTGTTTTGAATTACATTCAATGATATTTAATTAGACCATTAATTAATTATAACTCCCACAATTGTATTCAAAGTGATAGCCCTCACATATCAATCTGGACGATTGCAATGTACAACCTTCTAATGAGCCAAGATCTAAAACAATTGAATTATTACTCAGCCAACACCGACATCCATAATCACTTATTAAGGCAGACAACATTTGCCAATTGTATTATGAAATTCTTGGATAAATGATATGCAAAACCCTTTATCATAGTCATCTTCATGCTTCTAGGTGCTTAATCGCATTAAAGACACCCTGTTAAGTATAACCCAAAAGCCAACATGAAAATAATGAACCCTACTTTACAGGCACACATAACTACCATCACACTTCCACAAGATGGACATCACACCATACTTGGCGTGCCCACACATAGTTGATCAAGATTTTTATGTGTGTTTTTAATGGAAATCATTTTAGACAATATGTTATTGAGGGAGTTTGTATTTATAAATACATATACATATCTAGTCACCATATACTTATAGTATGTTTCATATTCATGATATATTCCACAAACAAAAACATGCAATAAAGCATAAGAAATGGTTGTGGACATTCTACTATAATTTCTTGGAGCCACAGGGAATCACCACAACCTAGGGTCTACATCTCATACAGAAACATGTTGTTGATGAATATCTATGCTTGACAATCTAGGTTGATCGGTTCAACCCTTTAACCAATAGAATTACCTCCTAGCTGGTTGGTTGGTCATCTCTCCGGTCATTTGAGATCAGATCCATCGTCTTTTGGATCCTCTAGTCAAACGGTTGGGCTTATGTCATCTAAAATAGGAGGCTCGTATTCTTCATTGTAACAAGAATTAAATTATCTAGTGTTGTTACATGATAAAAGAGAAACCTCGAGTTACATTCGAGGGGAGAATAGATAGGAGAGAATAATACTTTTACAATTAGAAGATAAGGTATAGGCTAAGTCTGAAAACTAAGATGAAATAGAAATAAGCAAACACGGCTGCCATGCAAATTTTTTTAGGATTATTGGCCATAACCACTCTACACATCAACTATCAAAACTAGCTTTTAGGGTGACAACCATAAATTTCATACATATATATATATACATATGGGATTGTACATGGCACTTAATTAGATATACACATGAATCAGTTTAAGTATTCACATTGTATGCAATAAATAAATAAACAAATAAATGTTTTAATAATATTAGTTATCCAAATACATAGTAAACTGACGTGGCTCTGATACCACTATTTGGAAATATGGTGGCAGAGAAAACAACAAAAACCTTTTTTAAATGCTATATTACCCTTATAATAGTAGATCGCATCGACAATTATACAATGGGAAGGATGGTTTCAAGGATATACCTTGTCCTATAGGAAATCCAACGACAACCGCCTCGTTATAGTATGCACCTTTCTTCAAGTCTCACTCAAACAACATCTGCAACAACTCCTAGTTGATCATCACAGATAGTTTCTTGATATTTTCTTCCTGGAAGGAAAAGCTCCCCACCTATAGAGTAGTCCACATGGTCCTGTCATTCTAAAAGAACAGATAGGAAAGATTTGTCCCTCCATGTTGGTTTACTAGCACCAACTTTCTTTCCCACAATTATTCTCCCTTTCTATCCCTCCCTTTATCAGGTAGGACTTGCTCGAGTTCTCTCGGTTACCACAACCAGAGAAGACAACAATTGTAATAAGAAATTGAGTTGTGTCTCTAGAAAGTCCCCAATACCCCTCTATTTATAGGAGGGCTAGGGTCACGATTTCCATCTGTATGGGAGTGGAAGGGACCACAATTTCATGAATTTTCACAACCTACAACCGGTTCACAAGTGAACCAATCGGTTGGCATGCGAGTTGATTGGTTCAACCCTTGAACCGATCATTGCATCATGTTTCCCTATTACAATTGTATTGGTGATTATAATTTGATTAATGATTAACATGACATCGACACTAATCCTTGAATCAATCAAATTGATACACCATTCCATCAGTTCACAACCTGAGTCAATCGATCCATGGAACTGAGTCAATCGGTTCATTTCCTGAACGAGTTAGTTCATGGACCATCCAATATTAGTTAATTGGCCTGCTAGAATGAAATGATTAGTTCAACACTTGAATCGGTCGATTCATAATTCATTCAATCAACATTCATACAATGTTGTTTAAATTGAATACCTAACTCTTTAGCAATCAAGTTTAAACTATATTCATGCATGAACTCCTATTGCAAGTGTATCCTAAGTGTGTGATCCTACAGGTTCCAAGTTACTTTGGCTATGAATGTCCATAACTAGTTTATGCCATCACAAGCAAAGAGCAGTATCTAGAAACACATCATTGCTATCACAATAAATGGAAAGTTGGAGAACAACTTCAACCTACAATTTGTGATTGGTGTTATAGTATTTGTATAGTTCCTTTGTCATTGATATCCATATTAAACTTGAGGCATGGGATAGTCATCCTCTTCAACATTCAATATGTGTTGCTTGAACTAGATCAGATTGTCTGAGATATATGTTATCTCAATATCACATACTGACTCACATGTGCATGGCCATGCATTTCTCAGTCTTGCTAATCAAGTGGCCAGGATATCATATTCTTGTAGGAGGGACAAATCCCATCCACATCACTCACAGTCATCCCCATGTTCCATAGTGCATCCGGTCATCACCTTTATGGTAACCCTTATTCAAGGTCACGGTGGATGATGTCAAAGTACACTGAACCATATGTGATGAGTGTAGTGATTTCAGATCTAAGAATCACAATCACAACCAAAACTATGAGAGATGATTCTGACTACCATGTAAAGGTTTCCATGTGTTACTCTCTTGGTGGATCTGTTCGATACATTGTTCTCTAAAAATTATCTATGTGTTTGGTTTGATATCACATATCATGACTGATGAGATTCTGTCATCAACCAACACACACTCTAGTATTATGTGTTATTGTTGCCTATCAACCTTCCACTATAACATCTGACTAGGGATAATAAAAAGAATGTATATACTCTTAGAATATGTTTGATCTCATTGTTTAGATCATCAACCTGAAGACATACATTGCGTAATATCATTCTTTAGATATTTATTATGTTACATTATTATCTCATAACTAAATAAAACAAAATAAATTGGAAGATTGCCTTAACTATTAATGAAAACAATTACAAGTTATGCCATTACAATCATCATATGATTGGCTCTCTAGCATACATACCAATAGAACGACCATAGGCACATCAAGCAATGGCACGGAGAGCAGATCCTGATCTTGAAGAGCGTGTTGGGGCCGAGCTTGAGGAATAGTCTGTCTAGTAAAAGATCAAGGCTTCATCATCTACAAAATAGTTAGGGCTGATTAAAAGGCAAGCAATCAATGTGGGAAGCTACAAGATAAACCTCGAACTAATGGAACTTATTAAATCTCAATCATTTCATGGCCACAATATGGACCCAATGGCACAATTATATGTTGAAGATGGATAGGGTCCCTACCACAATTATTCATTTGAAGCTATTTTCCTATTCATTGTCAAATAATGTGAAATGATGGTTGGTCAGTTTTCCTTCTAAATTCATAGAGACATGGGATGAGTTGATGGATGCTTTCATTGAAAGGTACTTCTCACCGTAGAAGACACATGACTTAGTCAGGAGAATCTACAATTTCAAACAACATGCTAAGGAGACCTATTCAAAAGCTTGATAGAGAATCCCGAACATGCTAAGAAAGGTTCCTCATCATGGGATTGATATTTATGGACCCAAAAAGGAATTTTACTATGGTCTACACAAGGGGGAGAAGACTACTCTTGACAACACAAGATCATGATGAAGCTACAAGGTGTCACAAGATATTAAAGAATATGGAAAATAATCAATCTTGGGGAGAAGGGCGTGATTGACCAGTAATTGTTAAAAGTGTTCCGGAATCAAATGAGATTGCCATGTTGAAGGAGAAGATGGAGGCCCTCACAAGGAGAATTGATAATAAAACCAAAACCTCATTTGGAGGTGAAGAGGAAGAGTGCGTGTATATGTGGAAGTTGAAAAACCAAGGCAAAAATGAGTATGCATGGAGAAAGGATCCTAATTTTTCATGGAAGGATCCTAATAATTTTCAACAAGATCCATTAATGGTGCAACAACTAAACAACAGTAAAGAAAATGTATCAACAGTACTAGTAGGATAGCGGTCCTAGCAAGATAAACTGAATAGAGGATATTTTGGGTAGACTAGTGAATAATAATGAGACACTTTTGGACCAAAAGAAGAGAGCGAGAGAGTAGTAGTACTGGAATCAAGGGGCACATATCCATAGCTTAAAAAACTAGGTCTCTGAACTAGCTACAAAAGTGGCATCCCTTAAGAAGCCCAATATGAAAAGATTTCAAGGGAACACAAATATTCCATCCGACAATTAACATGTGACAACAATGATTCTTCACAGTCATAAAGTGTTGATGAAAAACTAGAAGGTATCTCTAGAGAAGAACACCACCACAAATATTACAAGGGAGGTGACAAAAACAATTCCTTTAGAGAAAACACAGGACACCACACCACAAGAGGGAAGCCCAGAAGAGGAGTCAACCAAGTAGAAAGGAGAATGAGAAGGAGTCCTACATTCCATCCCATCAATACAAGAATGTGATGCTGGCACCATTTTCTATTATCTTAAAGGCCAAGAAGGTTGACCAACAAGTCAAAAAATTTCTAGACACAATTAGGAGACTCCAGATCAACGTACTGCTAGTAGATGCTATTGAGAAAATTCCTTCATGTAGCAAGTTCTTGAAGGATATTATCCACGAGAAGAGGAGGGTATGTTGTTATCTTGAAGGAGTAAGCCAACACACTAATACAAAGAAAATTGACACAAAAGAGACATGATCCACGGTGTTTTAACATACCATGTTACATTGGCAGGGTCAAATTTGGAGAGACACTTTGTCATTGTAGAGAAAGCATCAATTTGATGTTGTTGACTACATTTAAGAAATTGGGAATCAAATAATACATGAAGAGTAACATGACTATTCATCTGACAAATAACTTTGTGATGAGACTGATTTGTATCTGTGAATATGTACTTGTAAAGATTGGTAAATTTATTATTTAGGTAGATTTGGTTGTCATGGAGATGCACGGAGATTATGACAATGAACTACCTTTATGCTATCCTTTTCAAACCACAACTGATGACATTTTTGAAATGGGGAGAGGAAGACTGAAATTGGGAATCCAGAATGAGCAGTTTGAGATTAAGCTACATGATTATCAACTGTTGGACAAGGAAAGTGAACAATATCACATGATGCAACAATTCAGAACTCCAGTGTCTCTATTCTTAGGACAATAATTTCTAGACATGGCTCATGTTATGACAAATTTGGACAAAGGTACTCTTGATGTTGACATAATGGGGAATACAGAGAAGATTTCTTTGCCAAAATATGTGAAGCACCGTGATGATCTAGAGGAAGAGGAGAACCCGATGATAGTTACAGGGGTGGTGTCCTCTGCAATGATGTAGGATTATCCATATCTATCTCTAGAAGCTTGTCTCATGAACCTAGTGGATGATTGCACACGCTATCACTCATTGTGTAAGGAGTGGGATCCTAGAGGGGAACCACTCCCTACTAAAATAAAAAGGCAACATCCCAAACAACACACCAACAAAAACTATTTCTCAAAAAGGATGAAACCAATTTATTCAACATGATTGTATCATAACACAAAGTAGCAACGGAATTAAAGATGTATCTAACCATTAAAAATCTTCTTATCATACTAATCTTTCACAACCAGGGTGACATAAAGGAAAACTAACTACATATAGGACTAGCTGAGGATCACCTAACAACTTCAAGAAAAGTCTCCCACAAAGTCAGCTACACTTTTTGTGGTCCATGTCCTCCTTGATTTCCTTGTCCTAGTCCAACACCTGGGGTTGGAAGCATACCCCACGAAAGGAAAAGAAAAGAGGATATCAACAAAAAGCTGGTATGTGCATGCTAAAAAGAAATTGAGCAATATATATTAGGAAAGAGGTACATCAAGTATTGAAGGCTTCCTATGAAAAGAGGTAAGAACTACCCAAACATGCATAAAATAAAAGAATAATAACAAGGAGATACTTGCCATAAAATAGTAATAAAAGTTGTGCCACATAAGCACATATCATGAGATTAGGGCACAAAACCCATAACAACCTACATGCAGGTGAGATAAACATAGCACTAGAACAACATACATAATAAAGACAACCAAGCCTCATAAACTTGAAACCTGATAGAGATTGGCACATAACCAAGCTCCCAATATATAAATGTGGGCCAAACCTCATAAATTTAAAACCTGGGTATGGGGCACATAACCACCATCCCAAAAATATATAAGGGCACATAACCAAAAAAACACTACAAATTATATTACTCTAGGGCTACTAAGTCACACAACATGCTTAATAGAGAGGCAAGTAAAAAGTATAGTCAGATTTTACAAATTAATCACCACAAATGTGACCATCATAATTATCCACCTCAAAGTGGGCATATAACAACAAATTGAGTTCCATCATGAACAAAATATAATAAATATTCCAAGAGAATGTCAAAGAAGAAAACATGATCACAATATCAGTAACAAATAAGACACTTCACATGAAGCACAATCTCCAAAGAAACAAGATAATGTGTAGGATATTGTCCATTGGCACAAGAGACAGAAGAAAGTAGGTGCATTTCTCAATAAGAATAATGTGGTTTGCAAACATATCTCTCCATAGAGTCTAACAGTATAAGATCACATCTAGATCCAAGTCTAGGTTTCCAAAGCACATATTATCATGTATGTGAAATTAGGGTTAGAATTACATTGATTGTGTCAAACCCTAAAAATTGTCTTTTTATTATTAGTGAATTAGGTTATCAAAACCACACCAAATTTTAGGCTATAGTCTTATGAGTTCAAAACATATTTTATTATAATTTTCTAACTTATATATATTTAGTTATGACTTCTACAAGTTATTACTTATTTAGATTAATCCATTATAATTACATACTTTCAACATTGGATTTAGGCGATGTAATCAACACCATTAGATAGATCTTATTTTTATGAATTTATTGACTATTTATTCATATTTTTCTGGTCAATAAATAATTTATTATGAATTTTGCAAAATTCGGCATATAAAAAATTCCACATAGCATAAACTTGAGAAAGAGGAAGAGAGAGAGAGTGGTCCGCGCGTCTGAGTTGGCCCAATCAGGATTGGCCAACTCGATGGCCACTCGAACACATCAACGAGGCACATGTGCATAGAGAAGCAATAAAGCCATGTGAAATTACCAAAATACCGCAAAAATAAGCAAGAAGGGGAAAACAAGAGGACATAATAGAAAGATCGTCCCTAGCAATGTTCTTCGTTGAGTTGAACTGGAAGAGAAGAAACATGGAGACTCAAGCTCTCGATCAATCATGATCTCAACGAGGAATCCACAGAATTGAAAATGTCTTCGAGTACCTCGGTTCAACCCAAACTCAATGAGCTTTTGCTCGAGTTCAGAGGGTAACTAGAGATGAGGTTACCACCTCCGCGGTAAACAAAAGAGAGGGAAGCAGGAAGACTAGAAGAAGCCAAAAATAGCAAGAGAAAATAGGTGGGAGCAAACCAAATAAGATTGCAAGGTCTAGGCAGGTTGATAGGAGGTGTTCACGTGGTTGAAGGGGCACATAACAAGCATGGAGGTGAACACTAATGCAGGTCCTACAGAGGCTACCAGACACGATGGTCAGAGCGGGCTAAGAGAAAACCAAAGATTCAAGAACAAAGGTTGAAGCATACAAATGATTATCAAAGAGTTGATTAGCCTGAAGGTGGCGGAGGAGGTTGGCTCAAGAAAAGCACTCGCCAAAGACAAAGCGAGTAGGTCCCCGAGATTAGGCGTAGCACCAACCCAATTAAGGGAAGAGGAGATGAAGAGAGGGTCCGAGGAACATTTATGGGTACTCGTGAGATGATGAGGTGCAAGGGTTGCTCATGTGCGAAAAATAGTGGAGAGGAAAGAATTGGGCATTTTCCATATATAGGGGTTTAGGGTTCAAGCAAGGGGTCAACACAAGTGGAATCAATCAAGGAATCCGTAGGAGCAAAAATTGTGAGCAAATATGGAGCATAGGCCGAGAAATCCCAAGAGGAAGGTTCTGTGCGTGAACAAGTCGGGTTTCCTGATTCATTGCGAGGTAGAGGACAAGCTAATAGTCGTATGATCAAGAAATGAAAGGTCTAGATTTAGGCACACTTAAACAACCACGTGATAGATAAAAATAAAAGAAACTTATACAAATCAAAATCCAATCAAAGTGGGAATGTAATTAATTTCGTATTTTCTCTCTCTTCATTTGAGGGTGCAAACAAATCCCAATTTGGATGAAAATTTGCACTGAGGCTAATTAAAGCAAGTAGATTCTGATTATGCACTTAGTTTTCCTTTTGGAAACTTTTAATGTGTTAAATAAACCAATTAATATTTTCTCTTTCCTCCTTCATTAATGGTTATAAGATTATCCAAATTTGATGAAACTTCACCCACAAATCACATTAAGTGCCTTGGATACGAATTTGCTATCAATTTTACATTTTGGAGTTGTTTGTACCTTTATTTAATATTTTGAAGGTTCTACACTTTCTCTCTCATGGTTTCATCTTTTAAGCAAACTTTCTCCAAATTGAGTGAAAATTCACCCAAAGGCATATTTTAGTGTGTAGATTACAAATCTAAGATTATTATCCACTTTTGGAGTCATGTCATATTTTATTTAATATTTTTAAGGAAAAACACCCTTTTCTTTTCTAAATAAGATAGATATGATTATTATTATCCTAAATAGGTAAAACTTGGCCTCCAAGCCAAAGCATATTTAAAGAAAATGAATATGAGGTTATTATTATCCAATATGTTTTCCTTTTATAAATTTTAACCCATTATCCATTATTTCTATTATTTCTCTTATTAATAATTCAATACCACATTAACATGTTTTAAGCATTATTATTCATTCCTTTTTCTATTCCTTGCTCCATAAGGTAAAGGAATGATCTAGAACAAATATACTCTATAAATATCTGGAATAAGTTTATTTATTTCATATTTTGTGGAATTATATATCATTATTCTCAATTATGGACACCTTGTCATTCTATGTACATTATTACCTAATGTGACATATTTTGTATGTCCTTACTCGATCGTATGAGTAATTTTAAGGTATTGGGTAATATTTATTTATATTCTACATGTTAGGGTGATTTATTGATGCATTAACATATTTAAGGTCACTAAAGAGCATACCCTTATCCTTGTTTGGCTAAAACTCAAAGACTAAGGTTTCTAACTCCTTAATCCAGGAATAAGATTAAGTTCTAGGTTTTGGTATGTTACACATTGAAGGAGTGTGCACTATTTCTAAGGACCTTGCCATGCTTCTACACTAGACACTATGAAGACTTGGGACCACCACCACCACTACTGGTACCATATCTACAATGTCCTCCTGAGATGGAATTGAAGGAACTACCACCACATCTAATGTATAAATTCTATGCAGTGGACAACAAGCTACTTGTGATAATTTCAGCAGCACTGAGTGTGAGAGAGGAGGATCAACTACTCATAGTTTTGATGAATTACCAGGCTACATTTTGGTGGTCCATTGTAGACATAAAGGGGATTCCCCCTAGTTTATGTCAACACACGATTTGGATTGAAAAAAGAGGTGATGAAAAATGAGGTAATTAAACTTCTATCAGCAAGTATAATTTATGCTATCTTTGATTCTAAATGGGTAATTCCGACACATGTTATTCCTAAGTAAGGGGGAGTAACAATCACTAAAAATTCTCCTAGCAAATTATTTTCAACTAGGTTAGTGATCGGGGGGAGTGTTTGCATTGACTATTGTCTTTTGAATGTTGCTACTTTAAAAGATCATTTCCTCTTCCAATTATAGATCAAATTCGTGAGAGGCTCGTCGACCACTCAAAAATTTGTTTTCTTGACGGGTATTGGGGGTAGATTTCTATTGAACCACATGATCAAGAAAAGTCCCCTTAACTCGTCCCTATGGTATGTTTGTATACTATTGGATACCCTTTGGCCTTTATAATTCACCAACAACATTTCAAAGATGCATGCTTACAGTATTTTCTAACATGGTGGAATGTTGTCATTAGATTTTTATGGATGATTTCTTGGTGTACAAAGAGTCTTCTGAGGACTTTCATGCTAGTCTAGATAAAGTTTCACAAACATGTGAGGACACCCATCTTGTGTTGAACTGAGAGAAATGTTATATGACGGTGAGTGAAGGAATTGTGTTGGTAAATGAAGTGTCCAACAAAAGGATGGAAGTCTATCTAGTAAAAATAGAAGTGATCTCTAAACTAACTTCACCATCATCACTGAAGGGAGTTAGGAGCTTTTCAGGACATGCCAAAATTTATCACTTGATTTATAAAAGAGCTTTTGAAAATTTCAAAACCGCTATATGAATTTCTAGAGAAGGATGTGGATTTTAAATTTAATAATGAATTTCTCAGATATTTTGAGATGTTAAAAGAAAAATTGATTTATGAATCTATGGCAGAGGCTCAAGATTGGAGTCAGCCATTTGAGTTGATATTTGATGCATCTGATTTTGCATGAGGAGTTGTTCTAACCCAATATAAGGATTGAACATTGTTAATCATTTAGTACACATCTAGAACACTTAATGATGCTCAACTAAATTATACCACTACGGAAAAAGAATTTTTAGCTGTAATTTTTGGCTTAGATAAATTCATACATTATTTAATAGGGGTAAAAGTGATTGTGTGGACTGATCATGTAACTATTAAGTATCTTTTGCAGAATAAGGATGCTAAACCAATGCTGATTAGATGGATTTTTCTACTACAAGAGTTTGATATAGAGATTAAGGACAAGGATAGAGCAGAAAATATAATAGCCGATCACTTGCCTAGGCTAGAAAGAGTGGATGCATTTGGATCAGAGGTACCCATTTTTGAGGAGTTTCCTGATGAGAAACTTTTTACCATCAAGAATAAGGATGCCTGGTTTGCACACATCGTTAATTATTTGACATGTGCAGAGATATCATAGGATTGGAGTTATAAGATAAGAAAAGATGCTTTTGTTCTTTGAGATTTAATATGTGGTATGGCCCTATTTTTCTTAAACGATGTAGGTTGGAGATTCTGAGAAAGTGTTTTATAGAGTGTGAGTTTGAGAGCATACTTTCTCAGTGGCATTCTTTTTGTGGCATCCAACTTACAAAACACAAGATTAACTAAGCGGAAGCGAATCATTTGTAGTGGATTATTGAAAATTGCTAAAAATTAAAACTTTTTGCAAAGAGATCCAATCATAGGAAATCTTTTACAACAAGATCCATAGTATAACATTTACATCCTGGTTTAAAAGTACATGACTTGTACCATCTCCCCTTGAGGATTACAACATTAGTTGCTATATAATATTATATACAGACAGCATAAAACCTCGAGGCATCAAGCCAAAATCTCAGATTGATCCATTAAAACACTAACTAAAAACTCCGAAGACCTGAGAGTACAGAGACGACACATAGGACTTTCTAACTATCTGACTTGACAGTCAGTGCCTCCACCTGAGATCTCACTGCTGTCCAAGTGTTGCTTTCCTTTTCCTGCAAAAGAGTATATGCCTCTTTGTCCGCATCCACTTAAAAATGTTGGATCCCACGGGGGTGAGACAATTGTAAATTGCCCCAGTGGGAGATATAACTCTCCGCCAAACATTGTTATTGCAGTTTAAAGATACAAAACTAGGCAGAGAATAAGCAGTTTAAAGAATTCTCATCTTAAAGCATTGTAACTATCTATAATAGAACAATAGATCAACTTTTCTCTTAATAAGGAATAGGATGAACATGTATATCATTTATCCTCCATATTATACCATCATGTCAAACTTCTCTTGTGACACTCATTATCTTGATGTGTCACCCATGAGACATTCTTGTTTCAACTTATTGGCCTTAGCCAATCTGTTAAGCAGATTTTAGTTATATTGGACATGAGAGTGTACATCATCATGTCTTACCAATCTGTTAGCCAATCTGTGCAACTATTCCAGGTATTGATCTATGTCAATCTTGTGCAACTATTCCAGGTATTGGGTTATTACCAATCCTGTGTTATTATTCCAGGTATTGGGAGTTAGCCAATCCTGTATTATTATTCCAGGTATTGGGAGTTAGCCAATCCTGTGCATTCCAGGTATTGGGAGTTAGCCAATCCTGTGTTATTATTCCAAGTATTGGGATTTAACCAATCATGTGCATACCAGGTGTTGGGAGTTAGCCAATCCTATGTTATTATTCCAGGTATTGGAATTTAACCAATCCTGTGCATTCCAGGTATTGGGAGTTAGCAAATCCTGTGTTATTATACCAGGTATTGGGATTTAACCAATCCTGTGCATTCTAGGTATTGGGAGTTAGCCAATCCTGTGTTATTATTCCAAGTATTGGGATTTAACCAATCATGTGCATTCCAAGTATTGGGAGTTAGCCAATCCTGTGTTATTATTCCAGGTATTGGGATTTAACCAATCCTGTGCATTTGTTATTCAAGGTATTAGACTATGCTAATCATGTGCATCTATTCCAGGTATTGAACTATATCAATCCTGTGTAACCTATAAAACATTTTGTTACCTCTCACTAGGCAACAACCATCCTCATAGCTCATAAGGCCCATAAAACACCTTGTCACCTCTTACTAGGCAACATCTAACCATATGGCTCATAAGGCCATTACACATCTTTAGGATTCAGTTATGTTCATTACTCTTAACATTTATCATTAAATGATTCTCAATACAAGGTATGAGTTCATTCCTCATATTTATCAAGGTATATCACTTTCCAAATCACCTTTAACTTCCTTGAGTTATCAACTTATCTTGTATTAAGGTACTTCCCATCTTAATACTTTCGTCCATTACCCTATCACTCTCATCATGAAGTGCATAGGTCATACACAAGAATGGTCCAACTACCTTTAATGGTATGGACTCATTTCAGGTTAAGGCATTGCCTACAATAAGGTTTCCTATACTCAATCATTTAAGGTATTTCACCTTTATAAGGTTTCACCCACTACTTTATTATCAGGGTTATGGTTTGTCATCATATTGTTAAAGATTAAGGCTTCATGTAGTATAACTTCAATTAGGGTTTCACATACCTTTACCCTTTATTAGGGCTTTGGGATTTCACATGCTATCATACTTCATTAGAGTTAGGATTGCATATAGCATCACCCTTCATTAGTCTTTCACATCTCATTGCCTATACTTAATGTTTACTATTCATCCCAACTAGGGATTCTCATGGCATCACCCTCAGTTAGGGTTTCTCATGGAATCAACCTCAATTAGGGATTCACATTGAATCGAACTCAATTAGGGATCGACATGGAATCACCCTTAACTAGGACTTCCACTATGGTTACTCACAACTTGGGTCTACTATTCATCTCTATTAGGATTTCATTTAGTTGTTCATAATTAGAGATTCACTATTCATCCCAATTATGGTTTTACATCTCATTTCCCAAATTTGGAGTTTCATATATCGTTACCCTGGATCAGGGTTACATCCTCACCCTGGATTAGGGTTACATTTAGAATTGCCCTGTCAATTAGGGTTTATGTTCCTTATTAGGGTTTCATGATCTCTTTACTTAAGGATCATACCCTATTCATCACATCATCAATACTCATGTATGAATTCCGTTACATCAACCCTTCAATCAAGTACATACAACTACGATTAACATAATGTACCAAGTCATTGTTCTTATAAGCAATTAGGGTTCATCCCTTAATTGGAACTAATTACTTAGGTACTATTAGGGTTTCAACCTTTGTACCGTCATTTATTATCATAACTAATCATCATTGGATCAATGGATCATTCATCATCTTAATTCTCAAGAGATTCAATTACATTGTACCTCCATTACATGAGGTATCCAAATGAATTGACGAATTGGACCTTCAATTACAATAGATGTCCAAGTGGATTAATCAATTGAGTCCTCAATTACATTAGGTATCCAAAGGGATTAACCAATTAATTCCTGAATCAAATTTGACTACTTGAGCCCCAAATGGTCTTGGTCTTTCAAAGTTTAAACGGTTTGAAACCATTTGCTAAAGCACCTTTTGAAACCGCATGGCTCAACCGGTTTGGGATCGTTTGGTCCCAAACGGTCTAGACCGTTTGGTCCCAAATGGTCTTGAGACCGTTTGGACTCAAAGGGTCTTGAGACCGCTTGGTCCAAACCTCCTCAAAACCACATGGACCAAATATGGTCTCAACAAATCAAATTGGATTATGGATTCCAATGTTGATTCCTTCAATCATTGAATTCATGGAACCAATCATCAATTGGACCTATCCTCATACTTCAATTGAGTTAAATAGGTCAACCTACAACTGATTTAGCCCTCAATTGACCCTCAATTAGTCATCAACTATGGTTTGAATAAATTGAATTAGGGTTTGGAATCAATGATCCTTCAACACTAATCAATGCAAGATAAGTTACTTTGAAACCTTTGAACCATCATCCAAATTGAACATGAACTGACCCCAAACGGTCTTTAGGTCGTTTGGATGACCTCCAAACGGTATTGAGACCGTTTTCCCATCATATCTTCAAAACCAAGTCAACCAATTAAGGTTTGGATCATTGGATTGATCATCAAATCAGCAATTGATTACACTTTAACTTAGTAACATTGGATCATCAATTGCTTAACCATGCTCACCCCTAGACCTCCAAACGTTCTTGGGTGACCTCAAAACGGTCTTAAGACCGATTGGATGAGCTCCAAATGGTCTTGAGACCGTTTGGCTCATCCAACCCTTGGATTCTATTGAAATTCATCAAGGTTTGGTCTATTGAGTCGATCAACAAATCAGCAATTGATTGCTTTGTAACTTGGTAACTTAGGACCTTCAAATAGGCAACCATACTTAACCCTAGACCTCCAAACTGTCTTGGGTTATACCCAAACGCTCTTGAGACCGTTTGGGAAATCTCCAAATGGTTTTGAAACCGTTTGGGTCAATTAACCCAAAACATCATCTCAATTACTTACAAAATCAGCACTTATCCGATTAGGGTTCATGCCATATCTTTGGATCTTAAAACACTTAACCATACTCAACCCTAGACCTCCAAAAGGTCTTCAGTGACCCCCAAATGGTCTTGATACCTTTTGGGTAATCCCCAAGCGGTTTTGAAACCGTTTGGGCTAATCAACCCAAAAAGTCAAATCGATCAAGTTGAAAATCAGCACTTAAATCAATTAGGGTTTGCCTAATTGATTAGCCTTCAACTGATGATTCATTTGGAATTAATTAACCAAATTTGGTGGGTCATCAACCAACATAATTAGGAACAGTATTATCAAACGGTCAACCCTTGGTCAACTCCCTTAAATGGTTTTGAAACCGTTTGGTGAAACCGTTTGCTTCTAAACGGTTTGAAACCGTTTGCTCCCAAACGGTTTGGGAAACCGTTTGAGAAAATCAATGAAACCGTTTGGCTTTGATATTTGGTGAGGTGCTTGCTTATGATGATGTAATCATCATCAAGCTCTAAACCCACGAAACCTGCTGTGATTTCCATGGAGATTGCATCAATCAACCGAATCAATTATTGTAAATGTAGAAATGATCATTATTTGATATGGAATTGAATGCAATAGCAAAGTTAGGGTTTAAAGTTATAAAAACCACCTCCAATTGAGCTCCAAAGCTCCAAGATCACGGAAAAAATTTTGGATGAAGCTCTTGAAACTCCCCCTAGGCTTATCCTCAAGCTTTTGGATGAAAAAGTTGGCTAGGGTTGAAGAGGAGATCGGATTAAGAAGAAATCCATAATTTATTTTTGATTTCCACCATGGAAACAAGGGGAACAGAGGTCAAGAACTTTACCAACAGGTTGGGGTCGTCCTAATCCTATTCTTGAGCTTCTCGTGGGGTCGGCCAAGGCAAAGAAAGAAAGGAAATCCGAAAAGAAGTCCTTAAGTGAGTGGAAAAAGGGATATGTATAAGGAAATCCCAATGAAAGAGAAAATGGGATTATTTCCTTTAATTTCCAAAATCATTTCCACCAAAACCCCCTCCATTTCTTAGAAAAGAAGCCATATTCATGTTCTTGCAAAACCTCTTCATTATCCAAGAATAAAGGGAAAAGAAATTAAGCACCTTAACCCTTATAATATTAATATCCATTTTTGAGTGGAATTTCTTTTTCTTATAATAATGGTGAGTGGAATTTCACCTCCTTAGGATATGCTCGTTCCTTTGCAAGGCTTAAGCTCGTACAAACACATCTGAATCCAACCATTTTAATTTTGGTTGAAGGCCCCTTCAATTAATACATTTATTTTTTCCCTAAATTGAATTAGGGTTTCAATTAGGGTTAAATCTTGATTATTTTAATATCAAGATTCTCTTTCCTCCAACTAAATTCAAATGAGGCGCCCCTCTCATTTTCTTTGCTCTACATGGTGAAAAGAAACATTAGGGACCTTATTGAAGTGGTAATTTGCATATTTAATAGGTTTTGGGTAAATTGCACTTTACACCAAAACTAGGTTTTAATGCACAAATATTGCTTTATCAGCTATTCCTTGGTACTCAGGCTACCACAAGCCATAACTGTACATCATCTTCATTCTCATGATGCTTCAACATATGAGGAACATATTATCATGCAAAATTTGCAATTTAACCCTTCAACTTGGGTAATTTTCACTTTAGTCCAAAATAAGCAAACATTGCTTCAACATTGTTCAAACGGGACCAAAATTGAAACATAAGTTTCTCATGAGCCCTAATTACTTTTCACAAGATAAGATTAAACATATAATCATCTTTCTTAATCAAAACACCTAGGGTTAAAGTGTAACCCAGGTCAGGGATGTTACAAATTATAAACCCCTAACAAGGATTTCGTCCCCAAAATCCTAGGAAAAAGGAGGGACATATTTATCCATTTATCATACCCTCAAACCTCCACATAACTTCTTAATGTTATGGATATACCATAGATCTGCAATCTACACAAAGCTCCTTTCTTTAGTTCAGCCTTATCAAAGTTTATTTTTATGCATAACATAAACCCCTAACATATGATGTTCATATGATCTTACATGTTTAATTTGATTTCATGGTTGACCATTCCAGATAGTCAACATAGATCATCTGATATTTCTTTAGATACCAGGATTTCTTACCTTGGTACCTATCACATGTGTTGAAGACACATGACATTTTTATCTTCCTTTCATCTTGGGACATTATATATTACATATATCTTTTCCTTGGAACCAAAGTCCAAGGCAAACTGATACTTTTCTAAGTATTCATCACATAAACATTTTTGTCTTATGGACATCAAGTGTCCTATGACCCACTTGATTGTCATGTCCCCGAAAGGAAAGAAAACAAGGATTCATATTCCTCATACCAACTTACTCATCTGAGGTTATCTCAGATTTCTCTTTCTTATGCTTATGACACATTTATTCATTCTGTATTTCTTATTTCATGATACTCATTAGATTGTATCAGCATGACTACTTGATCAGGGCAATAAAAAAGATTACAATCTAAGAGTTTCCCTACTCACTTTATCATCAATAGTTGTATACCTGGCCAGGGTATATAAATACTGAGATTAATTAGTATGCACCTTTTATACTATCATATTCCTTCCTTTTCATATAATAACAAGTATAAGATTTCACATTACTGGGTTTTATCCAGGCATCTCTTCAATACCTCATCTTCTTCTCATAGAGGTAAGAGCAACATGAACATCTATATTGTTTATTATGCAAAATATAAGTCCTCATAGGACTGATAAAAGAAAGCTCAATCAATTACCTTCCCAAATTAACTCAGGAAACCATAAAAAGACATAATAGAATGACATTATTTTGTCTAACTTGTCATGATCCGTGGATTATTCACTGCCTCAGGCTGATTCTGCCTCTGAGGTTGATTCACCATAACATTTCTGGCTGAGCAATCTCTTGCCAGATGTCCAACCTGTCTACACAGGTAGCAAATTCTGGGTGCCAGGTATGGTCTAGAGGGTTCTTTACCCTTTCTAGATGACCATTGCCTTCGTGCACTAGGTCCTGGTTGCACTGGTGGTACCAAAATCTTTCCCTTTTTGGAATTATTAGGCCTCTGTCCCTGTATTTGGATAAGCATCTTCTCAATTCTCTCTTCCTTGTTCTTTTTTGGACAATTCTTTACTGTATGTCTAGGCTTTCTACACCTATAGAAAATTCTTCCTTTGGGTTAAAACCTATTCCTTCCTTCACTATTTATTGATTCAACAAGCTGAGGTTGAGCACAGACCAATTAGAACTTCATCATTTACCATTGCTTCCACCTCCTAATGTGGATTACATATCCTGTTGATGTCCAAAACATCATCATTAGGGACTGGTAATCTAGGTTGCACTGCCAGTGCTCGATCCACTAAATACATCATGGTTGCCCTAAATTCCCCAATAGTGATTCCTAAGGAAGGATTTGTTGTCACAGTTGGATTAGGTAGGGGGTTCTCAGGCAATTGTCCCTCTCTTGCATGCTCCTCTGCACCTCTTCTTGGTGCAACATTGCTGCTTTCTACATCAAACTCTTCATGTGACCCAGTCATCTTCAAGTTCTTCTTCTCCTATATGAGTGGAAGACACTATCAGATACTCTGGATGACACTAGAACATACTCTACTACTTTAGTCCTATGTCTCTATAGACTCAGTGAACCTAGAGCTCTGATACCACTAAATTGTGGCATCCAACTTACAAAACACAAGATTAACTAAGCGAAAGCGAATATTTTGCAGTGGATTATTGAAAATTGCTAAAAATTAAAACTTTTTGCAAAGAGATCCAATAATAGGAAATCTTTTACAACAAGATCCATAGCATTACATTTACATCTTGGTTTAAAAGTACATGACTTGTACCATCTTCCCTTGAGGATTACAACATCAGCTGCTATATAACATTATATGCAGACAACATAAAACCCCGAGGCATCAAGCCAAAATCTTAGATCGATCCATTAAAACACTAACTAAAAACTCCGAAGACCTGAGAGTACAAAGACGACACATAGGACTTTCTAACTACCTGACTTGACAGTCAGTGCCTCCACCTGAGATCTCACTGCTGTCCAAGCTATTGCTTTCCTTTTCCTGCAAAAGAGTATCTTCCTCTTTGTCTGCATCCACCTAAAAATGTTGGATCCCACGGCGGTGAGACAATTGTAAATTGCCCCAGCGGGAGATATAAGTCTCTGCCAAACATTGTTATTGCAGTTTAAAGATATAAAACTAGGCAAAGAATAAGCAGTTTAAAGCATTCTCATCTTAAAGCATTGTAACTGTCTATGATAGAACAATAGATCAACTTTTCTCTTAATAAGGAATAGGATGAACATGTATATCATTTATCCTCCATATTATACCATCATGTCAAACTTCTCTTGAGACACTCATTAACCTGATGTGTCACCCATGAGACATTCTTGTTTCAACTTATTGGCCTTAGCTAATCTGCTAAACAGATTTTGGTTATATTGGACATGAGAGTGTACATCATCATGTCTTACTCAGGCATTGGTTTATACCAATCCTATATAAATATTCCAGGCATTGGATTACACCAATCCTGTGCAACTAGTAAAAGCATTAGACTTATATTATTCCTATGTATCCATTCCAAATATTGAACTATGTCAATCCTGTGTAACCATTCCAGGTATTGATTTATGTCAATCCTATGCAACTATTCCAGGTATCGATTTATGTCAATCCTGTGCAACTATTCCAGGTATTGATCTATGTCAATCCTGTGCAACTATTCCATGTATTGATCTATGTCAATCCTGTGCAACTATTCTAGGTATTGATTTATGTCAATCATGTGCAACTATTCCAGGTATTGATTTATGTCAATCCTGTGCAACTATTCCAGGTATTGGTCTATGTCAATCCTGTGCAACTATTCCAGGTATTGATCTATGTCAATCCTGTACAACTATTCCAGGTATTGGGTTATTACCAATCCTTTGTTATTATTCCAGGTATTGGGAGTTAGACAATCCTGTATTATTATTCCAGGTATTGGGAGTTAGCCAATCCTGTTCATTCCAGGTATTGGGAGTTAGCCAATCCTGTGTTATTATTCCAAGTATTGGGATTTAACCAATCCTATGCATTACAGGTATTGGGAGTTAGCCAATCCTATGTTATTATTCCAGGTATTGGAATTTAACCAATCCTGTGCATTCGAGGTATTGGGAGTTAGCCAATCCTGTGTTATTATTCCAGGTATTGGGATTTAACCAATCCTGTGCATTCCAGGTATTGGGAGTTAGTCAATCCTATGTTATTATTCTAGGTATTGGGATTTAACCAATCCTGTGCATTCCAGTTATTGGGAGTTAGCCAATCCTGTGTTATTATTCCAGGTATTGGGATTTAACCAATCCTGTGCATTTTTTATTCCAGGTATTAGACTATGCTAATCATGTGCATCTATTCCAGGTATTGAACTATATCAATCCTGTGTAACCTATAAATTTTTTTGTTACCTCTCACTAGGCAACAAACATCCTCATAGCTCATAAGGCCCATAAAACACCTTGTCACCTCTTATTAGGCAAAATCTAACCATATGGCTCATAAGGCCATTACACATCTTTAGGATTCAGTTTTGTTCATTAGTCTTAACATTTATCATTAAATGATTCTCAATACAAGGTATGAGTTCATTCCTCATACTTATCAAGGTATATCACTTTCCACACCACCTTTAAATTCCTTGAGTTATCAACTTATCTTGTATTAAGGTACTTCCCATCTTAATACTTTCATCCATTACCCTATCACTCTATTCATAAAGTGCATAGGTCATACACAAGAATTGTCCAACTACCTTTAATGGTATGGACTCATTTTAGGTTAAGGCATTGCCTACAAAAAGGTTGCCTATACTCAATCATTTAAGGTATTTCACCTTTATAAGGTTTCACCAAGCCCTCAATTGACCCTCAATTAGTCATCAACTAGGGTTTGAATCAATTGAATTAGGGTTTGGAATCAATGATCGTTCAACACTAATCAATGCTAGATTAGTTACTTTGAAACCTTTGAACCATCATCCAAATTGAACATGACCTGACCCCAAACGGTCTTGAGGTCGTTTGGATGACCTCCAAAAGGTCTTGAGACCATTTGTGCATCATATCTTCAAAATCCAAGTCAACCAATTAAGGTTTGGATCATTGGATTGATCATCAAATCAACAATTGATTACACTTTAACTTAGTAACATTGGATCATCAATTGCTTAACCATACTCACCCCTAGGCCTCCAAACGGTCTTGTGTGATCTCCAAACGGTCTTGAGACCGTTTGGATGAGATCCAAATGGTATTGAGACCGTTTGGCTCATCCAACCCTTGTATTCTAGTGAAATTCATCAAGGTTTGGTCTATTGAGTCGATCAACAAATCAACAATTGATTTCTTTGTAACTTGGTAACTTTGGACCTTCAAATAGGAAGCCATACTTAACCCTAGACCTCCAAACGGTCTTGGGTGATCCCCAAACGGTCTTGGGACCGTTTGGGTAATCCCCAAACGGTTTTAAAACCGTTTGGGTCAATTAACCCAAAACATCATCTCAATTACTTACAAAATCAACACTTAGCCGATTAGGATTCATGCCATATCTTTGGATCTTCAAACACTTAACCATACCCAAAACTAGACCTCCAAACGGTCTTGGGTGACCCCCAAATGGTCTTGAGACCGTTTGGGTAATCCCCAAATGGTTTTGAAACTGTTTGGGCTAATCAATCCAAAACGTCAAATCGATCAAGTTGAAAATCAACACTTAAATCAATTAGGGTTTGCCTAATTGATTAGCCTTCAACTCATGATTACTTTGGAATTAATTAACCAAATTTTGTGGGTCATAAACCAACATAATTGGGAACAAGATTCTCAAACGTTCAACCCTTGGTAAACTCCCCCAAACCGTTTCGAATCCGTTTGTGAAACCGTTTGCTTGTAAACGGTTTGAAACCGTTTGCTCCCAAACGATTTGGGAAACCATTTGAGCAACTCATTGAAACCGTTTGGCTTTGATATTTGGTGAGGTGATTGATTATGATGATGTCATCATCATCAAGCTCTAAACCCACGAAACCTTCTGTGATTTCTATGGAGATTGCATCAATCAACCGAATCAATTATTGTAAATGTAGAAATGATCATTATTTGATATGGAATTCAATGCAATAGGAAAGTTAGGGTTTCAAGTTATAAAACCCGCCTCCAATTGAACTCCAAAGCTCCAATCTCACGGAAAAAATGGTGGATGAAGCTCTTGCAACCCCCAGGCTTATCCTCAAGCTTTTGGATGAAACAGTTGGCTAGGGTTGAAGAGGAGATCGGATTAAGAAGAAATCCATAATTTATTTTCAATTTCCACCATGGAATCAAGGGGAAAAGAGGTCAAGAACCTTACCAACAGGCTGGGGTCGTCCTCCTCCTATTCCTGAGCTTCTCTTGGGGTCGTCCAAGGCAAAGAAAGAAAGGAAATATGAAAAGAAGTCCTTAAGTGAGTGGAAAAAGGGATATGTACAAGGAAATCCCAAGGAAAGAGAAAATGGGATTATTTCCATTAATTCCCAAAATAATTTCCACCAAAACCCCCTCCATTTCTTGGACACGAAGCCATTCTCATGTTCTTGCAAAACCTCTTCATTATCCAAGAATAAAGGGAAAAGAAATTAAGCACCTTAACCCTTATAATATTAATATCCATTTTTGAGTGGAATTTCTTTTTCTTATAATAATGGTGAGTGGAATTTCAACTTCTTAGGATATGATCGTGCCTTTGCAAGGCTTAATCTCGTCCACACACATCTGAATCCAACCATTTTAATTTTGGTTGAAGGCCCCTTCAATTAATACATTTATTTTTGCCCTAAATTGAATTAGGGTTTCAATTAGGATTAAATCTTGATTATTTTAATATAAAGATTCTCTCTCCTACAACTTAATTCAAATGAGGCGCTCTACATGGTGCCAAGAAACATTAGGGACCTTATTGAAGTGGTAATTTTCATATTGAACCCTAGGTTTTGGGTAAATTGCACTTTACACCAAAACTAGGTTTTAATGCACAAACATAGCTTTATCATCTATTCCTTGGTACTCAGGCTACCACAAGCCATACCTTTGCATCATCTTCATTTTCATGATGCTTCAACATATGAGGAACATATTATCATGCAAAATTTGCAATTTAACCCTTCAACTTGGGTAGTTTTTACTTTAGTCCAAAATTAAGCAAACATTGCTTCAACATTGTTCAAACATGACCAAAATTGAAACATAAGTTTCTCATGAGCCCTAATTACTTTTCACAAGATAAGATTAAATATATAATCATCTTTCTTAATCAAAACACCTAGGGTTAAAGTGTAACCCAGGTCAGGGATGTTAAACTTTTCCTATAGGGGGACACCATGCTAGTTCTAGGAGAGTGGTCAAAGTTTTTGAAAGTGGTTTTTATCACTTGTCTTGGATTAAGGATGGTAACAATTATGTGTGGAGGTGTGATGGGTGGGTGGCATATCTAGGAGGCATGAAATTCCTCTCAACATCTTTCAGGAGGTAGAGGTCTTTGATTTGTGGGGAATGATTTCATTGGACCTTTTGTGTCTTTAAATTCTAATATGTGTATCCTGCTTGTAGTGGACTTTGTATCTAAATGGGGGGAGATTCCAACCCAAACCAATAATGCATAGGTTGTATTCAAGTTTGTGAAGGATAATATTTTCTTTGTTGGTTTGAGGTGCCTAGAAATATTATTAGTGATGGAGGATCTCAATTCACAAATTGTAAGTTTGGTTTTTTATTGAGTAAGTATAGAGTGAAGCATAAAGTATAGGGTCCCATATTGATATGTATGACTAGAGAGCCAATCAAACAGTGATTGTAATGAGGCATTAGATACCTAATTTGATAATAATGAAGGTAATATTGTCCATTATGTTTGTCTCAATCATGAGATGATGGAATGAGCATAGTAGATATGTAAAGCATGATGTTACTCGATTACATAAGGCTTCAAGTTGAGGACCTAGACAATGATATCATATGTATGATAAGAGTGCATGCATTCTAGTTATGTTACTAGACAGATATTACTGTGGAAGCAATATAGACAACAATAATACATAAGATTAGAGTGTTTGTTGATTGGTGACAGTCTCATTAGTCATGATATGAGATATCAAGTCTAACACATATGTACATGTTAGAGAACAACGTATCAGACAGACCCACTATGAGAGTGATACATGGAGACCATTATATGGTAGTTAAAATTAACTCTCATAGTGACAGTGGTCATTGTGGTTCTTAAACCTAAAGTCATGGCACTCATCACATGTCGTTCAATGCATTTTGACATCATCTAACATGACCTTGAATAAGGGTCATAAAGGTGATGCCAGGGTACATTGTGACACATGGGCATTGAATTTGAGTGATGTAGATGGGATTTTCCCCTCCTATAGGAGATCGATATCCTATCAACTTGATAAGAGAGATATATAAATTTATGGCCATACTCATGTGACTCAAGATATGATATGTGAGCTCACATGCATCTCATACAGTCTGCTCTACTTCAAGGAAAATGGATTGAGAACATGGTTTGAACATTAAGAGGATGAAGATTCTGTGCCTCGAGTTCAATCTAGATATTAGAGAGAAAGGAACTATATGATCACAATAACACCAATCATAAATTGTAGGTTGAAGTTGTTTGCCAACTTTTCGATTACTTGGGTAGCAATGATGTGTTGCTAGATACTACTCATTGCTTATGATGTCATAAATTTATTATGAACATTCGCTGGCAACGTTAATTGTGACCTATAGGATGCACATGGAATAGGGGTTTACTCATGAATACGGTTTGATTTAATTACTATAGTGTTTAGGTATTCAATTTAAATAATAATGGCTAAAAATTGACTGACTGAGAGTGTGAATCAACCAACTCAAAGGTTTTGTCAACTAACTCAGGTGTCAAGTCAATGTGAACAAAATTGGATAAACATTGGATGAACTAGAAGATGGAATGACATGTTCATAATGTGAACCGACCATCTTAGAGTCTAAATCAACCAGTTCAACACATAAATCACCCGATTTAGTGATCAATAAGATTAGATTAGGAGTGATGTTGACATCATGTTGTGCATTAATTATACAATCGAAAGCCAATACGTTTGCGAATAGGAAAGCATTCCAACTATCTGATTCAATTGTTAAGTCGACTAATTAGGGTGTATCATGGTTTGCTACAACCAAAATTTCATGAAAATCCATCTCTTTGACTCTCGACTAATCTGGAAACTGTGACCCTGGACCTCCTATAAATAAAGGGGTAGTTAATGCTTTTAGGAGACACAAAAATAAGCTCTGACAAACATTGTCCTCTCACAATTATGGTAATGTGAGATCCCGAACAAGTCTTACCTGTAAAAGTGAGAGACAACAAGGGAGAGACAACAAGGGAGAATGAGTCAACACTAACACGTTGACATCAAAGGGGCAAATCATTTCCACTGGTTTCGGAAGCACAACGAGGAGTTCCCGATGGTCCACATGGACTACGTAAAGGCGTAGAGGTCATTTTTGCCACACCTAGAGGACATAAACCACTGTTGTCCATGGTGTTGCACCAGGAGGCCATCACCAACAGTTGTATGTGTGCATCTTTAAGAGAGTGCACATCACCAAGAAAGAGTAGTCGTTAGACTTGCTCTAGGACTAGGTATACTTCTTACTACCTCCTTTCCTAGAGTACATCATTGTTGATGTGATCTTATGGCAAGGAATATGGATTTTTTTATGTTTGTGGTGCCTTCTTATTGTCCCTATTCCTCAACACCCATACCATCCCCAAACTAAATGATAAGTTGAGGTGTGTAATAGAGAAATTAAGATGATCCTAGAGAAGACAACCTCGACCAATTAGACTAATTGGATCATGTGATTGAATGATGCTCTTTGGGCTTATATGACAGCTTTCAAGACGCTGATATGAACAACCCCCTAAAGGCTATTCTATGGGTAGGCATGCCATTTTCCCATGGATCTAGAGCACAAAGCCAATTGGGCTTTGAGGAAGATGGATTTTTATCTTTCTATTATAGGGAAGAAGAGGAGATCAAATCTCAATGAATTGGATGAGATTAGGCTAGATGCCTAAGAGAGCTCTAGAATCTACAAGGACAGGACTAAGAAAATTCATGACCACCATATTCGTCATAGGGTGTTTCTATCAGGACAAGGGGTTTTATTATTCAATTCTAGGATGAAACTACATCCTGCTAAGCTAGCGTCCTTGTGGAGTAGACCTTGTGTGGTTGTCAAGGCATTTCCTCATGGAGTAGTTGAAATTAGTGATGGTGCTAAATCATTTTTGACAAATGGACATGACCTCAAAAATTACTATGGGGGAAAGATAGACCATTACGAGGAAGAGTTGAAGCTCATTGAGATTCCTTGAGCATTTGAGCAACAAAATATAGTCGATCCTAGGAATTAAAACAAGGAACAAAATGTAGTCGAGTCTAGGACTTAAAACAAGGACACTTATGGGAGGCAACCCATAGTTTACCTTTTTGTTATTTATTTTACATACAAGTTTCTTTAGGAGAAGCTTTGTATTTGTATTTATGATTGATTTTTAGATGTAAATGAGGCACCTTGATTATTCTTGTCTGGTGTGTAGGAAGAGAAGATTTCGGTACCACCGACAACACAAAGTGACACTAATAGAGGTATAAAAGTAATAGAGATGTTGTGACAATTTTGGTACCACCAATAAGTGAGTCGGTGGCACCGATTCCTTGTAGACAGAGCGAGGAAATTTTCTAGACCAATTCGTTAGTATTGACATCAATGATGGTGCCACTGAGAGAAAGATAATCCTTAGGTTTGATTCACTGAGGGGACCATTTGATCGCACTAAAGAAGTATGAAAAAATCGACACAACTTAGTACCACAAACACCATATTATAGTAGTGAGCTTAATTCAACACATTAACAATGACTGCAAGATAGGTAGGATTGACTCAAAGTCACAGAGCCTGCGATAATCAACTTGGTACCTTTGAGACTGAGTCAGTGGAACTGACTCAAAAGGGTAAATATGTGGGACCGTTATCAACGACGATCGAGTTTATTTGCATCCTACAGTCGATGGCACCAATCTGAACTGACATTTCAGAAGTCGGTACCACCAACTCCTATCAGTACCACTGAATGGAGAGCTTTGTGGGTTAGTACATTGACAGATCTAGACCATGGAGATCAATTAACAACATCGACTAGTACACTAATAGAAGGATAAGTCAGTACTACCGTCGCACAGGCTGGTGGTACCGACATAGAGTGGCAAGGCGGTTCATTTCCAATCTAAATGGATGCAATGGGTGATGTCTTGTCAGACCCAGACCATTCCATTGAATTTAGAAAACATCCAAAGCACTCGAAGTCCCTAATTCTTCATCAAACTCTCTTTCTCAACCTCTTTTCTCTCTCCAGCATCAATGGCTCCCAAAAGACATGCATCATCTATAGCAACATCCAAGAACATGGTACTGAAGCCATCTAGGATGGCTTTTATAGATGAAGAATAGAAGCATCTCTTCACCAGTGTGATGAAGAGGGATTTCATACTGACACGGTAGGGTGACCGTATCTTCTTCAATGAGATCAGCTTCACCAAGAGCCTCCTACAAGTATGCCAAGGGAAGGATTTGGTGGGTGATCACCCTTTCTTTGGTGATTGGCCCATGTACTAGGATATTTTGTGCAAGTTTCTCATAACATTAGAGATTTGTTGCATCCCCGAGCATGAGGAATGTTGGGAACACAAGTAGATCTAATTCAGACTCTACAACGCTGCCCATCACCTCACACTAGTAGAATTCAATGCAACCTATGGATGGCCAATAGGTGGTGTACATTTCAAACCTAGAGACATTCACTACACCATGTCTTAGAGACAGATGATGGATCATATAGAGGGAATCACCATCAACTAGCACCTGATACTAATGATGTCCATCAAGCACCCCATCATTCAAATTCTAGACCACTACCTGATGAATACTATATTCACCAGTTTGACTCAGGGATAATGGAAGCCACATATGGATATGAATGTTCTTTGGGCAACTGTACTCAAATTTTTCTTAACTCTTTTTACTTATAAGAAACTCTTTAAACCTATATGATCATATTTTAGCTTATGCCCTGATCATATGCAGTGTACTCTACATATGAAGACATAGTGCACTACGATCTCACCGTACAAGACTTAGCGGACACCCTGGGATTGCTAAGCCTGACAACATCACTGGTCTACAATAGGAAAAATGGCACTCTGGCCTCGGCACACTTGTGGGCTGTAAAACTGGACTCCTCCTATAACCTGAGTACACAGGCAGAGAGTCAAGCCCTATTGGCTTTTGTATACTCTAGTGCCTCCAGGATCTCTGGTTGATGTTGGACACTACATACTATAATTTAAGGAGACTTCCAGTAGGGCTTCGTCCCTCATACCACTTGTTAGTACATTCCGACCCCCATATACTGGACATTATCAGGGTTAGGTCATTTCACCCCTAAGGCGTCAACCTCTAATAGGGGTTCTACGGTGTTCACGCCCCCTAAGTCTATTATTTTATTATTCTTGGAAAGCTCTTACTATATTGTATCTTTTCCTTACTTATACTTGACTCTGGTATCTCTATGGTACCACATCTATTTAGATGAAGTTTATAATACAACATGTATATCATTCTAAACTTGGCATAGCAGTATATTCAAAACACTGTAATATTATGAGTAATCATCATACTATACATACTGGAAGACTAAAGTTCTTAAATAAATAGAATATATGTCAACTTGGCACTCTATACACTAGAATCATGTAATAAAAATGTTACACATCACCACATCTCATACTGAGAACATTGATATCACAATACTTGATTCATTGAACACCCTATCCTTAGGGTTTCATTTACGTCATTCACTTATCACATGGCTCTCATAAGGATTTCATACGACCTAAGCATTCACTGAATAAAGACTGCTTCAACAAATCATATACAATCAATATACATATGAAGCCTTAGAACTGAGCTGAATTTAGATTTCCATGCCATTCACTGAGATATCATGCATCAAAAATTAAATTTAATAAAATAAAGTCTATCATGTCAAGAAAATCCCTTCAAATGGATTTCACGTTATCTATTCATAAATATCCAACTTTCCTCGTATCTAGGGTTTCACCCTCTTTACTGAGATATCAAACAAAAACTATTCACCTTAAATGAAATCCAAGATAGTATCTGACATATGTGTACTATGAATTCAAATAAAAAATCCTTCATAACCAAGGTGATCTAGATAAACAAATTTCTCTATTTAATTATACAACAATTTCAGTCATAGACAAATTCCCTATATTTTAGTTTACTCTTATAACCTCTGCGAATACTTAGGGAATTCTCATTAGGATGTATTTTATACATTTCTAATATAATTTTATCATCTGAAATTCATCCAAATAGAGGAAGAATCTATATCATATCATTTTACAACAACCTAGATCAAATAGACAATTCAGGGTTTATAGTCGCATACTAAGCAATTAAATATTATGGATGATTTAACCAATTTTCATGCAATATACTATTTAAATGAAGTTCCCACTCACCCTAAGATGTGAAAACACCTTGAAAATGTATCCCATATATGAAAATCTCGATCTCATATCAAATCCCTAGCAATTCACCCGATTCTTCTTCCTTTCAACTCAGAAACCCTAAAAATGATGGATTATAAAGAAAGAGTGAGAAAAGGGGAAGTTTTGATACCATTTTGGATCAAATTATAGGAGGGACTAAATCTTGACATGTGAGATATGATTCACCATTAAATTCTATGCAAAAAAGCTAAACTTACATGATTTCATCATTCCTCAGACCGCAAAACCCTAGATCAGCATCTTCATCACTTTCTCCTCTCAAACCCTAACTCTCCCTCTCTCTCTAGGATTTCGTTTCTCTGGAATGAATCACAAATTATGAGATCTACTAGTGTGTTAGGTTGACGATATAGAGAAATTGAGCTTCTTGGGTCAATTGCACATTGACCCCTCACTATACTTTCTCTTATTTCAGCTGAATTTTCTGTCATACAAATGTTACTGTAATTCGTCTACTAAATAGCTAATAGATCCTCCAATTTTTTTTTAAATTTTTTTATGTTGTATTATGATTGCGGTTAAGATCACCAGTAAAAATTTCAAATTCTTTGGAGTTACCAATAAATAAATAAAAATAAAAAAATATAATGCTAAACAACATTCTGTCAGCATGGTCGGTTGAAGTATATCTCGATCGAGAATAACTTTCAAAGAGAATCCAAATATTCAAAATTTTTTCATTAAAATGCACGATTGAGTTATACATATTATATCCAAATTTGAATTCAATCAGAGTTACACATAAAATACTAAAAATCATTTAGTGAGACACTATACTTATTAAATTTTGTATTCATATGTCATCAAAATCCTAATTTGGGCCGATTAGGGTTTCCAAATCTTAAACCCTAATTATGTGAATCAAAGTATGATTAAATCTTCTCATTATATTTAAAACATCAAAACTTAACAACCATCACTAATCAATCTTTAAAAAAATGATCAACTTAGTTAAGCATACAATCATCCAAGTAAACCCATGTTTACCAATTAAGCTAAGATGTGGTCATAACACTTCTTGTATACACAAGGTTCATCTTAATTTTTACTAAAGCTAAACTCTTTGACTATTTCATCAAACCAAAGATTCCAACTCCTAGATACTTGCTTCAATCCATAAAATTGACCTTTATAGCTTACAAACTCTATTTGCATCTTTTGGATTTATAAAACCCTCATATTGTGTCATGTACAAATCCTCAAGAATATTCCCATTGAGTAATGTAGTTTTATCATCCATCTGCCAAATTTCATAGTTATGATAAGCTACAATGGCAAGCATGATCCTGATGGACTTAACCATGACAACTAGAAAAATGGTTTTATGATAGTCAACACCTTGAACTTGTCTGAAACCTTTTACAACCAATCTTCCCTTATAGGTTTGTACTTTAACATCCACGTCGGTCTTCTTATTGAAGATCCATTTGCACCCTATATGTTTTTTCCCTTCAGGTGGATCCACTACGGTCCATACCTTGTTGGTGTACATGGATTTCATCTAAGATCATGGCTTCAAGCAATTTCTCAGACTTTGGTCCCTTAGTAGATTCTAGTAGGTTGTTGGCTCATCGTATATGACCAACTCATCACCTTCCTAAGTCACAAGATAACCAAAATTTTCAATCTCAAGGCATGTCCTACTTGATCTACTAGGAACCTGTGTTACTTAAGGAATTTGATATTACACAACGATTTATGAGTCTCATTGTTCCTCTTATACCTCTTTAGGTTCAATATTTTCTTGTTGATTGAAAACCCCTTTGAGTTCTACTTTCCTCCCACTATCTTCCTTTAGAAATAAATTCCTTTTCTAGGAAGCAACATCTCTAGAAACAAACACTTTGTTGTCATTTGGGTTATACAAGTAGTATGCCTTAGTTTCTTTGAGATATCCAACAAAATAACATTTATCAATTATAGGGCCAAGTTATTCTGGAAATATTTTCCTCACATAAGTTTCACATCCCCATATTGTCATTAAAGACATTTTGGGATGCTTCCCAATCCATATCTCATGTGGTGTCTTTTGAACCGATTTAGATATTACATGGTTAAGTGTAAACACTGCGGTTTGAAGAGCATGTCCCCAAAAGGAAGTTGTAAGATTAAAAAAACTCATTATTGATCGCACCATATCTAGTAATGTGTGATTCTTTCTTTATGACACACCATTTTTATGTGGTGTTCTAGGTGGAGTCCATTGTGATATGATACCACAGGCTCGTAGAAGGTCCTCAAACTCTTGGCTTAAGTATTCCCCACCTCAATTAGAATGAAGTGCCTTAATGCTTTTAACTAGTTGGCTGTCTACTTCATTCATGAAATCCTTGAACTTTTCAAGGGTTTATGACTTAAGTTTCATAAAGTAAACATAACCATACCTACCGAAGTCATCAATAATTCTAATGAAGTATTGGTAACCACCTCAAGTATTTTTTCTAAAAGGCCCACACACATTAATAGTAAGAGTCCTAACAGACCACTAACCCTCTCACTATTTCTAGTGAAGGGTATCTTTTTCATCTTGCCCAAAAAACAAGATTCACATGTCTCCATTGATTTGGAATCAAAAGAATCTAGAAAACCATCTTTATGGAGTCTAGATATGCATTTCTCATTTATGTGCCCTACACGACAATGCCAAAGGTATATTTGGTTTGAGTTATTGTGTTTTTGTCTTTTGATATTTATATTTTACAAGCTTGTCTCCAGATCTATCTAGTATAGACCATAAGACATTGAAGCACTACCATAAAATATCCCATCTTTACTAATAGAACATCAACCATTCTTTATAAGACATTTGAATTCATTCTTGTCCAAACAAGATACGTATATGATGTTCCTATTATTTTTAAGTACATAATAGCAGTTCTCCAACTCTATTACATGCCCACTAAGCATACGTAACTCATTGGTTCCAACGGCACTAACAACAACTCTTTCTCCATTAGCAACACACAATTCAACCTTACCTTTCGCTAAAGGTTTACTTCTTTTCAGATCCTTTACATTTGAGCAAATGTGTCATCCACATCCTATATCTAGTACCCAAGATGAAGAAGTAGTGAAGTTAATCTTAATTACATATATACATGATGTAGATATCTCTATCCCTTGCTTCATATTCCTATGTTTCCTTTATCCTTCTCCTAATTTTGAGTGTAGAAGACTTGGAATTTAGCTGAGCCTCAGAACACTTCTTGACCTTTCCTTTGTCCTTGGACCCTATTTCGTAGATCCCCATCACATATTTGTCCTTCTTCATTTGTGCTTCTACATATATCAACATGTCAAGAAGCTCAGACAACGGTCTAGCCGTATTACTTAAGTTGTAACACTTGATAAAATGGTTATATTATTTAGGAAATGATTGCAAAATCATATACATGGAAAACTGTTGACCTAAAGGAAATCCCAATTTTTCTATCTGTTCCACATGCTCAATCATTTTGAGAATGTAGGGCTCTATTGGATCTCAATCTGTCAGTTTGCACTCAAACAATGCCTTAGAGACATTATACCTTTCATGCTTTTCATGTTGTTTATGCAACTCATAGTTCATACAACCTAGTATAAGGTGTTTGATGTGTACGACATCATTGGCATGCTTCAAGCAAGCATCCATTTCAGACTAAGGTGCATATGGATAGGATTCTGCTGATATCGGTGTTTCAAGAGCATAGAGAATACCTCTCAAAGTCCTAAACTAGTTACATAAGTATATCTCATTTAGATTGTCCTTCATATGGACTTATCACAATGATGATTTGATTGTCATTTAATTCTACAAGAGAAAAGTTACATTTTTCAAAACATTTTTGATATGAATTGATTTGAATAAAATTTTGACCATATTTAATTAGGCCTTTAATTAATTATGTTCTCACTATTTTGTTTAAATTGATAGCCCTCACTACTAATTCAGAAGATTGCAGCGTACAATCTTCTAGTGAGCTAAGATCCATATTTGGCCAAATCACGAGTCCGCTTTGGCTGATCGCCCACAACTTGACTATTTAGGTACGAAAAATTTTCCAATTGCATCTCAATACAACTCTAGAATAGATGGGTGCACAAATCTTTTTCACGATCCATATCTATGCTTCTAGGTATTTAATCTCATTAAGATAACCTATTTTAGTCTGACACAAAAGTCAACACAGTAGAATATGTACCATGTTTTGGTTGATCTACATATCTACCATCACACTTCCATGAGATAGACAGTGCACCACACTCTGGTGTAACCTACACTTGGTCAATCAAGCTTTTCATGTGTGTTACTAATGGAAAGCATCTTAGACTTAATATGTTATTGAGGGAGTTTATATATATAGATACATATACATATTCAATCACCACATACTTATAGTACATATTGTGTACATGCTATATCCCACAAATAAAAACATGAAATAAAACATAAGAGATGGTTATGGACATTCTATTGTAATTCCTCAGATCCACAAGATACTACCACCACCTAGGGTCTACATCTCAAACAAAAACATGTTGTTGATGAAGATTTGTGCTTGCCAATCTAGGTTGATCGGTTCAACCCTTGAACCAATTGACTCACCTCCTAGTCGGTTGGTAGGTCATCTCCCCGGTCTTATGAACTCTGACCTACCATCTTCTGGATCCTCCAGTCGATCAGATGGGACACCAGAAAATCGACTTGTCTCCTATCGTCTAAAATGGGTGGTTCCTCTTCTTCATTGTAACAAGAAATTAACTATCTAATGCCATTGCATGATATAATTGAAACCTCGAGTTACATTCGAGGGGAGCATAGGTAGGAGAGAATAATACTTTTACAATTAGAAGATAAGGTAGAGGCTTGGTATGGGAACTGAGATAAAAACAAGAATAAACAACCACAACCACCATGAACATATATATAAGATCATTGGTTATAACCATGCTACACATCCACCATCAAAACCAACTTTTAGGGTGACACACATAAATTGCATATATATACCATATATATTAGTTTGGGATTGTACATGGTATTTAATTGGTTATGCACATTAATTGGTTTAAGTATTCACATTGTATGCAACAAAAAAAATAGAAAATTTGATCTTATGTATTATCCTAAGACATAGTAAATTGACGTGGCTCTGATACTGCAATTGAGAAATATGACGGCAAAGAAGACAACATAAACAAAATTTAACTACCATCTTCCCCTTATAATAGTATATGCATCAACAACTATATAATGGGAAGGATGGTTTCGAGGATATACCTAGTCCCAGAGCAAGTTCAACAACAATCTCCTCGTTGCAGTATGCACCTTTATTCAAGTCACAACCAAACAACATTTGCAACAGGTCTTGGTCAATCACCACAAACGATAGCTTGATGTTGTCCCCCTAGCAGGAAAAGCTCCTCACCTCTAGAGTATTCCACACAGACCACCAAGAACTCCTGTCATTTTAGAAGAACAGATAGGAAGAATTTGCCCCTCCACATTGGCGTACTAGCACCAACGTGCTCTCCCACAATTGTTCTACCTTGGTATCCCTACCTTTATCAGGTAGGACTTGCTCGGATTCTCTCAGTTATCACAACCAGAGAAGACAAAAGTTGTCAGAGGAAATTGATTTGTATCTCTAGGAAGCCCCAAATACTCCTCTATTTATAGGAGGGTTAGGGTCCGGGTTCCCAATCTATGCTGGAGTAGAAGGGATCAATTTTTTTTGAATCTTCACAACGTGATAATAGAGAAATGGTTGGTTCACAGGAGAAACAATCAGTTGGCATGCGGTTCGATTGGTTCAACCCTTCAACATGTCATTTCTTCATGTTTCCCAATCACAATTGTATTGGAAATTATAATTATAATTTGCATAACATGACATCATCACTAATCCTTGAAATAATCAAATTTATCCACCAATATAAAGGTTCACAACCTGAGTCAACATGTACATGGACCTGAGTCGACCGGTTCACTTCCTGAACCGGTCGACTCATGGACCAAATTGCCAATATTGGTTCAATTGAACCAACACACTGAAACAATCAGTTCATCACTTAAGTCGGTCAGTTCACAGTTTAGTCAGTCAACATTCAACCAATGTTGTTTAAATTGAATACCTAACTCTTTCATAATCAAGTTTAAACTATATTCATGAATGAACTCCTATGCAAAGTGTATCCCATGTGTGTGTCCTACATGTTTCAAGTTACGTTGGCTGTGAATGTACATAACTATTTTGTGTTATTACAAGCAATGAGTGGTATCTAGAAACATATCATTGCTACCCAAGTAAATGGAAAGTTGGAGAAAAACTTCAACCTACAATTTGTGATTGGTGTTATAATTTTTGTATAGTTCATTTGTCATTGATATCCAGATTAAACTCGAGGCATGGAATTGTCATCCTCTTCAAGATTCAATCTTTGTTCCTTGAACTATCTGAAATATGTGTATGCTCAATATCACATATTGACACACATGTGTATGTCCATGCATTTCTCAGCCTCTCTAATCAAGTGTCTTGGATATCATACTCCTGTAGGAGGGACAAATCCCATCTACATCACTCACACTCATGCCCATGTGTCACAGTGCATCTGATCATCAACTTTGTCAACCCTTATTCAAGGTCATGGTGGATGATGTCAAAGTACACTAAACGATAAGTAATGAGTGTAGTGATTTCAGGTCTAAGAACCACAATCACCACAAACACTATGACAAATGATTTTGACTACCATCTAAAGGTTTCCATGTGTCACTTTAACGGTGGGTCTTTCTGATACACTATTCTCTAACAAGTATTTCTCTAACAAGTATCTATGTGTTTGGTTTGATATCACATATCATGACTGATGAGATTCTGTCATCAACCAACACACATTCTACTCTTATGTGTTGTTGTTGTTGTCCATCATCATTCCATAATAACATCTGACTAGGGACAATAAAATGAATGTATATACTCTTGGCATCCATATGATCTCATTATTCAGGTCATAAAGCCAAAGACATACGTCATTGAGTAATATCATTCTTTAGACATTTATTATTTTAGATCATCGTCTCAAAACTGAATATAACAGAATAAATCATAATATTGCCTTGATTATGAATCAAATCACTTACAAGTTATGCCAATATGATCATCATATGATTGTCTCTCTGGGCATACATACCAACAACCACATACCGGACAATTGGGGCACCTCTGAAGAGAAGATTTGTAATTGGAACGTTGTGGATCAAGACATTCACTAGAGGGCATATTCTAGACTAGATTCTCCTTTGTCCTTGGTTGGCTTCTCCTTCCTCTAGTGAAGATGATGGCCCTAGCGAGCATGAAGACAACTACATCAAGGGCAAGCACTTCAAGGTAAAACAATTCTCCTCCTCTACTCCTAGATGCTACAAGTGTGGACACAAGGGACACTACAAGAATGAATGCCCTAAATCAAGAAAGTCACACCACAAGGGAAGCTACAAGAAGGAGAAAGAGTACAAGAAGGATACAAGTACAAGAGGAAGGAAAAGAAGGAGAAAATACACAAGAATGTAGATCATGCAGCTTGGGAAGCTTCATCCTCAAGTAGGTCAAGCTCCAAAGAAGATGGAGAGTGCCACCTTGCACTCATGGCCTCTACTAGTAAAGAAATTGGTGAGGTAAGTGAGGTAAGTTTGCATGAGTTATCTAAGGAAGCTCTTAATGGCATGTTTGTTTCTACTCATTCTTCTTTTTCTAAATGTAAATCTAAAAGAAAAAGGTTATGAAAAATTATTAATGATTTGTATGCTAAACTTAAAATTCTTGAGCTTATTGGGAAAACTCATCTTGAGGGCATTAATAACTTTCAAGGCCAATATCTTGATCTTGATCTCCAATACAATATATTTGAAGTAGAGAATGATGTTTACCTTAAGAACATTGAAACTAGGAAGATAACCAAAAGTGCTTAAAGAAGTTTGAAACTCTTAAAACTGAAAATGCTGAATTTAAGTTCTTGTTGATATTCGTAGAGATGAGAGGGATTCTTATCTTAAGGAAATTTAAGTGCTTAAATCTAAAAATGCTAGGTTTCTTGGTCAAGTTAATGATTCATCCTCTAGAACTATCTTGCCTAGTAATGATATTGCTTCTATTTCTCTTGAGAAAGATTCTTATTTGACTAAAGCCCTCTATTTAGAGGCCGACCTTGTTCATTCTAGGGATGATATCGCTAGTTTGACTTCTAATATCATATCTCTTAATGATTACAGTAACAAACTTAGATCATCTATGTCGAAATTCCTCAAAGGGAAAAACTCCCTAAATGAAATTCTTGATCACTCTACCAAACCAATTGGTACTAGTGGTTTGGGATTTGTAGGGGGAGAATCTAAGGGTAAGAACAAAGTCAAAGGTTAGAAAAAGAGAAAGGAAACTCCCTTTTATCATTGGAGAGTCTTTCCGCACTAAGAACCCTATGATTTGTTCTCATTGTAAGTGTAATGATCATTACTCTACTTATTGTCCTTACAAACCTAAGGGGACCAACCCAAAGATGAAATGGGTCCCCAATCTAACTCTGGATCCCAAAGTTTGAGTTAGGAACAAACACTCTCCTTTCTTGCAGGAAAAAGATAAATGGATTGTTGATAGTGGATGCACTAAGCATATGATAGGTGATATAAGTCATTTCAACAACTTCACTAAAAAGAAAGGAGGTTTGATTACTTTTGTGGATAACAAGAGAGATAAGGTCAAAGTTGAGGGTGGGGTAGGTGAATCCTTGTGTATCAAGAATGTTCTTTTTGTGGATGGCCTACATCACAATTTAATTAGTGTAAATGAATTATGTGGTAATGGTTACCTTATGCTATTTACTTCTTTTGAATGCTTGATTCTAGATTCCCTCACCTATCAAGTCATATATAAGGGAACTAGAAGTAGTAATCTTTATGTAATTGTGCTTGAATCGATTAAGCATGTTGTTGGTAGATGCCTAGTAGTCAAATCAAATGACATTTCTCTTTGGCATCGTTGGCTTGATCATGTAAATATGCATCAGTTGAAAAAGTTGAGCAAAAAGGACTTGATTAAGGGACTTTCCCACATTGGATTTTGAAAAGGGTTATGAATGCTAACCTTGTACCCAAGGAAAACAAACCAAGTCCTCCTTCGAATCTAAAGGAGTCCTTAGTAACAAGAGAGCTCTTGAACTTCTTCACATTGATCTATTTGGACCAATGAGAACTCAATCGCTTCGTGATTCCAAGTATAGCCTTGTTATTGTCGATGATTTCTCAAGATAAACTTGGACTTTCTTTCTCGTTTTCAAAAGTGATACGCTTGATGTTTTCTCTAGTTTTTGCAAATGAGTTGAGAACGAAGCCTCTTGCCAGATCATTTCCACCCGTAGTGATTATGGGGGAGAATTTGAAAATGATCTTTTTGAACTTTTTTGTGAAGAATCTGGGTATGCACATAACTTCTCTTCACCTCGAATACCTAAAAAAATGGGGTCGTAGAGAGGAAGAATAAGTCACTACAGGAGATGTCTAGGACCATGCTTTTAGAGTATGACACTCCAAAGAAGTTTTGGGCTGAAGTTGTCAGTACCTCATGTTTTGTGCAAAACTGAGTTTTTACACATCTTTCTTTAAAGAAAAACCCCTATGAGCTATGTCATGGAAGGAAGCCTTTTATCGAGTATTTCCATATTTTCGGATGTCCTTGTTTTGTTTTCAATACAAAAGATTCTCTCGACAAGTTTGATCCAAAATCTTACTAGGTTTTCTTTCTTGACTATAGCACTACAAGAAAGGCTTATAGAGTGTCTAATATTGATGTTGCTAAAGAATAAGAATCTATAAATGTTAAGTTTATTGAGACTGGTCCCTCTATTCCCAAAGATATTGTTCGAAATGATAATGTTGCAGGTGAGGTAATTCATGTTCTAAAAGAACTCAACATCACCCAAAAGGGAAAACAGGCAGTCATTCAAGAAGAAGAGAAAGATGAAGAGAAGAATGATCAAACTCCCTAATTTGTACAGAACCATCCAAAAGAGATGATTTTAGGTGATCCATTTGAAAGAGTTAAGGTGAGGGTTGCATTCAACAAAGAACAAGCCAACATCACCTTCATCTCACAACTCGAGGCAAAGAATGTCAAAGAATCTCCTGGGGATGATGAATGGATCCTAGCCATGCAAGAAGAGTTGGAGAAATTTAAAAATAACAAAGTTTGGACCCTAGTACCTGTTGGATAAATTGGACATTATGATAAATCCCTTTGTTTCGATGATGACAAACATTTCATTCTTGTTGATCTAACGAGCTACTTAAGTGTGCAGGAACAAGGTGATGACAAAGTTCTAGGGAATCCATACGCTTGAATGCTTGTAAATGTCATGCAATGTAATCAATTGTAAACTTGTACAAATATATAATGTAAAAGTACTTAGACTTCATGTAAATCAAGCGTTAGATCTCCCTAGCTAAACACCACACTTAGTTAGGTCATCTCCTTCAAATAGGATCACATATGCACACTCATACACATGCTTAGTGGTTTAATTAAAAGAATGAAAACATGGTCAATCTCGGTCGACCACACTCCTCGACCGAGACACTCTCGGTCGACAAACTTCTCGACCGAGATTGACTCAAGTAGCCGTTAGACACAGCTAACAAGGTAGTTGGAAGTTGCAAATGAACGTTGATCCAGAGAGCCTGTCGGTCGACAAAACTTCGACCGAGTAGGTATCTCGGTCGACAAATTGTCGACCGAGATGGTCTCTGACAGCAACTGCAGAATAAAGTAACTAGCCATTACTAATGCACCTAACTTATATCTAACGGCTAGTTAAGCACTTAGAAACCCCTAGAAGTTGTCTAGAACGTCCTTAAGCATCCATAGGCCATTCCTATAAATAGGACATGCCTTAGGACACCAAAATACATCTAAGCTATACTTGTGTTACACTAGAGCTTGAATATTCATTGGCAATCTGTTCTTGAGCAATAGAGCAATTCCTACTTTGGCCATTCATTTCCATTGCTCTCATTTCGTGTCCTACAGGCCAGCATCTCCTTACCACAACACTTACACTTCTACACTCATTGGTTAGGAGATTGATACGCTTGATATAGGCAAATCAAGCCTTGTGCTTAAAAGGATAAGTTGTAATTTCTATTTTCCTTCTTGTTCCTTTTTATCCTTTGTATTCTCCTTGCTACTCCTAGGGTTGGAGGCTGCGGATTGGAGAAGGTTCTTCTCGGAGGAGAAGGTGGACTTCAAGCTACTTCAAGAAGGCTATCGCAAGGGAAGCTACTTCAAGAAGGCTATTGCAACGGGAAGCTACTTCAGGAGGAAGGCTGCTTCAAGGTGGTGCAATTACTTCTGGGTGAAGGCTGCTTCAAGGTTGGGCGATTACTTCTAGGTGAAGGCTGCTTGAAGGGTTTAGGGAGAGAAATTGTAATTTTATGTAAAGTCCTTGCAAGGTAATAAAATTAATTTCTTTCCAAATCCCGGTTGGGTAAGCAACCGGGTAGTGGACTGACAACTTTAGTATTTGCTAAAGTTGGAACCACTCTAAATCCTTGTCCCCTTGTCCAATACTTTTGTGGTTGATTGTTTAAGTTAAATAATTATTAAAATTGTTATAAAACTCTATTCACCCCCCCTCTAGTAGTTTTCAGTTGGTATCAGAGCAGGCTTCAAGGAACCCTAACCATGTCTTGAAGAATGAAGGGTGGAGGTGACTACAACCGCAGGCAAAGGAGCAACTTGGACCAACTTTCAACAAGCTGCAATTGGTGTTTAGGAGCAAACCATACAACAATCGGTTGTCCATGGAAAGAAAAGAAGAAAGAGGTCCACAGAAATTGTCTCATTGCTACAACCAATGAAGAAGAAGAAGAAGAGGTAAGTCTTCTTGATTTATCAAAAGAAGAGTTAATTTCTAGTCTTGAAGAAACACACAATAAGTATATTGAGTGCAAGAAGAAATTAAAGAAATCTAGTAAAGCAAACGATGAATTAAATGCTAGACTTCTTGCTCTTACATCCGAAAATGAAGATTTATATGCTAAATTGAATACTCTTGGTTTTGAAAAAGATAGCATTGTTTCTGAAAATCGTACTTTGAAATCATCTCTAAGTAGTAGTGATGTGAAGATTTTTACTATAGAAACAAATTATGATCTTCTATATCAAGAAAAGGTTGAATTACTTGCAAAGTTAAATGATTTTCAAAAACAACTTGTTTTTTGTACACATCTAGATTATGATAATATAGTGAAAGAAAGGAATTCTTTATCATCTAATCTAGATCAAGCAAAACTAGATATTAAGAAAAGAATGGATGAGATCGCTAAGTTGCAACAAGAAGTTAGTAGGTTAAGCAACAATGGAATCCTTGATAGAATATTGGATAATTCCTATCATCAAATTGGGAGAAGAGGACTAGGTTATAAGCCCAAAGGGAAATCTCATCAACAACCTAGTTGGAGAAAGACATGAGCACATCAAGCTACATTTGTACCAAAGAACAACCTAGAACAAAACCATAGAAAAAGACTTGAGGTTGATTCTATATGTTGCCATTATTGCTCACGTCTTGGACATTACTCTTTTTCATGCCCATACAAGAAAAAGAATGTTGAGCTAGTATGGGTCCCAAAATCCCCAAACTAAATGGACAAAATTAAGTTGAGATATGACCAAAGACTCTAAGTTGTATATCTCTATGTCTATCTCAACTTAATAGGACACCAAGTTAATCCAAGAAATTAAATTTCCAAATATACATCTTAAACTACTTGTTTAGTTTGGATTCACAAAATGTATATGATTAGTTGAGATTCAACCTAAATGTTGCTTTGATATTTAAATATCTCAACTAAATCGAGCTTTAACTTTCATACTTTTGCTTTTAATTATAAACAATATTTGAAAACAGGTTTGAAACAACACAGAACCTTTCTCGGTCGAGACACTGTCGACCGAGGGATCTGTCGGTCGAGAAATGGTCGACCGAGTAGGCTTCTGTTGTCAAGTCTGACATAAATCTTCTGAAATTGTTTTTCAATCAACCTAGTTTGCTATCAAATTGTTATTGATGATTTAATTAACATGCAAATCAAGAATAAAATCTTGGAAGACAACTTTTGTGGCAAGTCATATTGATCGTTTACATTATATAACATTATGAGTAGAAAATCCTTAAACATATTGCAAAAGTGTTGTAAGAAGACTAATCTTGTATAAACCTTATTTATTGTTTGAAAAGTTTCTTCGGCATGATCAGTTATAAAAGTTTGTCTTAACATTGAAAACTTATATGAGACTATTTTGGTTTACTCCAAATGGTTGGATTTAAAACTAAAAAATCATGATTAGCTTAACCAAGGAAATTACTGTTTTACATGGTTTTCCTAAGTAATCCTTGGAATTATGAGACAAATCACACATTGATATTTGCAACATGCCTTCACTTGAATCATATAGGTCCATTTTAAGTATTCCTTGATCTAGTTAGATAAAAACCATGGGTTAAATTTCATGCTTCAATTGTTCTATCATAGATATGCTTCATCATGATCATTATATTTCATTGGTTTAAAATAAGCTTTGATTCATATATACAAACCATGAATGATCATTGTGATTCAGATAATTGCAAATGTCATTAGCATAAAAGCATCTTGACATAATAGATAATACTTGTGGACACAGCTTGTGATGATGATGTTGCTATGACAAGCCAAACGGTGCCTCTTAGAACAAAATACTAATGTTTTTATCTATTTGTTTGTTCTAAGAAATCCAAAGAAAAAATCTTGACTTTAAGATATTAATCTTGCTTTCAAAATATATGTTTCTAAAGAATCTTATGATAAGGGTATAAGAAGAAATGGGATTTGATATTTTTGTACCCATAGCAAAGCATATGAAACATCATTTACAATGAATGTAAAACATGCATTTTAGAAAAATCAAAGTAAAAGACTTCACTATGATGCTCATATTAAGTCTTCATAATAGGTATATCTTAATGTGCTTCAAATTGATATTTATAGCTATCTGCAGAAATTATACTTCACATATGAATGTTTATCTTGGAAATCTGCAGAATTTGCCTCTTGGTTAAAATTAAAATTGACCAAGGGGCGTTATGGTCGTAGTCAAGGGCGACCTAACATAAGCTTTGAGAAAATGCTTATTTGGACATCATTTTATTGTACTTAATCTTAGTATACTTTTGATAAAGGTCAAAATCAAAATTTAAAATCATTTGTGACCTTAGAAGCATTAAATTGCTTAAATTGTAAGATTAAGGGGGAGCTCATAACAACAAATTGGATTTATTGATTAAGAAGTTTAGAAAAACATTGTAAACATCATTTGAAGCTAGTTACAACCTTAGTATTTTTTATAAAGAAATCTATGAATTTCATAAAAATGATATATCTTGTACTTAAAGGAACTCTCTAAACAAATTAGGGCTTAACATCCCTTGTATTTGGTTGGAGACATTTTCATGTACTCTAAGATTAAAGGATTCTCATTTAATTTAGGGCTTAACATCCCTCGATAGATGAGAAATATACATTCATCATAAGCTTAAGGGAATCTCATATCATTTCAAGGCTTAACATCCTTTGCAAATGATTGAGAAACAAATTGTGGATAAATTAGACAAAAATCCATGTTCCTAATAGGATATCTATTTAAGGGGGAGCATAATATAAAATTAAGGGGGAGAAGAAAAATAAAATATTCAACTTGGATATCTTTTTGAAATGACAAAGGGGGAGAAAGAATATAAAAAGAATATAAAATCAAAAATATAAATGAGTTTCATAACATCTTGGCCAGCACTCACTTGCAAAACATAAATGGCTACAAAAGGTAATTTTCAGGTATGAAACTCACATGCTTTATATTTCCTTATTTCATATTTTAGGAAATGTTTGTCATCTTCAAAAAGGGGGAGATTGTTGGATAAATTGGACATTATGATAAATCCCTTTGTTTCGATGATGACAAACATTTCATTCTTGTTGATCTAACGAGCTACTTAAGTGTGCAGGAACAAGGTGATGACAAAGTTCTAGGGAATCCATACGCTTGAATGCTTGTAAATGTCATGCAATGTAATCAATTGTAAACTTGTACAAATATATAATGTACAAGTACTTAGACTTCATGTAAATCAAGCGTTAGATCTCCTTAGCTAAACACCACACTTAGTTAGGTCATCTCCTTCAAATAGGATCACATATGCACACTCATACACATGCTTAGTGGTTTAATTAAAAGAATGAAAACATGGTCAATCTCGGTCGACCACACTCCTCGACCGAGACACTCTCGGTCGACAAACTTCTCGACCGAGATTGACTCAAGTAGCCGTTAGACACAGCTGACAAGGTAGGTGGTAGTTGCAAATGAACGTTGATCCAGAGAGCCTGTCGGTCGACAAAACTTCGACCGAGTAGGTATCTCGGTCGACAAATTGTCGACCGAGATGGTCTCTGACAGCAACTGCAGAATAAAGTAACTAGCCATTACTAATGCACCTAACTTATATCTAGCGGCTAGTTAAGCATTTAGAAACCCCTAGAAGTTGTCTAGAACGTCCTTAAGCATCCATAGGCCATTCCTATAAATAGGACATGCCTTAGGACACCAAAATACATCTAAGCTATACTTGTGCTACACTAGAGCTTGAATATTCATTGGCAATATGTTCTTGAGCAATAGAGCAATTCCTACTTTGGCCATTCATTTCCATTGCTCTCATTTCGTGTCCTACAGGCTAGCATCTCCTTACCAAAGCACTTACACTTCTACACTTATTGGTTAGGAGATTGATACGCTTGATATAGGCAAATCAAGCCTTGTGCTTAAAAGGATAAGTTGTAATTTCTATTTTCCTTCTTGTTCCTTTTTATCCTTTGTATTCTCCTTGCTACTCTTAGGGTTGGAGGCTGCAGATTGGATAAGGTTCTTCTCGGAGGAGAAGGTGGACTTCAAGCTACTTCAAGAAGGCTATCGCAAGGGAAGCTACTTCAAGAAGGCTATTGCAACGGGAAGCTACTTCAGGAGGAAGGCTGCTTCAAGGTGGTGCAATTACTTCTAGGTGAAGGTTGCTTCAAGGTTGGGCGATTACTTCTAGGTGAAGGCTGCTTGAAGGGTTTAGGGAGAGAAATTGTAATTTTATGTAAAGTCCTTGCGAGGTAATAAAATTAATTTCTTTCCAAATCCCGGTTGGGTAAGCAACCGGGTAGTGGACTGACAGCTTTAGTATTTGCTAAAGTTGGAACCACTCTAAATCCTTGTCCCCTTGTCCAATACTTTTGTGGTTGATTGTTTAAGTTAAATAATTATTAAAATTGTTATAAAACTCTATTCACCCCCCTCTAGTAGTTTTCAGTACCAAGACCAAGTGATAGAAAGATCATTGGAACCAAGTGGTTCTACTGCAGCAAGCTTGATAAAAGTGGTAAAGTGGTAAGGAACAAAGTAATGTTAGTGGCTCAAGGCTACAACCAACAGGAAGGTATAGATTTTGATGAAACATATGCATCTGTAGCTAGACTTGAGTCCATTTGTATTTTACTTGCCTTTTCCAGTTATAAAAACTTTCTTCTTTATCAAATGGATGTTAAAGTGTGTTTTTGAATGGTACGATTGAGGAGGAAGTGTATGTTGCACAACCCTTAGGCTTTGAACATGATAGTTTACCTAACCATGTTTATTTGTTACAAAAGGATCTCTATGGATTCAAACAAGCACCTCGAGCTTGGTATAATAAATTAAAGAACTTTTTGTTAAATCATGGGTATATCAGGGGAAAAGTAGATTCTACCTTGTTTCTAAAGCACACTTCTAACAATTTCTTATCATTCAAATATATGTTGATGATATTATTTTTGGAAGAAGTAATCTTGATCTTTGCAAGGAGTTTAGTGATCTTATGCAGAGTGAGTTTGAGATGAGTATGATGGGTGAGCTTACTTTCTTCCTCGGATTTCGAATCAAACAAACTAAAGATGGGAACTTCATCAACCAAGGAAAGTACACATGTAAGCTACTCATGCGCTTTGGGATGGAGAACACCAAGATGATGGACACACCCATGTCAAACACCGCCAAACTTGACAAAGATGAAGAAGGTGAGAAGGTAGATGAGAATCTCTATAGAGGTATGATTGGAAGTTTACTTTACTTAACTGCCTCTAGACCTAATATAATGTTTAGTGTTGGCTTGTGTGCTCGCTTTCAATCAAATCCTAATAAATCACATCTTATTTTTGTTAAGAGGATTTTAAGGTACTTATCCAAAACCCAAAGTTTTGGACTATATGGTATCCCAAGTCAAGGGACTTTATTCTTACGGCTTATAGTGATGCGAATTAAGCGGGATGTTTGATTGATAGAAAATACACAAGTGGCACTTGCTTTCTCCTAGGACCATATTTGGTGTCTTGGTTCTCGAAGAAATAGAGCATGGTGGCATTATCAACCACTGGGACTGAATACATTGCAATAGGGAGTTGTTGTTCCCAGGTCCTATGGATGAAGCAAATGTTTCAAGACTTTAACATTCATTTTGATGCTTCTCCTATCTATTGTGATAATACTAGTACAATTAACTTATCATATAACCCTATCTTGCACATAGAGATAAGCATATAGATGTTCTCCATCATTTTCTTCATAATCACATTGATAAAAAGGATATCTATATCATTCATGTGGACATAGAAAATCAGTTGGCGGACATTTTAACTAAACCTCTAGCTAGAGAGAAATTTAACTTTATTAGATCTAAACTACTCATAACTACCTTGAATGAATATGATATGCCTTCTAGATAGTTTTTATCTATCCTATCTGCTTTGCTTATGTTTTGATATCAATTTCTTACTAATATACTAAAAATTAGTTTTCATGTTGTTTTTGACTTATTTTCTTCTTATTTTTGGGTATTTTTTGCAAATGCTTATTTTATTACAAGATATTACCCAATGATGAGTTATTTGTGCCTAAATATGTTTAAAATGCAAAATGGACTTGAAAAATAAATTTAATTAGCACTCTAATGGCTAGAAATTAAGATTTCTAAAGTTGCCTCAATTGGACCATCGATCGAGTTGCCAACTCTCGACCGATCAAAGGTTGAGAGATTTTTTAAGAGCCTATCTATCGAGTTCCTGAGTCACAAAACTTGACCGATGGCCGGGATGGAGCAAACATAAGATAGGTTCAACTGACTTTTCTCCCTCTCAACTAGAGAAAAATTGACCAATCCAACCTCTATCTCCCTCGATCTCTCAACCCTAGCCCCAACCTTCCTCTCCCTAGTCCTAGTTCAACCTAGATCGACCTTCCTTGACCTCCTTCCTATCAACCCTATGTTTGTGGATGGGGTTTGGTGGTGTTTCTCTTGCTTTTTCTCTCTCCTTCCTCTCCATTTCGTCTCCATGGTGTCCAACAAGAGAAATAGGGCCACCTAGATGGTGCACCATCTTCCTCTTCCAACTCACATCTCATTCTCTTTGATGACACCTTCTTTGTCTCCAATGAGGCTCTTAATAGGTACCATGATCTCCTTCCTAGGAATCCTTTTCCATTTCATGCCCTTTTCGAGCCTTCCCCACATAGACAAAGGGTCATTGATCAAGTGGCTGAGTTGCTTGACAATCACCATCTCTCCGCCTTATGTGTCAAACGCTTGTGCTACAACAATTCCATAACTAGCTCAAAATCCATTCATGAATCTAATGCTAACTTGCAATGGAATTATGACACACTCGTACCACCACCCAAACTTAAGTAATCCTCACTTCCATGATTGTCGGGAAGAAATTCTAAGTCTCTGAGGATACCCTCAACATCTTCTTTTTGGGTATTAAAGTGACCGACACCTGGAGAAAGGACTAACCTGAGTATTTTGACCTAGTTGAGCCTAAGGCCTTTTACAAGTAGCATGATCTTATTCTCCTTAATATTCATAAATGCTTGGATAAGCCTCAGTTCCCATATAGAAAGAAGTGTACCCTTGCCTCCTCTGCCTTAGACCTCAAGAACTGCATACTTGCCCTAGTTGTTAACTACAATATTCATCCCAATAAAAATCAGACTAAAATTGTAGAGAACACTGCGGTAATTATGTTTTGTATCTTGAAGAACATTGGAGTCAAATGGTCTCAGTATATTCTCCATCACATGACTTGCTTCAACTCCAGGAAGAACACCCGTGGCACCCACCCACCTTACCCAACCCTGATTTGTGGTCTTTTTCAACTTGCCATTGGGAAATCTCTTTTCCATGACCTTCACTACAAACCTGCCCAGAAAGGAGTATGTATTAGTGATACCACACTTATGAAGTCTGTGCCTATTCCTACCTCCACCACACCCTGAGCCTCTACCTCTTCCTCCACCCATGCACCTCTACCACCTCAGCCTACCCGACCTACCCACGCCTCCTTCCATGTATCGAATGAAAACCTTATGGGCTACATGATGCATCAACATGTGTACAACCTTCAGGTTCAGGAGTACATGCATCATGACCTCTATGCCATCACGTCCAACATGAACCTATCTTGTGCTCACCCATATCCTGCCTACCAACCCTACCCATGAGGTGACTATGCATCTTATGCATATGATCACTTTTACCCAGCCCCTCCACCTACTGCTTCTATTACTACACCCTCTGTTATTGGTGGATATACACCTGGAGTGTTGCCTCTACCTGTTGGCCCCTTGGCCACCCAGCTTGTTGGTCTTGGTACTTCTGCTCCCACCTTCCCACAAGCCAATGAGTTTCATGCTCTTGGCATGTTTTGGGCTGAGCAGAATGCCTGTTGGCCCGACCATAGTTTTGGCTCTCTGGCTGATGAGGAGATGCTAGATCATGCGGATGAGGATGTTGCTGTTGAAGATGAGGAGGCTTCTGAGGATGATGATGATGGTGGTGATGCTTCTGATGATGGCTTTACTGGTGACTCTGGTGATGAAGACATTGTTGTCTATGCTACACCTTCATACAGAGATGATGACTATGAGCCAGAGGCCTCAAATGTTGATAATGATGATGTGGAAATAGATGACCTAGATGTTTATATCTTATAGTTTTCATTTTAGATGTTAATCATATATATCTTTCTTGACTATTTTGTACTAAAAACATCTGGGCACATTTTCTGAGTTGTACTATTTATCATCATGTTTTCATCATTTATGGCTTGTAGTTATTTCTAAGAACCTACTTTATGAGTTGTGGTCTAAATCCTTTGTACACAAACTCTTTGATTTACTATATCTCATGAGTTGGTGCCATGTTTACCATATTTTGATTATGACTTAGATTGTTTGTTTCTCTCGTCTCTGTTTAGTGTATGCTTTGAGATTGCATGCTATGGATATATGTTTGGTTGTGCTTGGAGAAGACTTGTTTTCGTGCTCTTCTATCCCCTCTTCCATTTTGATAATGTCAAAAGGGGGAGAGAAGTTCAATGTTTTGATGCTCAACCGTATTGCTTTTATTGTCTATGTGATCCTTTTCTTGTTCATTACTTACTTTATCATGTGACTTGCTAAAGGAACATATAGTATATATGTCATATTGCTTTGTGTAAATAGACTAACTATGCAAGTAAGAGTAAGCATAGATTGAGGGGGAGAAATTCACATGGTTCAAATCATGACCCCCCCCGAAAATTCACAAGTAAAAGGTATAACTTTACATATTCTTTTTAATATGATTGAGGCATGATTTATCATTGTCAAAAGGGGGGAGAATGTTGACTTGAGAGTTATACATTGCTCATATTTTGATAATGACTTAACCATTACATTCCTATATATCTAATATGTTTGTTCAAGATTGATTTCAGGCTTTAGGTACATGAAAAGGATCAAATTACACAAGCCCTAGCTTGTTCAAGTTCAAGTCAAAAGCAATGCAAGTGCGCATTTTGGGAAATTACTCCAAATGACCTTAGATGATTTCTATAATCACTTGTGTTGATGATATGATTAGTAACTAAGATGATAAAAAATCAGGGACACTTAATGCCAACATTTGGTCACTTAAAAGTCAACATTGAAAATTTGTCACAGCAACTCTATTGGTTGAGTTGGAAACTCGACCGATCCAGTGATGGATTTTCTCAAGAGGACCAATTGGTCGAGTTGCACACTCACAAAACTTGACCGATCAATCAACTAATAAAACTGATTTTGACTTATTGGTCGAGTTTACTAGAACAAACTTGATGGATAGTTTAAAAATTGGGTTTTTCACTGAGTGGATCGGTCGAGTTATCTTTATTAAAACTCGACCGAATGTAATGTATGAAAAATGCATAAAAAGTGATTATAACCATTGGTGAGTTGTTTTGAGTGAGAATAGATCTGTTACAAGTTGTAAAACAACTATATTTTGTTCTTAAGTGATCCCACACTCAAGGCAACACCACCAACTATAAATAGACCCCTTGGAGTTCATTCTAAATTTGCTCATTCATGCTATTCTAAGTCCTTACTATAGTTGAGTGTGTTGCAACTTGAGCCCCCTTTTTTTTTTAGTGAAAGTCAGAGGGTATTTTTATTCATCTCACCCCTCTCTTGCAAGCTGTTTCAAAAACCTGTTACAGAAAAATCTACTAAACAAATAATTAAACTTGGTAGTAATTCTACCATTACACATGTCCATGTTGACTAAGTCAATAATGTTGCTAGGAGGACACCTATAACAATAGGGGCCCTTCTTGTTTTTAATATGGAACTTGGCTAGTTGGTCTGCAACCTTATTCCCCTCTCAGTTGGTGTGAATGCAGATCCAGCTAGGTCTAAAACCTCTCCTTGCAGCAGTAATGCATCTCACCAGTTTAGGGAATTCCGTAACATTGCCTTCTAGAGCCAACTTAGCATTCCTGCAATCAGTTTCAATGCATATATTATTACAGTCCAGTCTATGTCCTATCTCCACATCGAGCTCAATAGACCGAGTTTCAGCTTCAAGAGCACTGTCATCTTGGAATGTGTTACCCCAGCCTCCACGCCAATGGCCATGTTCGTCCCTGCATACAACTATTGCAGCAGCCAAGTGAGAAGAAGGGTTGAAAGCAGCGTCAATGTTTAGTTTCAGGATCCCTTGTTGTGGTTTCTACCATCCGTCGTGATGCACAACTCCCTCCTTGGTTATTTTCTCAGCCGCCCACACTTTCGAATGGGTAAGCACCTCTTTGGAGATAAGAGCCTTCAGATGACGGACAGAGAGATTCTTATTATCAAAGACTTGGAGGTTTCGGTGCTTCCATATCCTCCCAACAACCAATAGAAAAATGAAGATAATGAGGTGCAGGTGATGTCAGATTATCATGAAGCCAGTTCCAGAGGTCGATTTCACTAAATTTTTTATTCCAACAGTTCTGTTCTAGGATCTCCTTCCACACGAGAGATGCCTTCTCACAATCTCTTAAAGCATGGAAAATAGTTTCCTCCCCAAGGCCGCAAATCGAGCATATCCACCCTCTCAACCTCCTGTTTCCTTATCTGACTGAGGAAGGTGACAATACCGCCTCTGTTAGATCTGAATCCAATGGCTGTGGTGACACGCGCCGATATCAATTATAGATCTAATAGGAAATTAAAATCGTGAGAAAAAATACCTTCCTCTACACTTTATGAATTTTTGTAAAATACATATCTCCCAAGCCGAGTGTCCAATTAATCCCAAATTTTGAGGGGAACTTAGTAACGGTTTAATCTACCTCTCTGCCAAATTTGGGCTCATTATCTAAAAGAAACGTTCCTTTTCTTTAGGTGCAAGTTATTACTCAAATATGTATATTCCTCACCTATTTGCTCTTTCTTATTTTCTTATTTCCCATTATTTCTATTCCTTGTAATACAAGAAAGCAAGTGGGGTTCGAATTATTACTCATCATGACCAAACCCTCACTTCTCTCTTTATTTCTTGCATTATCTCCTTTATTTCAAAAATTCTTGATTAATTGTTTATCTCTGGTTGTTTTCTTTTTTTATTTTGATTCCTTTCTCCATTAGAAATTATGTGGTCACAAAATCTTATCCAAGATGGATCGATTATCCAAATATCCACATATTTCTTGTAATATTATTATTATCTCATATTTCCTTTAATAAGGCAATACTTAATTGATCTTTTCTCTCTCTTGTTGCATTATCATTGCAACTTGGACTCCTTGGAACCCAAGGAATACAAAAGGGCATGAAAACCACCTTTGAGGAATATTCTTTTGCCTTCTAGAGGTTTCTACATCTTTCTTTTCTCTAATTCTTAATTATTTATTTACTCATTGAATTTCCTTTTTCTTTTCCTTGTTATTGGGCCTAATAGCCAATAAAGCCCATTCAGCAACCATCAAGGCTAATATAAACGAAATTCATCGATTCAAATCAAATCACGTCATTATTTTCTCATTTATCTTTATTAAGAGAAATTGCATTCCTCATTAAAAGAACCCAAAATTTGGGGTTGTAACAGCACCGGTTCTTGGAAACAACTTACAATCCCTAGCAAGATGTGTATTGCCTTCTTTCAAATCAATATCGATTCTAATGCTCAACTAACATATGTTGTTTTCTTATATAGTTCTAATCGTTATCAATGTGGAAATGGTACAATTGTGCTGACAATGACAACAATAATATGTGTCAGGCTGAAATATCCAAATATTGTTGTTGTCATCATAGCCAGAATTGTAGTGCATATGACTGAAAAATGTCATGCCCAAAATGTCATTAGATGGCTACATGATATGCTTATCTATTTTAGTTTTAGGTTTGGAGAATACATACTTTTGGATTCATCATCATTCAGGTTGTCATCAAACCTTTTGCATTTCGGGAACAATACACAATTATAATTCTTTTGAATGTCAAGGGGAACTTGTTACCATTTAATTGTGTGTGACTAATGTATTGTCATTCCCCTTCAACACAAAAGTACTTTCTCAGATGTTAGACTTTATACTATGCATTCTCACTTCTTCTTTATTTTCAACATCTGCCAACTTATTAACCTAAAATTTTGGGATGTATTCATAGAATTTGAGGCTTTCCATTCTGATCTGTTAACAAATAAGCAACTTGGATTTCCATTTGGAAGTGTACTCCCACTTGGATTTATACTTTACCTTTTAGTTGAAATGCTTGATTTCATAGTGTCATACTTTAGCTTGATCCATGAGGTTGCAGATGGCATATACAACTCATGATGTGTTTGAAAAGGCTTCTTACATTCGAAAGGAGAGTATTAGTATCTTTCAAAAATTTATCTAAAGGTAAATGTGAATCTTAGCACATCACTAATTGGTGAGACTTAAATATGTGCTTACATTTTCTCCATTCATGCAAGGTACTTCACCGGCCTGCTTCAAACTTGAGCTACTACATCCTTACTTCAATGGATGTTGTGAATGACCTCCATTGACGGCCCTCCTATGCACATGTTCTTCATATCCATTTAATGCTTAAATAGAGTACCTAAGTAATGTCTGCCAAACAATTTATTAGTTGTTCTTATTGTGTTTCTTGTCAAAGTTTTGAGTGCACTAAAAATAGATTCTCAAGCTATTCTTAGTAATATGAGTTCCTTGGCAGATCACAAATATCCACACGAAGAAGTAAGCACCCAACAAGAGTTTGCCAAATATTACAAATTTACTGGCATGGTTCACCAGAGGGAGTTCAACTTGTACTATATATCAAGTGGACGGGATGGGGGTCTAACAACATCCATCTATTCCTTTCCCAAGACCCTCTTTGATTAATAAGTTATGCTTAAGACAAGCCGCAAGCCTATTATTACAGGTGGTATCACTCTAGCTGATCTAGAAACAAAGCCAAATTTGGAAAAGGGAAACGTCTGTGGTCTTTCCAAACTTTCTCTGTTTTTGCATGCAGGTCTTTGTCATGTGGTTGGATCATGTGACTTACCTGCATTTCCATTTCCACTACATGAATCTTCCTTGGTACCAATGCAAGCTAATAATATCGAACTAATCATTTTTGTTAGATCTACAATACTAATTCCTACACAATTGTAGGTTGCTAAATCTTGAAGTTTTCTTCAACAATCACCTGACGATTGATCGAACTCAGTCGAGCCAGCTAACATCATGTACATTTCCTAGAGGACTATGAAGAATTTCTTTCAGAAGAATGTCGTGCGCAAATTTCCTTTACCATAATTCTCCATCATTGCTTAATATGCTCATTGAAAGTGTATCAATTGATCTTAAGGTGGGAGTCTTGAAATATGATCAATATTGATATGCTAATTCTTTTGATAGTGGTAGTTAGATAGATGGATGGCTGGTGTATTTGTGCTTTAGGGAGAAGCGGAGCTTGACATCAACATCTTGGATAATCTGACCAAGGTTCCATGATTTAACATGTGGTTTGTCATTTGCTTCTCTTCTCTAGAATGTACATGTATTTAAGTCTTTATACTAGTATGCTTCAAATGCTAATGCTCTCATTTATTTGTTAGTAAGCAGTTCGTGATTAAATGTGTAACCATCTCTTTGAATTATATAAAAAAGTCACCAGGTTATAGGACAGAATGCTTTACAACCAACATATCAAATCCAAGCATCAATTAATATTTCTTTTCAAAAGATGAGGCCCAAGTTTTGTCCAATGCAACTATTATTGTTGCATTATACCATCAATGTAACATCCTTGGCCTAGGTTATGAAGTAACCCTAGGTGTTTTGCATAATGAGAGTAATTATATGCATGCTTTTGTCTTTGAAAAGTAATTAGGGCTCAAGAGGAATTTATATTACAATTTTAGTCCTTTTTTGAATATTGTTGAAATCAATATTTTGCCTGTTTTAGACTAAAGTGCAAATTACCCAGGTTGAGGGGTCTATTTTCAAATTGTGCATGATAATATGTTCCTCATGTGTTAAAGCATCATGGGAATGAATATTATGTAGAGGTATGGATTGTAATAGCCTTAATTCCAAGAAAGAGCTGATAAAGCAATATTTGTGCATGAAAACCTAGTTTTGGTGTAATGTGTAATTTACCCAAAACCTAGGGTGCAATATGTAATTTACCACTTCAATAAGGTCCCTAATGTTTCTTGTCATCATATGGAGCAAATAAAATGAGAGGGGTGCCTCATTTGATTTAAGTTGAAGGAGAGAGAATCTTGATATTAAAATAATCAAGATTTAAGCATAATGGAAATATTAATGCAAAAATAAACAAAATAATTGAAGGGCCTTCAACCAAAATTAAAATTGCGGAATTCAGATATTTGTGTGTACTTCCTTGAGCTTACAAGGATCGAAATTATCTTAAGGAGGTGAAATTCCACTCACCTTATTATAAGGAAAAGAATTTCCACTCAAAAAGATATATTAGTATTATAATGGATTAAGGTGCTTAATTTCTTTTCGCTTAATCCATGGATAATGGAAGGGAGTTCGGTTGGTTTGAGTTGACTTTGTATGCAAGGAAACCAAGGAGGAAGAGGTGGTACCATTTTTGGAATTAATTGATTTTAATAAAACAATTTCTCTTTCATCAATTTTCTTATAAACGAGCCTTTTCCAACCCACCTAAGGGTCTTTTTCGATTCCTTTCTTCCCCTTGCTTGCAAAATCGACCAAGAGAGCTAAGAACAGTAGGGAGCACGTCCCCAACCTGTTGGGCCTTTGATCTTCGTTCTTCTTGATTTCATGGTGAAAATCATAAAACAATACATGATTTCTTCATTTCTTCACTCAATATTCAACCCTAGCTGATCCTTTCACTTCAAAAGCTTGAGAAACAACCTTGGGAGGTTGCTTTAGATTCAATCACCATTGGAGCCGTGAAGCTTGGGATCAGATTTGAAGGTGGGTTATATAACTTTAACCCTTAATCTTTGCCATTGAATACGATTTCTACTTGCAATTGATTTAATTGTAATTATTGCAATAACCTTGCTTGATTGATGGAGTTGCCATGGAAAATGGCAGTATTTCTGTGAGTTTAAAGGTTGAAGATGATAACATGTTCATAAGCACACACCTTGATCAAAGAACAATAGCAATCAGTCTTGGACCTTTGGTCCAAACGGTTTCACCAAACCGTTTGAGACCAAACGGTTTGTAAACCGTTTAGTAAAGTTGGACTCCAAACCACATGGTTGAGTTGACCATTTGGTTTAGTTGACCTTTTGAGGTCTGAACTTAATCAAAGGTTGGATTATGATCCAATGGACTCATTTGATTGATCCAAGGTGTGCACGATCCTTCAAGTGGAAACCCTAATTGACTTGATTGAAGAAATCCTTGATTGGTCCTAATGATTTCAAGACTTTTTGGGGCAAACGGTCTTGAGACCGTTTGGGACCAAACGGTTTCAAAATAATTTGGTGGATTGGAGGTTGATCCTTGACCCATGGATGGTGATCTAATGGTTTATATTGATGATCCTTACAATTGAATTATCAATGGCCATTTTAATGGTGCAATTGGAAATCAATTTGATTGAGAATTGACCTAGTTAGCCCTTGTGGTTTTGGGACTGATTTGGCCCAAACGGTCTTGAAACCATTTGAGACCAAACGGTCTTGAAACCGTTTGGGGGCAAAACAGTTTCAAAACCATTTGGGGTCAAATGGTTTCAAAACCATTTGGTGGCAAACGGTTTCAAAACCATTTGGTGTTGAAACTTCAAGACCGCATGGAGGTTGTTAGTGGTTCTATCATTTGGATATTAAAGGCAATGATGGTCCTAATTATCCAATGATGGTTAGTAATGTTGATCAATAAAGGTACAAATGTGGAAGCCATAAAAGTACCTATGAGTTCAATCTCAATTAAGGAAGAAACCCTAATTGATTATAAGAGCAATGACTTGGTACACTATGTCATTCATAGTTGTATGAACTTAACTAAGGGTTGATATGAACTAATTAAGTTGAGAGGAATGATAACATACAATTGATACATGAGTATGATTCATGTGGTGATTAAGAGCATTATCCTTAAGTAAAGAGATCAAGAAACCCTAATCATGAACCTAAACCCTAATTGACAAGGTTAATGAACCTTAACCCTAATCCAGGGCAATTTGTAATTGAAATCGTAATCCAAGGAATGGATGTAACCGTAATTCAGGATGATGATGTATATAGACCAAATTAAGTATAACGTAATCCAAACCCTAATCAGGATGAATAGTAAACCCTAATTATGGGTGATTGATTATGAAACCCTAATTGGGATGAATAGTAAACCCTAATTAGGGTGATGGATTATGAAACCCTAATTGGGATGAATAGTAAACCCTAATTATGGGTGATGTATTATGAAACCCTAATTGGGATGAATAGTAAACCCTAATTATGTGTGATGGATTATGAAACCCTAATTGGGATGAATAGTAAACCCTAATTGTGGAACAATGAATGTAAATCATGTTATAGGGTGATTTTGATGTGAAACCCTAATTAAGGATGGTTTCATGAGAAACCCTGATGTTTGATGTGTTGTGAAGCTCAAACCTAGGGTAATACTATGTATTGCTTAATGAACCCTAATTTTGGGCAATATGGTGATAAACCATAACTATGATGTGGAAATGAGATGATTATCCTCATATGACATGAAATGGGAAACCCTAACCCTGGTAAGGGAATAGAGGTGCTACCCATGAATAGTGAACTCATATTACTTGAGCATGATTTTGTTATACAATTGATATCATTGTTATCATCTGTGCTAACCATGCATGTATGTTGAAATGTTGATCATGGCTAGGTAATTCACTATTGTGATTGTACCTTGAGTGCCATAATATACCTTGTTTCCTGGTAAGAGGTAACAAGAGAGTTAATGGGCCTCATGTACCATGTGTGATGCTTGTAATATCAAGTATCATGTTTTTCTTGGTCTATTGACCTAAAGGTGATGGTTACTTAGAAAAGAGGTAACAATGCCTAATGATGAATCAAGGGTGTAATTACCCATGGCCATATGATTTTGGTGATGAAATTGTGAAGGGATGAGAATTCCCAGCTTTGAAATAAGGGACTGAGTCCCCAAAGCCTTTTAAAGATAGTAAATTAATTGATGAGAATAGTACATGTTTCTTTATAGCATTGTTATATTAAGTTGTGTCTGAGAACTTGCCTGGTGCTAAAAGAATATGAAAATGTACTTAATTAATTGAGTGAAATCTATTCATGTAGTGCTCTGACCATAGATCCATCATCGTCAGCAGTTGGTGATGGTGAAACATGTTTTTTATGGAATTCCTGGAATTCACATATTTTGAATATGTGGGGGTAAATGGGCGAAAATATCCTTACGTCCGGGTGAAGAGATTGAGGGAAGGTAAACACTAAACCTCTCAATCATTCATGTGTCGGGATAGATGTATCATAAATCTCCCGATTGTTAGGATGGATGTATCATTAATCTCCCAATGTTATTTTATGTCGTGTCGATGGAGATAAACATTAATGCTCTCGATTACCGATGACAGTGCAGTTGACGCTATAACTCTATAGCGAAGTTCCAATATACCCTGGAAATCTATTTGAGCAGTCGACACAGTCCTAGTTGTAGTCCTGTGCTAACCAGGATGTGGGAGGTCATGGGAATCTGGCTCTTCCATTGACCTATTTATGGTACTGATTTCGATTCTAGAAATGGTCGGTTGGAGTATGTGCGGTATACCTCATCTCCTCAAAGCTTAAATATGTTTGTAAAATATAATCATCCGTGTAGCGTATTTTCTTAAGATTGAAATATGAGAAACACAGATTGATGATGTATATCTTAGCATGCCCTTGACACAGGAATGTACTTATGTTCCTTTAATTCATATTGAGTATGAGACATGCTGCTTAATCAAGTTATAGATGTAATATTGCATAAGAATGTTGCTTTAGTCTGCATAGATGTTGATTCACCTACTATTGATTCATATTATCCCAATGTTCAGTTTATTTCTATTAAACTGCAATGACAATGTTTTGGCAGAGAGTTATATCTCCCGCTGGGGCAATTTTTATGATTGTCTCACCCCGTGGGATTCAATGTTTTTAGGTAGACGCAGACGACAAGGCAACAACTCTTTAGTAGGAGAAGAGCAGCAGCAGCAGACACAGGGACAACAGTGATCCAATAGGTGGAGACATTGGCTGTCTAGTTGTGTGTAGATAGTCCTATAGTCGTCTCTGTACTCTCGGGTCCTAGGAGTTAATGTTTTGATACTTCGATGTGAGATTTTTTGCAATGAGGGTGATATGTATATATGAACCAGGATGTAATGTTTTACTTTGGTTCCAAATGAAAGAATTTTCCTGTGAATGGATCTCTTGATAAATGGTTTTAATTTTTAGTGATTTTCAGTAATTCCGCTGCTACTGATACGCTTCCGCATTAGTTCAATCTTGTTTTTATGAGTTGTATGCCACAAGTAAAGTGGTATAAGAGCTCTAGGTTCCTTGAGTTTACAGAGACATAGGATTAAGGTAGTTGAGTCTATTCTAAAGTGTTTTTTTCCAGTTTATCTGATAGTATCTTCTGCTCATATAGGAGAAGAAGAACTTGAAGATGTCTGGATCACATGTAGAACACGCTGCTGAGAGCAGTGTTGCTGCACCAGGAAGAGGTGCAAGAGACCAGGACATGGAGGAACCTGTACTTGAACAACCCCAGTTCAACCCAACTGATATGGGGAACTCAGCCTTCCAGGCTATGTTTGGGCAGTTTATGACAGCTATGACCCACATGACAGATACAATGCCAGTACCTGCACCCAGGGCACCACCCCATGATGAAAGACATGGTGCCGGTAAGACTTTTGAAAGGCTTAAGAGGGTAGGAGCCTTAGAGTATGCTGGTACAGCTGATCCAGCGGATGCCGATCTATGGTTGACTGAGTTGGAGAAAGCTTTCAGAATCCTCATGATTCCTGAAGATGAGAGGGTCAGACATGCTGTATATCTCCTCAAAGGGAGTGCTGGCCACTGGTGGACCATTGAAGTGGGCAAAAGACCTAGAATTGTGATTGGATGAGATAAATTCAGGCGTGAATTTGTCATTAGATACTTTCCCAAGACATATCTAGATGAAAAGATATCCCAGTTTGAGAGAATCAAACAAGGACCTATGAACATTAGCGAGTACAAGTCTAGGTTCATGGAGTTGTTGTGGTTCCGTCCGCACATGGCATCCAATGATGAGGAGAGAATTCGGTGGTTTAAGAAGGGTTGAATGCTGAATTAACCACTCTGGTGTCTGCTCTGGAGAATCGGGAGAGGTTTGCAACTTTTGTGGAATCGGTAAGACGCATAGAGAGGTCTGTAGTTGAGAAGCAACAGACCAAGGGTAAGAAATAATACCCACAGTTTCAAGGATAGAGTGATGGGAGTTTCAAGAAACCAATGTATTTTGTGCCTACAATACCACCAAGGTTTAATACCCAGACGCAGTGGACGTCAAGTAAGGGTAGAAACCATAGTTTACCACTAAAGGGAGCTCACAGCTCAACCTCTATGTCAGTAACAGGACCACCCATACCATCAAGGAGGATTATAACCTGTTATAGATGTGGAAAAGAAGTCCATGTGGTGAGAGTCAGCAGGGCTCTCAAAGGAAACAACCTGGCAGTGGTGCTAGAGGACGTGGACCAGCTTCCCGAGCTGGTTGTTCGACATCTAACAATCAAGCACAGGGTCAACAGCAAGTGACAACTAGGTTCTATGCTATGAACCAGCCTGAAGCAGTAGTCAACCCTCGGGTTGAGACATGTCAAATGGAACTTCTTTATTTTGATATGTCTTTATCCTGCTTTGTATCTGTGTTAATAGATCCGGGTGCTACACACTCTTTTATCACTCGAGAAGTGATTGATAACTGCAATATGATTGTTAGTCATAGAATAGATAGCTTGCTGTTAGAGACACCTTTGATGGGATCTGTAGTAATGTGAGAAGTGTGTTCTCCCTGCTATCTTGTCTTTTTTGATCACCGCATTCAAGTGGATCTTATACCACTTGAGATGTAGGGTTTTGATATAATCCTCGGGATGGACACCTTAGAGAAGTATAAGGTTGTCTTAGATTGTAGTTCCAAGCAAGCTGTGTTCACAGATGTTGGAGACATATGGATCTTTCAGGGAGATAGAAAGATTCTTCCAACATGTCTTGTGTCAGCTATGATAGTTGAGAGGCTGATGAGACAAGGATGCCTTGCATTCTTAGCCCATGTGGTTGATACCACAATGTAAAGCCCTCATCCTTTTGAAGTTCATGTAGTAAGGGAATTTGAAGATGTATTTCCTGAAAAACTTCTAGGTGTTCCTCCGCCCCGAGAGATGATTTTGAAATAAATCTAATCCTGGATACACAACCAATAGCACAAACACCGTATAGGATGGCGCTTTCTGAAATGGCAGAGCTCAAGAAACAACTGCAAGAGTTGCTGGAGAAAGGTTTTTTTTCTGACCGAGCACTTCACCCTGGGGTGCTCCAGTCCTTTTTGTTAAGAAAAAGGATGGGTCGATGCGGTTATGCATTGACTATAGACAGTTAAATGAAGTCACCATAAAGAATATCCTTTACCAAGGATTGATGACTTGTTTGACCAGTTGCGTGGTGTGACTGTCTTTTCTAAGATAGATCTGAGGTCGGGATACCATCAGTTACGTATCAAAGAAGGTGACATACCTAAGTATGCCTTTAGGACAAGGTATGGTCACTATGAGTTCACAGTTATGTCATTTGGACTAACTAATGCACCAGCTGCATTTATGGAACTCATGAATAGAATCTTTCGACCTTTTCTGGATCAGTATGTTGTTGTCTTTATAGATGACATTCTGATATACAGTAGAGATGCTCAGCAGCATGAGCAGCATCTTTGCCAAGCTTTGACTTTGATAAGGGAGCATAAGTAATATGCTAAGTTTAGCAAATGTGAGTTCTAGTTGCTATAAGTTTCCTTTCTTGGACACGTAATATCTGCCTCAGGTATTCGTGTTGATCCTAAGAAAGTAGAATCTGTCCTGCAATGGGAACAACCGAAAACACCGACCGAGATAAGAAGTTTCCTAGGACTGGCTGGCTATTACAGAAGGTTCATTAAAAACTTCAGTTCAATAGCCTTACCCTTGACTAAGTTGACAAGGAAGGAGATTCCTTTTGTCTGGAATGACAAGTGTCATCAATCTTTCCAGTTGCTGAAGGAAAGGTTAACATGTGCACCTGTGTTGGTGCTACCTGAGAAAGGAAAAGGGTATATAGTCTTCTGTGATGCATCTAAGAATGGCTTAGGATGTGTGCTGATGCAAAATAAGCAAGTGATTTCTTTTGCTTCTCGATAGCTTAAGAAACACGAGGAGAATTATCTGACACACGATCTAGAGTTAGCTGTTGTGGTCCATGCCTTGAAGATCTGGAGACATTATCTCTATGGAGAAACATTCCAGATTTTCACAGATTATAAGAACCTAAAGTACATCTTTTCTCCGCATGAACTAAATATGAGGCAACACTGCTGGATGGAGTTAATCAAAGACTATGATTGTACAATTGATTATCATCCAGGGATAGCCAATGTGGTTGATGATGCACTAAGTAGAAAATCAGCAACACCAACCCTAGATAAAGCACAACTAAATTCCTTAGGGTTCTCTAAGAAAGATATGTTTATCTCCTTAAGGCAAGACAATGTACAGCTTAAAGTGTCATTGTTAGCTGGGTTGTTAGCTGAGATGCACATAAAACCATATTTGAGACAACATATTAAAGAAGCACAGCAGACTAATCTTATGATTCAGCAGATTAGGTCAGAATATGGCAGTGAGAAGAAGGATGGCTTCCATGATTCTGATGATCAGGTAGTCTGTTTCCATGATAGGATGGTAGTACCTGATGTTGATAACTTAAGAAAGTTAGTCCTAGAGGAGGCTCATTCTTCAATGTATTATATGCATCCAGGGAGCACCAAGATGTATCATAACTTAAAAGATATGTATTGGTGGCCTGGTTTGAAGAAGGATGTTGCTGAGTTTGTTATGTGGTGTCCGGTGTGTCAGCAGGTTAAAGCTGAACATCAAAAGCCTGCAGGAACAATGCAACCCCTGCCTATACCACAGTGGAAGTGCCGATCATGTAACTATGGACTTTGTGGTTGGTTTTGTCCTGAACAGCCAAAAGTCATGATTCCATTTGGGTGATAGTTGATAGGTTAACAAAAACAGCACATTTCTTACCTGTCAAAACAACCTATACAGCTGAGAAGCTAGCAAAAATCTACATAGATGAGATAGTACAGCTACATGGGGTACCAGTTACAATAGTTTCTGATATAGGTCCTCAGTTTATGAGTCATTTTTGGGACGACTTCATAAAGCTTTGGGCACTCAGCTGAAGTTTAGTACGGCTTTTCATCCTCAGATAGATGGAGAGTCTGAGAGGACGATACAAACTTTGGAGGACTTGCTTAGGGCATGTGTCCTTCAGTTTGTGGGGAGTTGGGATCTACATATGAGCTTGATAGAGTTTGCTTATAATAATAGCTATCAACACAGTATTGACATGGCACCATATGAGGCTTTGTATGGTAGACGTTGTAGATCTCCCCTATGTTGGTATGAGACTGGTGAATATCAACTTTTGGGTCCTGAGCTGGTTCAACAAACAACTGAAAAGATAAAGATCATACAACAACAGCTGAAAACAACCCAGGATAGACAAAAATCCTATGCTGAAAAGCGTCATAGACCCTTAGAATTCCAAGTCAGAGACAAGGTGTACCTCGAGGTTTCACCTTGGAAAGGTATCCTGAGATTTAGAAAAAAAGGGAAGTTAGCTCAGAGATTTATGGGGCCTTATCCAATCTTTGAAAAGATAGGAAATGTGACCTATAAGATGGAGTTACCACCTGAGTTGCATAGATTGCACCCAGTGTTTCATATCTCTATGTTGAGGAAGTGTCATCTTGACACTGATTTAGTTCTACAACCTGTGGAGGTAGAACTAAATGATGACATATCTTATGTTGAAGGACCAGTGTTGATTCTTGACAGGTGAATCAAGAAGTTGAAAAACAAAGACATTAGTCTTGTAAAAGTCCTCTGGAATCATCGTGGCATTGAAGAAGCTACGTGGGAACTAGAGGATGAGATGAAAAGGAAATATCCTACTCTTTTCTCTTAAATGTTTTGTTGATGATTTTAGGGACGAAATCATTGTAAGGGGTGGATAAACTTGTAACATCCCTGACCTGGGTTATGAAGTAACCCTAGGTGTTTTGCATAATAAGAGTAATTATATGCATGCTTTTGTCTTTGAAAAGTAATTAGGGCTCAAGATGAATTTATATTACAATTTTAGTCCTTTTTTGATATTGTTAAAATCAATACTTTGCCTGTTTTGGACTAAAGTGCAAATTACCCAGGTTGAGGGGTCTATTTGCAAATTGTGCATGATAATACGTTCCTCATGTGTTAAAGCATCATGGGAATGAATATGATGCAGAGGTATGGCTTGTGATATCCTTAATTCCAAGAAAGAGCTGATAAAGCAATATTTGTGCATGAAAACCTAGTTTTGGTGTAATGTGTAATTTACCCAAAACCTAGGGTGCAATATGTAATTTACCACTTCAATAAGGTCCCTAACTTTTCTTGGCATCATGTGGAGCAAAGAAAATGAGAGGGGCGCCTCATTTGATTTAAGCTGAAGGAGAGAGAATCTTGATATTAAAATAATCAAGATTTAAGCATAATGGAAATATTAATGCAAAAATAAATATTATAATTGAAGGGCCTTCAACCAAAATTAAAATGGTGGAATTCAGATATGTGTGTGTACGTCCTTGAGCTTACAAGGATCGAAAATATCTTAAGGAGGTGAAATTCCACTCACCTTATTATAAGGAAAAGAATTTCCACTCAAAAAGATATATTAGTATTATAATGGATTAAGGTGCTTAATTTCTTTTCCATTAATCCATGGATAATGGAATGGAGTTCGGTGGGTTTGAGTTGCCTTTGTATGAAAGCAAACCAAGGAGGAAGAGGTGGTACCATTTTTGGAATTAATTGATTTTAATAAAACAATTTCTCTTTCATTAATTTTCTTATAAAAGAGCCTTTTCCAACCCACCTAAGGGTCTTTTTTGATTCCTTTCTTCCCCTTGCTTGAAAAATCAACCAAGAGAGCTAAGAACAGCAGGGAGCACGTCCCCAACCTGTTGGTAAGCCTTTTATCTTCGTTCTTCTTGATTTCATGGTGAAAATCATAAAACAATACATGATTTCTTCATTTCTTCACTCCATCTTCAACCCTAGCCGATCCTTTCACTCCAAAAGCTTGAGAAACAACCTTGGGAGGTTGCTAGAGCTTCAATAACCATTGGAGACGTGAAGCTTGGAGCTTGGGATCAGATTTGAAGGCGGGTTATATAACTTTAACTCTTAATCTTTTCCATTGAATTCAATTTCTACTTGCAATTGATTTAATTGTAATTATTGCAATAACCTTGCTTGATTGATGGAGCTGCCATGGAAAATGGTAGTAGTTCTGTGAGTTTAAAGGTTGAACATGATAACCTGTTCATAAGAACACACCTTGATCAAAGAACAATAGCAAACAGTCTTGGACCTTTGGTCCAAACGATTTCACCAAACTGTTTGAGACCAAACGGTTTGCAAACCGTTTGGTAGACTTGGACTCCAAACCGCATGGTTGAGTTGAAAGTTTGGTTTAGTTGACCGTTTGAGGTCTGAACTTAATCAAAGGTTGGATGATGATCCACTGTACTCATTTTATTGATCCAATGTGTGCACGATCCTTCAAGTGGAAACCCTAATTGACTTGATTGAAGAAATCCTTGATTGGTCCTAATGATTTCAAGACTTTTTGGGGCAAACAGTCTTGAGACCGTTTGAGCCCAAACGGTCTTGAGACCGTTTGGGAACAAACAGTTTCAAAACTGTTTGGTGGATTCGAGGTTGATCCTTGACCCATGGATGGTGATCTAATGGTTTAGATTGATGATCCTTTCAATTGAATTATCAATGGCCATTTCAATAGTGCAATTGAAAATCGATTTGATTGAGAATTGACCTAGTCAGCCCTTGCGGTTTTGGGACTGATTTGGCCCAAACGGTCTTGAGACCATTTGAGACAAAACGGTCTCAAGACCATTTGAGACCAAACGGTCTTGAAACCGTTTGGGGCCAAAGGGTTTCAAAACCGTTTGGGGTCAAACGGTTTCAAAACCGTTTGGTGGCAAATGGTTTCAAAACCATTTGGTGTTGAAACTTCAAGACCGCATGGAGGTTGTTAGTGGTTCAATCATTTGGATATTAAAGGAAATGATAGTCCTAATTATCCAATGATGGTTAGTAATTTTGATCTATAAAGGTACAAAGGTCGAAACCCTAAAAGTACCTATGAGGTCAATCTCAATTAAGGAAGAAACCCTAATTGATTATAAGAGCAATGACTTGGTACACTATGTCATTCATAGTTGTATGAACTTAACTAAGGTTTGATATGAACTAATTAAGTTGAGAGGAATGATAACATACAGTTGATACATGAGTATGATTCATGTGGTGATTAAGGGCATGATCCTTAAGTAAAGAGATAAAGAAACCCTAATCATGAACCTAAACCCTAATTGAAAAGGATAATGAACCTTAACCCTAATCTAGGGAAATTTATAATTGAAACCCTAATCCAAGGAATGGATGTAACCATAATTCAGGATGATGATGTGTATAGACCTAATTAAGAATAATGTAATCCAAAACCCTAATCGGGATGAATAGTAAACCCTAATTATGGGTGATGGATTATGAAACCCTAATTGGGATGAATAGTACACCCTAATTATGGGTGATGGATTATGAAACCCTAATTGGGATGAATAGTAAACCCTAATTATGGGTGATGAATTATGAAACCCTAATTGGGATGAATAGTAAACCCTAGTTATGGGTGATGGATTATGAAACCCTAATTGGGATGAATAGTAAACCCTAATTGTGGAACAATGAATGTAAATCTTGTTATAGGGTGATTTTGATGTGAAACCCTAATTAAGGATGGTTTCCTGAGAAACCCTGATGTTTGATGTGTTGTGAAGCTCAAACCCAGGGTAATACTATGTATTTCTTAATGAACCCTAATTTTGGGCAATATGGTGATAAACCATAACTATGATGTGGAAATGAGATGATTATCCTCATATGACATGAAATGGGAAACCCTAACCCTGGTAAGGGAATAGAGGTGCTACCCATGAATAGTGAAATCATATTAGTTGAGCATGGTTTTGTTATACAATTGATATCATTGTTATCATCTGTGCTAACCATGCATGTATGTTGAAATGATGATCATGGCCAAGTATGAGCTATGATATTTAATTCACTATTGTGATTGTACCTTGAGTGCCATAATATACCTTGTTGCCTGGTAAGAGGTAACAAGAGAGTTAATGGGCCTCATGTACCATGTGTGATGCTTGTAATATCAAGTATCATGTTTATCTTGGTCTATTGACCTGAAGGTGATGGTTACTTGAAAAAGTGGTAACAATGCTTAATGATGAATCAAGGGTTTAATTACCCATGGCCATATGATTATGGTGATGAAATTGTGAAGGGATGAGAATTCCCAGCTTTGAAATAAGGGACTGAGTCTCCAATGCCTTTTAAAGATAGTAAAGTAATTGATGAGAATAGTACATGTTTCTTTATAGCATTGTTATATTAAGTTGTGTCTGAGAACTTGCCTGGTGCTAAAAGAATATGATAATGTACTTAATTAATCAAGTGAAATCTATTCATGTAGTGCTCTGACCATAGATCCATCATCGTCAGTAGTTGGTGATGGTGAAAAAGGTTTTCTATGGAATTCCTGGAATTCACATATTTTGAATATGTGGGGGTAAATGGGAGAAAATATCCTTACGTCCGGGTGAAGAGATTGAGGGAAGGTAAACACTAAACCTCTCAATCCTTCATGTGTTGGGATAGATGTATCATAAATCTCCCGATGGTTGGGATGGATGTATCATTAATCTCCCAATGTTATTTTATGTCGGGTCGATGGAGATAAACATTAATGCTCTCGATTACCGATGAGAGTGCACTTGACGCTGTAACTCTATAGAGAAGTTCCAGTATACCCTGGAAAGCTATTTGAGCAGTCGACACAGTCCTGCTTGTAGTCCTGTGCTGACCAGGATGTGGGAGGTCATGGGAATGTGGATCTTCCATTGACCTATTTATGGTACCGATTTCGATTCTACAAATGGTCGGTTGGAGTATGAGCGGTATACCTATCTCCTTAGAGCTTAAATCTATTTGTAAAATATAATCAGTCATGTAGCATATTTGCATACGATTGAAATATGAGAAACACTGATTGATGATGTATTTCTTAGCATGCCCTTGACACATGAATGTACTTGTGTTCCTTTAATTCATATTGAGTATGAGACATGCTGCTTAATCAAGTTATAGATGTAATATCGCATAAGAATGTTGCTTTAGTCTGCATAGATGTTGATTCACTTGCTATCGATTCATATTATTCCAATGTTCAGTTTATTTCTATTAAACTGCAATGACACTGTTTTGGCAGAGAGTTATATCTCCCCCTGGGGCAATTTTTATAATTGTCTCACCCCTTGGGATTCAATGTTTTTAGGTAGACGAAGACGACAAGGCAACAACTCTTCAGTAGGAGAAGAGCAACAACAACAGACACAGGGACAACAATGATCCAATAGGTGGAGACATTGGCTATCTAGTTGTGTGTAGATAGTCCTCTAGTCGACTCTGTACTCTCGGGTCCTAGGAGTTAATGTTTTGATACTTCGATCTGAGATTTTGTGTAATGAGACATGATATGTATATATGAACCAGGATGTAATGTTTTACTTTGGTTCCAAATGAAAGAATTTTCCTGTGAATGGATCTCTTGATAAATGGTTTTAATTTTTTGTGATTTTTAGTAATTCTGCTGCTAATAATACGCTTCTGCATTAGTTAAATCCTGTTTTTATGAGTTGTATGCCACAAGTTAAAGTGGTATCAGAGCTCTAGGTTCCTTGAGTCTACAGAGACATAGGATTAAGGTAGTTGAGTCTATTCTAAAGTGTTTTCTAGTTTATCTGATAGTATCTTCTGCTCATATAGGAGAAGAAGAACTTGAAGATGTCTGGATCACATGTAGAACACACTGCTGAGAGCAGTGTTGCTGCACCAGGAAGAGGTGCAAGAGACAAGAACATGGAGGAACCTGTGCCTGAACAACCCCAGTTCAACCCAACTGATATGGGGAACCCAACCTTCCAGGCTATGTTTGGGCAGTTTATGGCAGCTATGACCCACATGATGGATAGAATGCCAGTACCTACACCCAGGGCACCACCCCATGATGAAAGACATGGTGCCGATAAGGCTTTTGAAAGGCTTAAGAGGGTAGGAGCCTTAGAGTATGCTGGTACAGCTGATCCAGCGGATGCCGATCTATGGTTGACGGAGTTGGAGAAAGCCTTCAGAATCCTCATGATTCCTGAAATTGAGAGGGTCAGACATGTTGTATATCTCCTCAAAGGGAGTGCTGGCCACTAGTGGACCATTGAGGTGGGCAAAAGACCTAGAATTCTGATTGGATGGGATGAATTCAGGCGTGAATTCATCGCTAGATACTTTCCCAAGACATATCTAGATGAAAAGATATCCCAGTGAGAGAATCAAACAAGGACCTATGATCATTAGGAAGTACGAGGCTAGGTTCATGGAGTTGTTGTGGTTCTATCCGCACATGGCATAAAATGATGAGGAGAGAATTTGGCGGTTCGACAAGGGTTGAATGCTGAATTAACCACTCCAGTGTCTGCTCTAGAGAATCGGGAGAGGTTTGCAACTTTTATGGCATCGGTAAGACGCATAGAGAGGTTTGTAGTTTAGAAGCGACAGACCAAGGGTAAGAAAGAATACCCACAGTTTCAAGGACAGAGTGCTGGGAGTTTCAGGATAGAGTGCTGGGAGTTTCAAGAAACGAAGGTGTTCTGTGCCTACACTACCACCAAGGTTTAATACCCAGACGCAGTGGATGTCAAGTAAGGGTAGAAACCGTAGTTTACCACCGAATGGAGCTCACAGCTCAACCTCTATGTCAGTAACAGGACCACCCAGACCACCAAGGAGGATTATAACCTGTTATAGATGTGGAAAAGAAGGCCATGTGGTGAGAGACTGTCCTAAGAAAGTCAGGAGTGTGACCCAACAACCGAGGCAGAGTCAGCAGGGCTCTTAGAGGCAACAACCTGGCAGTGGTGCTAGAGGACATGGACCAGCGTCCCAAGCCAGTTCTTCGACATCTAACAATCAAGCACAGGGTCAACAACAAGCAACAGCTAGGTTCTATGCTATGTACCAGCCTGGAGCAGTAGTCAACCCTCGGGTTGTGACAGGTCAGATGGAACTGCTTTATTCTGATATGTCTTTATCCTGCTTCGTATCTGTGTTAATAGATTCGGGTGCTATACACTCTGTTATCACTCGAGAAGTGATTGATGACTACAATATAATTGTTAGTCATAGAATAGATAGCTTGCTGTTAGAGACACCTTTGATGGGATCTGTAATAGTACGAGAAGTGTGTTCCCCCCTGCTATCTTGTCTTTTCTGATCACCGCATTCAAGTGGATCTTATACCACTTGAGATGAAGGGTTTTGATATAATCCTCAGGATGGACACCTTAGAGAAGTATAAGGTTATCTTAGATTGTAATTCCAAGCAAGCTGTGTTCATAGATGTTGGTGACATATGGATCTTTCATGGAGATAGAAAGATTCTTCCAACATGTCTTGTGTCAGCTATGATAGCTGAGAGCCTGATGAGACAAGGATGCCTTACATTCTTAGCCCATGTGGTTGATACCACAATGGAAAGCCCTCATCCTTGAAGTTCCTGTAGTAAGGGAATTTGAAGATGTATTTCCTGAAGAACTTCCAGGTGTTCCTCCACCCCGAGAGATTGATTTTGAAATAAATCTAATCCCGGACACACAACCAATAGCACAAACACCGTATAGGATGGCGCCTGCTGAAATGGCAGTGCTCAAGAAACAACTGCAAGAGTTGCTGTAGAAATGTTTTATCTGACCGAGCACTTCACCCTGGGGTGCTCCAGTCCTTTTTCTTAAGAAAAAGGATGGGTCGATGCGGTTATGCATTGACTATAGACAGTTAAACAAAGTCACCATAAAGAACAAGTATCCTTCACCAAGGATTGATGACTTGTTTGACCAGTTGTGTGGTGCGACTATCTTTTCTAAGATAGATTTGAGATTGGGATACCATCAGTTACGTATCAAAGAGGGTGACATACCTAAGTCTGCCTTTAGGACAAGGTATGGTCACTATGAGTTCACAGTTATGTAGTTTGGACTAACTAATGCACCAACTGCATTTATGGAACTCATGAATAGAATCTTTTGACCTTTTCTGGATCAGTATGTTGTTGTCTTTATAGATGAAATTCTGATCTACAGTAGAGATGCTCAACATCATGAGCAACATCTTTTCCAAGCTTTGACTTTGCTAAGGGAGCATAAGTTATATGCTAAGTTTATCAAATGTGAGTTCTGGTTGCCAGAAGTTCCCTTTCTTGGACACGTAATATCTGCCTCAGGTATCCGTGTTGATCCTAAGAAAGTAGAATCTGTCCTACAATGGGAACAATCGAAAACACCGACCGAGATAAGAAGTTTCCTAGGACTGGCTGGCTATTACAGAAGGTTCATTAAGAACTTCAGTTTAATAGCCTTACCCTTGACTAAGTTGACAAGGAAGGAGATTCCTTTTCTCTGGAATGACAAGTGTCAACAATCTTTCTAGTTGCTGAAGGAAAGGTTAACATGTGCACCTGTGCTGGTGCTACCTGAGCAAGGAAAAGGATATATAGTTTTCTGTGATGCATCTAAGAATGGATTAGGATGTGTGTTGATGCAGGATAAGCAAGTGATTTCTTTTGCTTCTCGACAGCTTAAGAAACACGAGGAGAATTATCTGACACACAATCTAGAGTTAGCTGTTGTGGTCCATGCGTTGAAGATCTGGAGACATTATCTCTATGGAGAAACATTCTAGATTTTCACAGACCATAAGAACCTAAAGTACATCTTTTCTCAGCACGAACTAAATATGAGGCAACGCCGCTGGATAGAGTTAATCAAAGACTATGATTGTACAATTGATTATCATCCAGGGAAAGCCAATGTGGTTGCTGATGCACTAAGTAGAAAATCAGCAACACCAACCCTAGATAAAGCACAACTAAATTCCTTAGTGTTCTCTAAGAGAGATATGTTTATCTCCTTAAGTCAAGACAATGTACATCTTAAAGTGTCATTGTTAGCTGGGTTGTTAGCTGAGATGCAAATAAAACCAACTTTGAGACAACAGATTAAAGAAGCACAACAGACTAATCCTATGATTCAGCAGATTAGCTCAGAATATGGTAGTGGGAAGCAGGATGGCTTCCATGATTCTGATGATCAGGTAGTCTGTTACCATGATAGGATGGTAGTACATGATGTTGATAACTTAAGAAAGTTAGTTCTAGAGGATTCTCATTCTTCAATGTATGCTATGCATCCAGGGAGCACCAAGATGTATCATAACTTAAAATATATGTATTGGTGGCCTAGTTTGAAGAAGGATGTTGCTGAGTTTGTTATGCGGTGTCCGGTGTTTCAGTAGGTTAAAGCTGAACATCAGAAGCCTGCAGGATCAATGCAACCCCTGCCTATACCACAGTGGAAGTGAGATCATGTAACTATGGACTTTGTGGTTGGTTTGCCCAGAATAGCCAAAAGGCATGATTCCATTTGGGTGATAGTTGATAGGTTGACAAAAACAACACATTTCTTACATGTCAAAACAACCTATACAGCTGAGAATCTTGCAAAAATCTACATAGATGAGATAGTGCGGCTACATGTGGTACCAGTTACAATAGTTTCTGATAGAGGTCCTCAGTTTACGAGTCGTTTTTGGGAACGACTTCATAAAGCTTTAAGCACTCAGCTGAAGTTTAGTACAGCTTTTCATCCTCAGACAGATAGATAGTCTGAGAGGACGATACAAACTTTGGAGGACTTGCTTAGGGCTTGTGTCCTTCAGTTTGTGGGGAGTTGGGATCTACATATGAGCTTGATAGAGTTTTCTTATAATAATAGCTATCAACACAATATTGACATGGCACCATATGAGTCTTTGTATGGTAGACGTTGTAGATCTCCCCTATGTTGGTATGAGACTGGTGAATACCAATTTTTGGGTCCTGAGCTGGTTCAACAAACAACTGAAAAGATAAAGAACATACAACAACAGATGAAAACAACCCATGATAGACAAAAATCCTATGCTGACAAGCATCGTAGACCCTTAGAATTCCAAGTCAGAGACAGGGTGTACCTCAAGGTTTCACCTTGGAAAGGCATCCTGAGATTTGGAAAAAAAAGGGAAGTTAGCTCCGAGATTTATGGTGCCTTATCCAATCATTGAAAAGATAGGAAAGGTGGCCTATAAGCTGGAGTTACCACCTGAGTTGAATAGATTTCACCCAGTGTTTCATATCTCTATGTTGAGTAAGTGTCATCCTGACACTGCGTTAGTTCTACAACCTGTGGAGGTAGAACTAAATGATGACATATCTTATGTTGAAGGACCACTGTTGATTCTTGACAGGAGAATCAAGAAGTTGAAAAACAAAGACATTAGTCTTGTAAAAGTCCTATGGAATCATCGTGGCATTGAAGAATCTACTTGGGAACTAGAGGATGAGATGAGAAGGAAATATCCTACTCTTTTGTCTTAAATGTTTTGTTGATGATTTCAGGGACGAAATCATTTTAAGGGGTGGATAAACTTGTAACATCCCTGACCTGGGTTATGAAGTAACCCTAGGTGTTTTGCATAATGAGAGTAATTATATGCATGTTTTTGTCTTTGAAAAGTAATTAGGGCTCAAGAGGAATTTATATTACAATTTTAGTCCTTTTTTGAATATTGTTGAAATCAAAATTTTTCCTATTTTGGACTAAAGTGCAAATTACCCAGGTTGAGGGGTCTATTTTCAAATTGTGCATGATAATATGTTCCTCATGTGTTAAAGCATCATGGGAATGCAAATGATGTAGAGGTATGGCTTGTGATAGCCTTAATTCCAAGAAAGAGTCGATAAAGCAATATTTGTGCATGAAAACCTAGTTTTGGTGTAATGTGTAATTTACCCAAAACCTAGGGTGCAATATGTAATTTACCACTTCAATAAGGTCCCTAATGTTTCTTGGCATCATGTGGAGCAAAGAAAATGAGAGGGGCGCCTCATTTGATTTAAGTTGAAGGAGAGAGAATCTTGATATTAAAATAATCAAGATTTAAGCATAATGGAAATATTAATGCAAAAATAAATAAAATAATTGAAGGGCCTTCAACCAAAATTAAAATGGTGGAATTCAGATATGTGTGTGGACTTCCTTGAGCTTACAAGGATCGAAAATATCTTAAGGAGGTGAAATTCCACTCACCTTATTATAAGGAAAAGAATTTCCACGCAAAAAGATATATTAGTATTATAATGGATTAAGGTGCTTAATTTCTTTTCCCTTAATCCATGGATAATGGAAGGGAGTTCGGTGGGTTTGAGTTGCCTTTGTATGCAAGCAAACCAAGGAGGAAGAGGTGGTACCATTTTTGGAATTAATTGATTTTAATAAAACAATTTCTCTTTCATCAATTTTCTTATAAAAGAGCCTTTTCCAACCCACCTAAGGGTCTTTTTCGATTCCTTTCTTCCCCTTGCTTGAAAAATCGACCAAGAGAGCTAAGAACAGAAGGGATCACGTCCCCAACCTGTTGGTAAGCCTTTTATCTTCGTTCTTCTTGATTTCATGGTGAAAATCATAAAACAATACATGATTTCTTCATTTCTTCACTCCATCTTCAACCCTAGCCAATCCTTTCACTCCAAAAGCTTGAGAAACGACCTTGGGAGGTGGTTAGAGATTCAGTCACCATTGGATACGTGAATCTTGGAACTTGGGATCAGATTTGAAGGCGGGTTATATAACTTTAACCCTTAATCTTTGCCATTGAATTCAATTTCTACTTGTAATTGATTTAATTGTAATTATTGCAATAACCTTGCTTGATTGATGGAGTTGCCATGGAAAATGGCAGTAGTTCTGTGAGTTTAAAGGTTGAAAATGATAACCTGTTCATAAGCACACACCTTGATCAAAGAACAATAGCAAACAGTCTTGGACCTTTGGTCCAAACGATTTCACCAAACCGTTTGGTAAAGTTGGACTCCAAACCGCATGGTTGAGTTGACCGTTTGGTTTAGTTGACCATTTGAGGTCTGAACTTAATCAAAGGTTGGATGATGATCCAATGGACTCATTTGATTGATCCAATGTGTGCACGATCCTTCAAGTGGAAACCCTAATTGACTTGATTGAAGAAATCCTTGATTGGTCCTAATATTTTCAAGACTTTTTGGGGCAAATGGTCTTGAGACCGTTTGATCCCAAACATTCTGGAGACCGTTTGGGACCAAACGGTTTCAAAACCGTTTGGTGGATTGGAGGTTGATCCTTGACCCATGGATGGTGATCTAATGGTTTAGATTGATGATCCTTTCAATTGAATTATCAATGGCCATTTCAATAGTGCAATTGGAAATCGATTTGATTGAGAATTGACCTAGTTAGCCCTTGTGGTTTTGGGACTGATTTGGCCCGAACGGTCTTGAGACCGTTTGAGACCAAACAGTATCGAGACCGTTTGAGACCATATGGTCTTGAAACCGTTTAGGGCCAAATGGTTTCAACACCGTTTGGTGTCAAACTGTTTCAAAACCGTTTGGTGTTGAAACTTCAAGACCACATGGAGGTTGTTAGTGGTTCAATCATTTGGATATTAAAGGCAATGATAGTCCTAATTATCCAATTATGGTTAGTAATGTTGATCAATAAAGGTACAAAGGTGGAAACCCTAAAAGTACCTATGAGTTCAATCTCAATTAAAGAAGAAATCCTAATTGATTATAAGCGAAATGACTTGGTACACTATGTCATTCATAGTTGTATGAACTTAACTAAGGGTTGATATGAACTAATTAAGTTGATAGGAATGATAACATAGAGTTGATACATGAGTATGATTCATGTGGTGATTAAGCGCATGATCCTTAAGTAAAGAGATTAAGAAACCCTAATCATGAACTTAAACCCTAATTGACAAGGTTAATGAACCTTAACCCTAATCCAGGGCAATTTATAATTGAAACCCTAATCCAAGGAATGGATGTAACCCTAATTCAGGATGATAATGTGTATAGACCTAATTAAGAATAATGTAATCCAAAACCCTAATCGGGATGAATAGTAAACCCTAATTATGGGTGATGGATTATGAAACCCTAATTGGGATGAATAGTAAACCCTAATTATGGGTGATGGATTATGAAACCCTAACTGGGATGAATAGTAAACCCTAATTATGGGTGATGTATTATGAAACCCTAATTGGGATGAATAGTAAACCCTAATTATAGGTGATGGATTATGAAACCCTAATTGGGATGAATAGTAAACCCTAATTGTGGAACAATGAATGTAAATCCTGTTATAGGGTGATTTTGATGTGAAACCCTAATTAAGGATGGTTTCATGAGAAACCCTGATGTTTGATGTGTTGTGAAGCCCAAACCCAGGGTAATACTATGTATTGCTTAATGAACCATAATTTTGGGCATTATGGTGATAAACCATAACTACGATGTGGAAATGAGATGATTATCCTCATATGACTTGAAATGGGAAACCCTAACCCTGGTAAGGGAATAGAGGTGCTACCCATGAATAGTGAATTCATATTAGTTGAGCATGGTTTTTTTATACAATTGATATCATTGTTATCATCTATGCTAACCATGCAGGTATGTTGAAAGGATGATCATGGCCAAGTATGAGCTATGATATTTAATTCACTATTGTGATTGTACCTTGAGTGCCATAATATACCTTGTTGCCTGGTAAGAGGTAACAAGAGAGTTAATGGGCCTCATGTACCATGTGTGATGCTTGTAATATCAAGTATCATGTTTGTCTTGGTCTATTGACCTGAAGGTGATGGTTACTTGAAAAAGTGGTAACAATGCTAAATGATGAATCAAGGGTTTAATTACCCATGGCCATATGATTATGGTGATGAAATTGTGAAGGGATGAGAATTCCCAGCTTTGAAATAAGGGACTGAGTCCCCAATTCCTTTTAGTATATGTTTCTTTATAGCATTTTATATTAAGTTGTGTCTGAGAACTTGCTTGGTGCTAAAAGAATATGAAAATGTACTTAATTAATCAAGTGAAATATATTCATGTAGTGCTCTGACCATAGATCCATCATCATCAGCAGTTGGTGATGGTGAAACAAGTTTTCTATGGAATTCCTGGAATTCGCATATTTTGAATATGTGAGGGTAAATGGGAGAAAATATCCTTACGTTCGGGTGAAGAGATTGAGGGAAGGCAAACACTAAACATGTCAATCCTTCATGTGTCGGGATAGATGTATCATAAATCTCCCGATGGTTGGGATGGATTTATCATTAATCTCAAAATGTTATTTTATGTTGGGTCGATGGAGATAAACATTAATGCTCTATAGAGAAGTTCCAGTATACCCTGGAAAGCTATTTGAGCAGTCGACACAGTCATGCTTGTAGTCCTGTGCTGACTAGGATGTGGGAGGTCATGGGAATCCAGCTCTTCCATTGACCTATTTATGGTACCGATTTTGATTCTAGAAATGGTCAGTTGGAGTATAAGCGGTATACCTCATCTCCTCAGAGCTTAAATCTGTTTGTAAAATATAATCAGCCGTGTAGCGTATTTGCATAAGATTGAAATATGAGAAACACTGATTAATGATGTATTTTTAGCAGGCCCTTGAGACAGGAATGTACTTATGTTCCTTTAATTCATATTGAGTATGAGACATGCTGCTTAATCAAGTTATAGATGTAATATTGCATAAGAATGTTGCTTTAGTCTGCATAGATGTTGATTCACCTCCTATTGATTCATATTATCCCAATGTTCAGTTTATTTCTGTTAAACTACAATGACAATGTTTTGGCGGAGAGTTATATCTCCCGCTGGGGCAATTTTTATAATTGTCTCACCCCCATGGGATTCAATGTTTTTACGTAGATGCAGACGACAAGGCAACAACTCTTCAGTAGGAGAAGAGTAGCAGCAGCAGACACCGGGATACCAGTGATCCAATAGGTGGAGACATTGGTTGTCTAGTTGTGTGTAGATAGTCCTATAGTCGTATTAGTACTCTCGGGTCCTAGGAGTTAATGTTTTGATACTTCGATCTGAGATTTTGTGCAATGAGGCATGCTATGTATATATGAACCAGGATGTAATGTTTTACTTTGGTTCCAAATGAAAGAATTTTCCTGTGAATGGATCTCTTGATAAATGGTTTTAATTTTTAGTGATTTTTAGTAATTCCGCTGCTAATAATACGCTTCCGCATTAGTTAAATCCCGTTTTTATGAGTTGTATGCCACAAGTTAAAGTGGTATCAGAGCTCTATGTTCCTTGAGTCTACAGAGACATAGGATTAAGGTAGTTGAGTCTATTCTAAAGTGTTTTCCAGTTTATCTGATAGTATCTTCTACTCGTATAGGAGAAGAAGAACTTGAAGATGTCTGGATCACATGAAGAACACGCTGCTGAGAGCAGTGTTGCTGCACCAGGAAGAGGTGCAAGAGACCAGGACAGGGAGGAATCTGTACCTGAACAACCCCAGTTCAACCCAACTGATATGGGGAACCCAGCCTTCCAGGCTATGTTTGGGAAGTTTATGGCAGCTATGACCCACATGATGGATAGAATGCCAGTACCCGCACCCAGGGCACCACCCCATGATGAAAGACATGGTGTCGTTAAAACTTTTGAAAGGCTTTAGAGGGTAGGAGCCTTAGAGTATGCTGGTATAGCTGATCCAGCGGATGCCTATCTATGGTTGATTGAGTTGGAGAAAGCCTTCAAAATCCTCATGATTCCTGAAGATGAGAGGGTCAGACATGCTGTATATCTCCTCAAAGGGAGTGTTGGCCACTGGTGGACCATTGAGGAGGGCAAAAGACCTGGAATTGTGATTGGATGGGATGAATTCAGGCGTGAATTTGTCACTGGATACTTTCCCAAGACATATCTAGATGAAAAGATATCCCAGTTTGAGAGAATCAAAAAATGACCTATGAACATTAGCGAGTACGAGGCTAGGTTCGTGGATTTGTTTTGGTTTTGTCCGCACATGGCATCCAATGATGAGGAGAGAATTCAGCAGTTTGAGAAGGGTTGAATGCTGAATTAACCACTCTGGTGTCTGCTCTGGAGAATCGGGAGAGGTTTGCAACTTTTGTGGAATCGGTAAGACGCATAGAGAGGTCTGTAGTTGAGAAGCAACAAACAAGGGTAAGAATGAATACCCACAGTTTCAAGGATAGAGTGCTGGGAGTTTCAAGAAACCAAGGTATTCTGTGCCTACACTACCACCAAGGTTTAATACCCAGACACAGTGGACGTCAAGTAAGGGTAGAAACCGTAGTTTACCACCGAAGGGAGCTCACAACTCAGCCTCTATGTCAGTAACAGGACCACCCAGACCACCAAGGAGGATTATATCCTATTATAGATGTGGAAAATAAGGCCATGTGGTGAGAGACTGTCCTGAGAAAGTCAGGAGTGTGACCCAACAACCAAGGTAGAGTCAGCAGGGCTCTCAGAGGCAATAGCCTGGCAGTGGTGCTATAGGACGTGGACCAGCATCCCAAGCCAGTTCTTCAACATCTAACAATCAAGCACATGGTCAACAACAAGCGACGACTAGGTTCTATGCTATGAACCAGCCTGAAGCAGTAGTCAACCCTCGGGTTGTGACAGGTCAGATGGAACTGCTTTATTCTGATATGTCTTTATCCTGCTTCGTATCTGTGTTAATAGATCCGGGTGCTACGCACTCTTTTATCACTCGAGAAGTGATTGATGACTACAATATGATTGTTAGTCATAGAATAGATAGATTGCTGTTAGAGACACCTTTGATGGGATCTATAGTATTGTGGGAAGTGTGTTCTCCCTGCTATCTTGTCTTTTCGATCACCGCATTCAAGTGGATCTTATACCACTTGAGATGCATGGTTTTTATATAATCCTCAGGATGGACACCTTGAAGAAGTATAAGGTTGTCTTAGATTGTAGTTCCAAGCAAGCTGTGTTCACAGATGTTGGTGACATATGGATCTTTCAGGGAGATAGAAAGATTCTTCCAAAATGTCTTGTGTTAGCTATGATAGTTGAGAGGCTGATGAGACAAGGATTCCTTGCATTCTTAGCCCATGTGGTTGATACCACAATGGAAATCCCTCATCCTTTTGAAGTTCCTGTAGTCAGGGAATTTGAAGATGTATTTCCCGAAGAACTTCGAGGTGTTCCTCCACCCCAAGAGATTGATTTTGAAATAAATCTAATCCCGGACACGCAACCAATAGCACAAACACCGTATAGGATGACGCCTGCTGAAATGGCAGAGCTCAAGAAACAACTGCAAGAGTTGCTGGAGAAAGGTTTTATCTGACCGAGCACTTCACCCTGGGGTGCTCCAGTCCTTTTTGTTAAGAAAAAGGATGGGTCGATGCGGTTATGCATTGACTATAGACAGTTAAACAAAGTCACCATAAAGAACAAGTATCCTTTACCAAGGATTGATGACTTATTTGACCAGTTGCGTGGTGCGATTGTCTTTTCTAAGATAGATTTGAGGTTGGGATACCATCACTTATGCATCAAAGAGGGTGACATACCTAAGTCTGCCTTTAGGACAAGGTATGGTCACTATGAGTTCACAGTTATGTCGTTTGGAATAACTAATGCACCAACTGCATATATGGAACTCATGAATAGAATCTTTTGACCTTTTCTGGATCAGTATGTTGTTGTCTTTATAGATGACATTCTGATTTATAGTAGAGATGCTCAACAGCATGAGAAACATCTTTGCCAAGCTTTGACTTTGCTAAGGGAGCATAAGTTATATGCTAAGTTTAGCAAATGTGAGTTCTGGTTGCCAGAAGTTTCTTTTCTTGGACACGTAATATCTGCCTCAGGTATTCGTGTTGATCCTAAGAAAGTAGAATCTATCCTGCAATGGGAACAGCCGAAAATGCCAACCGAGATAAGAAGTTTTCTAGGACTGGCTGGCTATTACAGAAGGTTCATTAAGAACTTCAGTTCAATAGCCTTACCCTAGACTAAGTTGACAAGGAAGGAGATTCCTTTTGTCTGAAATGACAAGTGTCAACAATCTTTCCAGTTGTTGAAGGAAAGGTTAACATGTGCACCTGTGTTGGTGCTACCTGAGCAAGAAAAAGGGTATATAGTCTTCTGTGATGCATCTAAGAATGGCTTAGGATGTGTGTTGATGCAGGATAAGCAAGTGATTTCTTTTGCTTCTCGACAGTTTAAGAAACATGAGGAGAATTATCTGACACACGATCTAGAGTTAGCTGCTGTGGTCCATGCCTTGAAGATCTGGAGACATTATCTCTATGGAGAAACATTCCAGATTTTCACAGACCATAAGAACCTAAAGTACATCTTTTCTTAGCACGAACTAAATATGAGGCAACGCCGCTGGATGGAGTTAATCAAAGACTATGATTGTACAATTGATTATCATCCATGGAAAGCCAATGTGGTTGCTGATGTACTAAGTAGAAAATTAGCAACACCAGCCCTAGATAAAGCACAACTAAATTCCTTAGTGTTATCTAAGAGAGATATGTGTATCTCCTTAAGGTAAGACAATGTACAACTTAAAGTGTCATTGTTAGCTGGGTTGTTAGCTGAGATGCACATAAAAACCAACTTTGAGGCAACAGATTAAAGAAGCACAACAAACTAATCCTATGATTCATCCGATTAGGTCAGAATATGGTAGTGAGAAGCAGGATGGCTTCCATGATTCTGATGATCAGGTAGTCTGTTACCATGATAGAATGGTAGTACCTGATGTTGATAACTTAAGAAAGTTATTTCTAGAGGAGGCTCATTCTTTAATGTATGCTATGCATCCAGGGAGCACCAAGATGTATCATAACTTAAAAGATATGTATTGGTGGCCTGGTTTGAAGAAGGATGTTGCTGAGTTTGTTATGCGGTGTCCGGTGTGTCAGTAGGTTAAAGCTGAACATCAGAAGCCTGCAGGAACAATGCAACCCCTGCCTATACCACAGTGGAAGTGGGATCATGTAACTATGGACTTTGTGGTTGGTTTTCCCAGAACAACCAAAAGTCATGATTCCATTTGGGTGATAGTTTATAGGATGACAAAAATAGCACATTTATTACCTGTCAAAACAACCTATACAGCTGAGAAGCTTGCACAAATCTACATAGATGAGATAGTGCGGCTACATGGGGTACTAATGACAATAGTTTCTGATAGAGGTCCGTAGTTTACGAGTCATTTTTGGGAACGAATTCATAAATCTTTGGGCACTCAGCTGAAGTTTAGTACGACTTTTCATCCTAAGACATATGGACAGTCTGAGAGGACGATACAAACTTTGGAGGACTTGCTTAGGGCATGTGTCCTTCAGTTTGTGGGGAGTTGGGATCTACATATGAGCTTGATAGAGTTTGCTTATAATAATAGCTATCAACACAGTATTGACATGGCACCATATGAGGCTTTGTATGGTAGACGTTGTAGATCTCCCCTATGTTGGTATGAGACTGGTGAATATCAACTTTTGGGTCCTGAGCTGGTTCAACAAACAACTGAAAAGATAAAGATCATACAACAACATCTGAAAACAACCCAGGATAGACAGAAATCCTATGATGACAAGCATCGTAGACCCTTAGAATTCCAAGTCGGAGACAGGGTGTACCTCAAGGTTTCACCTTGGAAAGGTATCCTGAGATTTGGAAAAAAAGGGAAGTTAGCTCCGAGATTTATGGGGCCTTATCCAATCATTGAAAAGATAGGAAAGGTGGCCTATAAGCTGGAGTTACCACTTGAGTTGCATAGATTGCACCCAGTGTTTCATATCTCTATGTTGAGGAAGTGTCATCCTGCCACTGAGTTAGTTCTACAACCTGTGGAGGTAGAACTAAATGATGACATATCTTATGCTGAAGGACCAGTGTTGATTCTTGACAGGAGAATCAAGAAGTTGAAAAACAAAGACATTAGTCTTGTAAAAGTCCTCTGGAATCATCGTGGCGTTGAAGAAGCTACGTGGGAACTAGAGGATGAGATGAGAAGGAAATATCCTACTCTTTTCTCTTAAATGTATTGTTGACGAATTCTGGGACGAAATCATTGTAAGGGGTGGATAAACTTGTAACATCCTTGACCTGGGTTATGAAGTAACCCTAGGTGTTTTGCATAATGAGAGTAATTATATGCATGCTTTTGTCTTTGAAAAGTAATTAGGGCTTAAGAGGAATTTATATTACAATTTTAGTCCTTTTTTGAATATTGTTGAAATTAATATTTTGCCTGTTTTGGACTAAAGTGCAAATTACCCAGGTTGAGGGGTCTATTTGCAAATTGTGCATGATAATATGTTCCTCATGTGTTAAAGCATCATGGGAATGAAGATGATGTAGAGGTATGGCTTGTGATAGCCTTAATTCCAAGAAAGAGCTGATAAAGCAATATTTGTGCATGTAAACCTAGTTTTGGTGTAATGTGTAATTTACCCAAAACCTAGGGTGCAATATGTAATTTACTACTTCAATAAGGTCCCTAATGTTTCTTTGCATCATTTGGAGCAAGTAAAATGAGAGGGGCGCCTCATTTGATTTAAGTTGAAGGATAGAGAATCTTGATATTAAAATAATCAAGATTTAAGCATAATGGAAATATTAATGCAAAAATAAATAAAATAATTGAAGGGCCTTCAACCAAAATTAAAATGATGGAATTGAGATATGTTTGTGGACGTCCTTGAGTTTACAAGGATCTAAAATATCTTAAGGAGGTGAAATTCCACTCACCTTATTATAAGGAAAAGAATTTCCACTCAAAAAGATATATTAACATTATAATGGATTAAGGTGCTTAATTTCTTTTCCGTTAATCCATGGATAATGGAAGGGAGTTCGGTGGGTTTGAGTTGCCTTTGTATGCAAGAAAACCAAGGAGGAAGAGGTGGTACCATTTTTGGAATTAATTGATTTTAATAAAACAATTTCTCTTTCATCAATTTTCTTATAAAAGAGCCTTTTCCAACCCACCTAAGGGTCTTTTTCGATTCCTTTCTTCCCCTTTCTTACAAAATCGACCAAGAGAGATAAGAACAGCAGGGAGCACGTCCCCAACCTGCTGGTAAGCCTTTGATCTTCGTTCTCCTTGATTTCATGGTGAAAATCATAAAACAATACATGATTTCTTCATTTCTTCACTCCATCTTCAACCCTAGCCGATCCTTTCATGCCAAAAGCTTGAGAAACGACCATGGGAGGTTGCTAGAGCATAAATCACCATTGGATCCGTGAAGATTGGAGCTTGGGGTCAGATTTTAAGGCGGTTTATATAACTTCAACCCTTAATCTTTGCCATTGAATTCGATTTCTACTTGCAATTGATTTAATTGTAATTATTGCAATAACCTTGCTTGATTGATGGAGTTGCCATGGAAAATGGTAGTAGTTCTGTGAGTTTAAAGGTTGAAGATGATAACCTATTCATAATCACACACCTTGATCAAAGAACTATAGCAAACAGTCTTGGACCTTTGGTCCAAACGGTTTCACCAAACCGTTTGAGACCAAACAGTTTGCAAACCGTTTGGTAAAGTTGGACTCCAAACCACATGGTTGAGTTGATCATTTGGTTTAGTTGACCATTTGAGGTATGAACTTAATCAAAGGTTGGATGATGATCCAATGGACTCATTTGATTGATCCAATTTGTGCACGATCCTTCAAGTGGAAACCCTAATTGACTTGATTGAAGAAATCCTGGATTGGTCCTAATGATTTCAAGACTTTTTGGGGCAAATGGTCTTGAGACCGTTTGAGCCCAAATGGTCTTGAGACTGTTTGGGACCAAACGGTTTCAAAACCGTTTGGTGGATTGGAGGTTGATTCTTGACCCATGGATGGTGATCTAATGGTTTAGATTGATGATCCTTTCAATTAAATTATCAAAGGCCATTTCACTGGTGCAATTGGAAATCGATTTGATTGAGAATTGACCTAGTTAGCCCTTGAGGTTTTGGGACTGATTTGGCCCAAACAGTCTTGAGACCGTTTGAGACCAAATGGTCTTGAAACCATTTGAGGCCAAACGGTTTCAGAACCGTTTGGTGTTGAAACTTCAAGACCGCATGGAGGTTGTTAGTGGTTCAATCATTTGTATATTAAAGGCAATGATATTCCTAGTTATCCAATGATGGTTAGTACTGTTGATCAATAAAGGTACACAGGTGGAAACCCTAAAAGTACCTATGAGTTCAATCTCAATTAAGGAAGAAACCGTAATTAATCATAAGAGCAATGACTTGGTACACTATGTCATTCATAGTTGTATGAACTTAACTAAAGGTTCATATGACCTAATTAAGTTGAGAGGAATGATAACATAGAGTTGATAGATGAGTATGATTCATGTGGCGATTAAGGGCATGATACTTAAGTAAAGAGATCAAGAAACCCTAATCATGAACCTAAACCCTAATTGACAAGGTTAATGAACCATAACCCTAATCCAGGGAAATTTATAATTGAAACCCTAATCCAAGGAATGAATGTAACTCTAATTCAGGATGATGATGTGTATAGACCTAATTAAGAATAATGTAATCCAAAACCCTAATCGGGATGAACAGTAAACCCTAATTATGGGTGATGGATTATGAAACCCTAGTTGAGATGAATAGTAAACCCTAATTATGGGTGATGGATTATGAAACCCTAATTGGGATAATAGTAAACCCTAATTATGGGTGATGGATTATGAAAACCTAATTGGGATGGATAGTAAACCCTAATTATGGGTGATGGATTGTGAAACCCTAATTGGGATGAATAGTAAACCCTAATTGTGGAACAATGAATGTAAATCCTGTTATAGGGTGATTTTGATGTGAAACCCTAATTAAGGATGGTTTCACGAGAAACCCTGATGTTTGATGTGTTGTGAAGCTCAAACCCAGGGTAATACTATGTATTTCTTAATGAACCCTAATTTTGGGCAATATGGTGATAAACCATAACTATGATGTGGAAATGAGATGATTATCCTCATATGACATGAAATGGGAAACCCTAACCCTGGTAAGGGAATACAGGTTCTACCCATGAATAGTGAATTCATATTAGTTGAGCATGGTTTTGTTATACAATTGATATCATTGTTATCATCTGTGCTAACCATGCAGGTATGTTGAAATGATGATCATGGCCAGGTATGAGCTATGATATTTAATTCGCTATTGTGATTGTACCTTGAGTGCCATAATATACCTTGTTTACTGGTAAGAGGTAACAAGAGAGTTAATGGGCCTCATGTACCATGTGTGATGCTTGTAATATCAAGTATCATGTTTGTCTTGGTCTATTGACTTGAAGGTGATGGTTACCTGGAAAAGTGGTAACAATGCTTAATGATGAATCAAGGGTTTAATTACCCAGGGCCATATGATTATGGTGATGAAATTGTGAAGGGATGAGAATTCCCAACTTTGAAATAAGGGACTAAGTCCCCAATGCCTTTTAAAGATAGTAAAGTAATTGATGAGAATAGTACATGTTTCTTTATAGCATTGTTATATTAAGTTGTGTCTGAGAACTTGCATGATGCTAAAAGAATATGAAAATGTACTTAATTAATCAATGAAATCTATTCATGTAGTGCTCTGACCATAGATCCATCATCGTCAGCAGTTGGTGATGGTGAAACATGTTTTCTATGGAATTCCTAGAATTCGCATATTTTGAATATGTGGGGTAAATGGGCGAAAATATCCTTACGTCCGGGTGAAGAGATTGAGGGAAGGTAAACACTAAACCTCTCAATCCTTCATGTGTCGGGATAGATGTATCATAAATCTCCTGATGGTTGGGATGGATGTATCATTAATCTCCCAATGTTATTTTATATAGGGTCGATGGAGATAAACATTAATGTTCTCGATTATTGATGAGAGTGTAGTTGACGTTGTAACTCTATAGTGAAGTTCCAGTATACCCTAGAAAGCTATTTGAGCAGTCGACACAATGCTGCTTGTAGTCCTGTGCTGACCAGGATGTGGGAGGTCATGGGAATTCGGCTCTTCCATTGACCTATTTATGGTACCAATTTTGATTCTAGAAATGGTCGGTTGGAGTATGAGCGGTATACCTCATCTCCTCAGAGCTTAAATCTATTTGTAAAATATAAACAGTTGTGTAGTATATTTGCATAAGATTGAAATACGAGAAACACTAATTGATGATGTATTTCTTAGCATGCCCTTGACACAGGAATGTCCTTATGTTCCTTTAATTCATATTGAGTATGACACATGCTGCTTAATCAAGATATAGATGTAATATTGCATAAGAATGTTTCTTTCGTTTGCATATATGTTGATTCACCTGCTATTGATTCATATTATCCCAATGTTCAGTTTATTTCTATTAAACTACAATGACAATGTTTTGGCGGAGAGTTATATCTCCCGCTGGGGCAATTTTTATAATTGTCTCACCCCTGTAGGATTCAATGTTTTTAGGTAGATGCAGACGACAAGGCAGCAACTCTTCAGTAGGAGAAGAGCAGCAGCAGACACAAGGACAACATTGATCCAATAGGTGGAGACATTGGCTGTCTAGTTGTGTGTAGATAGTCCTATAGTTGTCTCTGTACTCTCGGGTCCTAGGAGTTAATGTTTTGATACTTCGATCTGAGATTTTGTGCAATGAGGCATGATATGTATATATGAACCAGGATGTAATGTTTTACTTTGGTTCCAAATGAAAGAATTTTCCTGTGAATGGATCTCTTGATAAATGGTTTTAATTTTTAGTGATTTTCAGTAATTCCGCTGCTAATAATACGCTTCCGCATTAGTTAAATCCTATTTTTATGAGTTGTATACCACAATCAAGATTGTCTTGTTTATAATTTTATATCCAACACATATTATTCTTCATGATGTTGCAACAATAAGAACCCATGATATCACCTACTCATCAAACAAAAGGAGAAGACAATAAGGACATTGGTCGAGAAAGATACATACTATTTTACTAAGATGCATGTAGACCTCGCTGAATCATTAATATATATAATTCCTTTTCTTTGTACGCATTGTTTAATAGGAGAAAGGTGTATACCTAACCATGTAAATTTGACACTTCAGTATAAGTGAAAGTAAGATTGTTGGCATAATGAGGATAACTTGGTCTAACTGCTACAATTTTGTTATTAAAAGAGCTTGTGTACTAAACAATTACACAATATATTAATAATCAAACTATGCATATGTGTATATGTAATAAATGGCACTTCATATATGTATAATCCAACTATATATATATATATATATATATATATATATATATATATATATATATATATATATATATATATATATATATATATATATATATATATATATATATATATATATATATATATATATATATATATATATATATATATATATATATATGTGTGTGTGTGTGTGTGTGTGTGTGTGTGTGTGTGTGTAGTAACTACTACCTTTTCCTACTCATTAATTACATATAAATGTATTAACTTCATCCCGTCATGGGTGTGGGAGAGGGGGAGAGAATGCCTCTATTTATCCCAAATGTATTAACTTCATCTTTTCGTTACATACTAACTACATTTGCAATTATAGTTATACATATAGCTATAATTACACTTACACTTAAATATCTAAAGACAATATCTAGATACGCTTGCTACTACAATATGTATTTGTATAGAATGGATTACCTAACCAAATATTTGAAAATATAGTTAAAGGTTTGAGTTATAGGAACATATACTACAATTTGTATATGTAAAGAAATATGTAGCTAAAGCCTTTAGCTACAAAATATGGGTTTTTGCTATATTTTCTTGTTGTAGTTAAAGACAATTTTAATGTAGTGTAAAACAAGCTAACTTATTTTGAGACCTTAAGTAGAGTAGAAAGCAAATTGAAAGCCTAGTAAGGATAGTGTCTGTCACTTTTAGGAAAATCCTTTCTAGATGATAACAAATAAGGCATGTCGATTTCTTGATTTTTAAAACTCTCACAAACCACCAAATATGTAATGGATGATTTTTCTATAGAAATACCTATGGATGGAAAAAGTATATCTTTGTGTAACGATAACTAGGTACTAGATTTAAACACACTCCAAATCAAATGTAAAAAGACCATCCTTGGTGAATTAGTAGATTTAATGGCGGATAGTTTGGTCGACCATGAAGGAAAATGTAATATGGCATTCCTTTCACATTGTGTACCTCATGATGTGGTAAAGAATATAGGAAAGTTGGTGGAACCAACATTTGAACAAGGGGAAGACATCTTCAGTTGGACAAAAACCGTCTAAGGCTGATTTTAGTACCAAATCAACATGTGATACTTTACATTAGGGCAAAGAATTGAATAAGAATGAATAGTTGAAACAATTTCGATTAGCAAGAGCACTAGAATGGGTGAAAATGTTTGGGTGGATAGCTATTTGCGAGAGTGTAATGACCAGTCATAGAAGATGAAGATGAGGTGTATGAAATGATTACAAGTGGACAAGTTTTAAAACACAAAATGATACACGTCATGTTTCAAGTGACCGTAAGAAGTGTAAAGAGGTATGGATGACCTTTTATGGGAGGTACAAATCCAACAAATTCTATAATGAAGACCTAATTTTCTAGTTCTTGGAGCAACTAAAGACAAAGAAAGAAGAAGAGTCTATGTTTCTTAAAAAAATTTCGATGCTTTTGAAGGCGAGGAACCCTTTCATATTTGAAAGGTCTAACATGGCACACTGTGAAGTCAAATAATCCAACAACTTAATTTGGTGAAATGTTAGATATTGGATGGCATTCCATAGGGAGTTCCTCAATGGAAATGACCTTATTGCAATTAAGCTAAGCGCAATACAGATAAAACTCATAAGGACATGAACTTAATAATTGGTTTTTTGACAAGAAATGATCGAGGAAAATGCCTTGAAGAAAATCATGACCATATAAAATAAAAAATTACAACATATTTAGAAAATGAACTAAAGACAAATTATTTGAATGATTAGAAGAGAAAGGGAGGTGACATCTAACTATCGTCTTGGATGAGAAAGATCAAGGCTATGTTGTAGAAGCAATGGTAACCAAACTTCTAATATATACCTATAGAAGGTAACTAGATTGTTGTTAACCTGGTGAAATTTCACATAAAAAAATACTTTATTGGTTCTCATTTTTTTAGGATATTTAATGGTAGTAGTACTTCCAGTTTCATTAATTCATCAAAATATTTGTAATTTTTCACTTTAGTCTGTAGGATGATGGAAGAATCAATAGATAGACTCCTAACACCATCTAAAAGAATATATATATATACACACAGATATATATATATATATATATATATATATATATATATATATATATATATATATATATATATATATATATCTGTGTGTGTATATATATATATCTGTGTGTGTGTGTATAAATGTATCTATATATATGCATGTACATATATGTGTGTCTATGTGCAAATTGTAAAGATCCATTCAAGTTAACACTAAGCCTAAATTAATTTAAAATTTATAACCAATAATGTTTATTATTTTAATTAATTTTAAACCATAATTTATGTAATGGAACACGTGAGAGTGAATTACAGTAATTAAAATACTAATTTGTTAGAATCTTATGGTTATCAGATAACTATGATTGATAAACTTAAAATATGTATCTTTTAGTGTTGATGGTGTTTTGAAAAAAAAAAGATGCCATGTTATGAATTGATCTAATTTAATGACATAAACACTTAAAACTCATGATGAGAGATAATAACGTTGAATTCATGTAAAATTTATGAAAGAAGGATCTTGTGGATCTCCCCTAAACTTGAGAAAGTGAGAAATATGATAATTTAGATATTATGAAGAGAATGTATTACTTGGGAATGAAATTAGGGTCTTGTTATCATGAGGTGTTGTTTTAAATGTCTTAGACCACCTTTTCTGATTTTAGGCCACAAGTTGGTCGGCTTTGGAAAAGGCCAAGTCAACCTTTGGGGTCAAAGTGACTTCTTTGATTAAAACATTGAAAAGTTTCCAACTTGCTAATGATTGGGGTCAATGGTCAAAATGATTTCTCAGTAGTCACACCAACTTGCGTTGTAATTTCAAGCTTTGTGATCTTCTTCGATTGGTTTGAACCCATCAACAATGATGAGAAGTCTCAACTATAATAGAATAAAAGGTAAAAATGTGATAAAGCAGAACTAGAAACTGTATGTATCCCAATTTGACATCTTTGGATCCTAGTACACCATTATCTCTATTATTAACTGTCCAAACTCCTCTCCTTCAAATACACCCTAGAAGAAAGAATCGTTATAGAATTCAAGAATCCTTAAGATTCTTGATTAAATACCTTCTAGAGATTTTTGGGGAAATGATTCACCAGTTGCCCCTTTAGTTATTATCCTCTCTTCCCCTTTCTTGTCTCTTCGACCCTACATGTCAATGGTTAAAAATTGAGAAAGAAATCATAATTATCTTCTCTAAGATAATTTGGAGATATAGAGAGGGAATATACTACAAGGTTGGTTGTTTAGAGAACTTTCTTTGAACCATAGGATGGGAGGATAAACTTATTTCCTACATCCTACCACAAGGTCACTAGACAATCACATATAGAACCAATTTAGCACAAATCCATCTTTTCATGACCTAATCCAATATAAAGACAAAAGGAAGGATATTGTATATGTTCATACTCAAATTTATACAATCGAGAAGGGTTACATACATCTAGAAATGAATTTATTTTATCATTTTTTATTATTATGATTACATGATTTTTGTTAGTTAACATAAATCAATGAAATTATTGAATATGCTGGAGATTGCAATATGAATAGGAAAGGAGACGAGATATGCATATAAATGTGATTCTTGAAAATATTCTACATGATAGAGATATATGCAAATGTTTGATGGAGATTCATTTTCTTGTAAATGCATATTGATGGACATATTTCATACTATGTTTCACATTATATTTAATGTATTTATATTTATTATCATGTTTTTGTGTTTAATAGCTTGTATGCATTTTATAAAATATTGATCATTATTCCTATTCAGTGTAGAGAAAGTTAAATACTTCATATATACTTCATGGACTAAGAACAAACTAAGGTGGAGACAAAATTATGAAGAAAACATGAGAAAAATGTCCAAATAAACATGAAATTGATGTGTCAACATGTGCATACACCGTTTCAATTTTCATATTCAATCTTGTGCCTTTGTAGCAGGTGGCATGTCATATCACCCTTGCAACATGGTATCACTAAGTGACATGTGGTGTCAAGCATTATGACTTCATGAATTTATAATTTGTAGTAGAAGTTGAGGGAAACACAATGTGTCTTTCCCTTTACAAGATGTGTCAACCACTACAACTACATATTAAAAAAAATCATTGCATCATTGACACATCATATCAAAAGAATATATACAAACACATGTTTTTAGGGTTAATCTACCTTTTCATGGTAAAACATATTGTATGACTTTGGATCTCAGGAAAACGACATTCCAACCCCTAGACTAAGAAGTAAAGGTATAACAAGGAGGCCATGAAGTAAAAAAACAAAGGAATAAGAAAGCAAGTGCAACGGTGGTCTTTCTCCATGGATTCCTGGTCCAGAGGTGAAATCCTCCACTAGTCATTTTTATTCTTCTAAACTTCTCTGTTGTTCATGATTATTCTACTTTTATGGCATATTGTTCTAAACTACTACTACTACTACTACTACTACTACTACTACTACTACTACTACTACTACTACTACTACTACTACTACTACTACTACTACTACTACTACTACTACTACTACTACTACTACTACTACTACTACTACTACTACTACTACTACTACTACTACTACTACTACTACTACTACTACTACTACTACTACTACTACTACTACTACTACTACTACTACTACTACTACTACTACTACTACTACTACTACTACTACTACTACTACTACTACTACTACTACTACTACTACTACTACTACTACTACTACTACTACTACTACTACTACTACTACTACTACTACTACTACTACTACTACTACTACTACTACTACTACTACTACTACTACTACTACTACTACTACTACTACTACTACTACTACTACTACTACTACTACTACTACTACTACTACTACTACTACTACTACTACTACTACTACTACTACTACTACTACTACTACTACTACTACTACTACTACTACTACTACTACTACTACTACTACTACTACTACTACTACTACTACTACTACTACTACTACTACTACTACTACTACTACTACTACTACTACTACTACTACTACTACTACTACTACTACTACTACTACTACTCCTACTGCTCCTGCTCCTGCTCGTGCTCCTACTCTTGATACTGCTCCTGCTGCTACTACTACTACTACTACTACTACTACCTACTACTACTACTACTACTACTACTACTACTACTACTACTACTACTACTACTACTACTACTACTACTACTACTACTACTACTGTTACAACCCCAATTTTGGGATCATTTGCTGAGAAATGTAATTTCTCATATTGAAGATAAGTGAACAAATATTGAATGAATGCATGATTTTCGTTTGAAATAGACTTGTTGATTTATTTGTGGGCTTTATTGGCTATTGGGCTCAATAACAAGAAAAGAATAAAAGAAATTCCACTATTATTGAGAAAATAAGAAAATAGAGAAAAAGGAAAAGTGTGGAAACCTTTAGAAGGCAAAAGAATGTGATCCAAGGATGGATTTCGTGCCTCTTGGGTTCCTTGGGTACCAAAGAGTCCCAAGTTGCAAAAAGAAAGCAATAAGAAAAGAAAAAGTTAATTAAGTATTTCTTTAGTAAGAAAGAAATTGAAAATAATGGTAATATGTGAGAAATAAGTAAAATGAGGTATAATCAAGTTATCCTTAGTGGAATTTCGTATCACAAGGATTTATAATAATAAAAGGAATACCAATGAGGAAAATAAAAGAGAAATTAAGAAAGATTCTCAAAAAAAGAATTATTTTAATAAGAAATAAACAAGATAATGGGAAATAATGAAGAATGATGCATTTAGATGCATCTAGAAGGATAATGAGTGTCCAATAAAAAGGATTTCGAAATAATAGAGTACCTTGAGATCCAAGGATTCCCAATGAAGAAAGAGGAAAGAGATAATACCAAAATTTCAAAATAAAAGGATAATGTGATACATTCTTTATGAATTTTGTGAATTTGGTAAAAAGAAAGTATTTCCCTATTAAATGAAAATATATTTTCGTGCCATTAGAATAAAGGGAAAGTTTTAAGAGAATGAAAGAAGTAATTTTCGAAATCCTAATATTTAAAGAAAAAGGAATATCTAAGAGATGATGAAGAGAGAGAAGGTTGCTTTTACAATAGGAAAATGAGTTTCCATGTTGGAATATGACTTGGTTGCTTCATGGGCAAGCAGTCTGGGACGGGGATACCCTCCCCTATAAGAGGGGTAGAGCCCTGGGCTGAGTCCAGGAGATAAACCCCACACAATCCTCCTTTGTTTATCTTTTTCTTCTTGTTTTTGGCATATACACCTTAACCTGGAGAGTATAAGCTCTAACACGTGAACCACGAGATCCATGGCGTCGTATCAGTGTCATGACGTTCTTTTGAAGGCCTGAGATGATCGAGCAATGACTCGTTGCTCCTGCATGTGCGCAGTACCGCTGGAGGGCTGCACCAGGGCTGCATCCTGCAGGCCCAAGCACCCACATATACGACCATCCTGGCTGTGGGTCGGGGCATGGAGGAGTGCGGCGGTAGGATCTGGAGGTAGGGGGCCCGTCTTTGGTGGTCTTTGGGTCCGGGAGGAGGAAGACGAGTGACGCCAACCTCTGCTAGGGCATCAACAGACGGAAGACGCGAGGAGGAAGAAGATAGAACAGATTAGACAGTTTTTCCCTTCGCGGGCAGGAGCAGCGGATGACTTAACCAGGGGTATTCCCGTAATCTAGTTATAAAACTCAAGGCAAGCCACGTTGCATGCATTGGGTGACGTGGCAGATCCAGATTGGCCCAAGTGAGGTAATTTTTCTAAAATCATATCTATTTATTCGTAGCTCGGATCAGCACGCATAAAATATGAAAGTTGCTCAAAAAAATGAGGGGAATCTATTAAAATTATCATTGAATCCTGATTATTTTTTCACCTCGAAAAGTAATGGAAGTTATTAACTGTAATGTAATGATAATTAAGAAACCCTATTTTGATATGATTAATGTGGTTAAAGTGATGGTTAAAGTTGATATTAACCTGTTAACCATAAAGAGATACATTAAGATTGAAAAATATGAATTTTGCACGTAAATAGTTTAATTGAGAGTTCATGTGCATAAATAAGCTTTAATGGGCCTTGAAACCCTAATTAGGACTACTAATGGCTTTAATTATTTGATTTCATGTATAGAACTGAATTTTCATAGTTATAATATTTCGAGCATTAAAGTTCCTAATTTGTGGATAAATACCCTAAATGTAGTAATTAGGGTTTTCTCATGAAGAAATAATAGAATTAATGACAAATCAAGTTCATACGTGAATTGGACCACAATGGACTATGAATTGATGATAAATGCGTATAATGATCTTGTCATAGATTAAAGGGATAAAATGGTAGCTTTAATGAATAAGAAGCTTAATTGATGATTAATGTGCCTATAATATGAAAATAGGGTTATATGTTAAGATAACCTTAATGTTGAACAATAGACGAGATAATTGGGGTTTGTGATCAATTGCGTTAAATAGGGTTTAAAATAGTAAAAGACAAAGGGAAACCCTAATTGCAATGAAACCCTAAAAGTGGACTAGAAATCCTAAGAAGCGAGCTAGATTTGATAGATCTTAATGACATGAGTAATAAACGGAAATTGTATAATTGTTTCAGGATCTTATTGAATGCTTGCTTGCTCATTGTTGTTTGGATTATTCTTGCACCTGAATCTACATTTACAGGTATGTGGTTACGCTTATGACTACCCAAATTAGTAATCTGAGATTTTATCGATGTTTCCATCATGGCTTGAATTAAACTGTTGGATGTATTTAATTCATGCAAACTATAATGTGGCTATGACTATCACATATGATATGTTCCTATTAGCTCAGATCCTGGTTCCCTCTGTAGCTTAATAGTTGACCTAGTAAGTGGCTACCAATGGGGTAGGTCCATCAAGTCATTAAATGACTTAGTAAATGGCTACCAATGGGGTAGGACCATCAAGTCATCATGAGTTAGATATTGGGCTACCTTCGGGTAGTGCCATGCGACTCTATTACCCTAGGTATTGGCTACCTGTAAGGTAGGTCCATGGGGGTAAGAATCTACCTAAAGAGAGGTAGCATACAAGTCCACTGCAGGGATAGCACAGAGTTAGGGGATTGGTAAGGATTGAGTAGTGTGGCTTAAAATGTAATCTTGGTTGTTAAATGATTAATTAAAGGATTACATTGTTAAAATATTTTCATGATTATCGTCTCCTCCACATACCAGCTTCGGCTGACTGATGTTTTGTTTGTCGGCGTTTTAGGTACAATGAAAAGAACAAACAGTAAAGTGGCATATGTGGAATTAAATGAGAAATAATGTGCACAGGAGGATTAGTTAGATTAGTATCTTCATGGATAGAAGTTTAGAAATTACAGATTTTAAAAGGTAAAAAAAGTTTTATTTTATACCAATTTTTAGTTTAGTTGCTAAAGTTTATTAATTGTTATTGATTATTTGTTGAACCTTTGACCTGTTAGTTGAATAACGGCTCTGACCTTTGGGTCTCCCTTAATTGGGGGTTACCGGAAGACAGGGTCGTTACAATTGGTATCAGAGCGAAGGTTCCTCACTTAATCCTTAATAATTATTAAATTTTACAAATTCTGTAGAACCCAAGGGAGTTATTAGAGGATTATCTGAAAGATAGAGGTGTCTAGAAAAGGATCACAACTGGGGCTAGCAATATTTTCCTCCGCACCGCTAGTCAGAATATGATGACTCCAGGATCCGTGTGACTGCCTGGCCAAAGTCTTAGGGTATGAATCGAAATAAGATACCTTTTGGACTCTCTCATATTGTTCATCCCCTCTCAACATAAATTCTATTAAGGACCTTAAGGATTAGGGTTTCCTCTCTTCTCCTCACCCTCTTGAGGTATTGGTAAGGTTGATAAGGATTAAGGAATCCTCCACCAAATTAATAAATAGCATGTAAATAAAATGTCATGGACATAAGCTTAATAGAGTAAGCGTAAAAGGAATAGATACATGCTTAGGTCGTATGACACAAGTTGTCATTTCCCTCAGGAGAGACCTGAGGATAGACCTCCTTGGTAGGAGGATGAGTAGAGAGAGTTAGTCTTGGAGGTAGAGACCTCCATTAAAGGTAGAGACCTAGCACATCCTTTGAGGATGATAGTAACCCTAACCCTAAGTGAAGGTTAGAGAGAGAGAGAGATGACATGATGAGTTAGATGTCATGATTGACCGAGTGTTTGGTTGGTCATGCCTTTGGGATGCCATAAGAGGGTAGATGACATAGTACCTTTAGCGAACCAACCCTGGAGAGGGTCGTGCAGGCCATAGCAAAGGATAGCTCCTTCGTGGATGAGGTTAGAGAACCTATAGTTACCCTATGGGCTTAGGCAATAAGGGTATAGCTTGATGAAATCCTGGTTAAGAGATCATGATGGATGGCTTATGAAAGGGGTATGGATGCTCTTGAGCCAAATATGAGTTGAGCATAGGCTTCAACCACATAGGGGTATGCTTGTGAGCATGAGCTTCATGAAGTAAGGATTGTTCTAGAGAGAGAAAGCAGGACCCAAGAAAGGAAGTTGGAAGCTTAGATTCTGAGACATGAGGAATAGTGGGGATGCTTCTAATACCTATGGTATAGGTAATTACCTGCTGTATGAGATAAAACGTGCTTTAGACCTTGAAGAGGATGAAGTAGTAAGTTGTGAAGCCTTGTACCTAGTTGGTTGTCCTGGAAGAGGACTCAACTCTGAGTTGTTGCTCGTATAAAAGGTTCATGGGAGTACATTACATATCTTGGACATTCTTGATTCGTGGTTAAGAGAATGATCATGCAGTTGGACACCTGGAGGTGAACCTAGGGTTCCTAGGCCTAAGAGGGGAAGTAGTGTATCCAATGCTCATGGTGAGATTTGAGTCTATAGTTTTGAGCATGTTACTCTTAAGGTGTAGAGGTAAAGGAAACCGCTTAAGGTAAGGGTATGTTTGATGAACCCCTCACGACTAAGTTGATCCAATGTTGAGGATGAGAACAAGTGTGATCTAGCATGGTTTAGTAGGTAAGCTTGTGCCTTAGTAGTTGCTGGTGTAAGCATGCTCATGTGAATGTAAACCCTAAGGACGCTTGTGACCTTTATTATCAAGGTGTAGTTTCCTCCCATCCTGGGAGAGGGGCCCTTTGGTAGGGGGTTTACCAGTTTGGTTGGTTTTGAGGTAACCTAAGAAGGTTTCATAGGATCTTGAGAAACTAAGTGAAGAGTACATGGCATGAGAATGAACCTATAGACCCATAGATAACCATCTCTATGTGCATGTGGATGTGTTACCATGGAGGTAACTGGTATGGGGCTTGACCAAGGTAGGCAGGTTGCCATGATCCCTATTGAAGGATGAAAGTCAGCCCACAAATGCAGAAAGAGTGATGATGAATGCTTGGGTAAGTTTCTGTGTTGGACATGTACTATGATATAATCCTAAGTCTATCCTAGGGTTAGGTAGGGGTAAGACCGATGGAAGTAGTAGTTTCCTAATTCCCTAGTTGCACAAGACCATAGGGTCGGGAGGTAACAACTATCATTTCCTGAGGGCCATGGGTTAGGAGATTGATCACCTTCATGAACTCATGGGACCCCAAGGGCAGATGAGTAGGGCACTCTCTGATGCATGAGGGAAGAGGGATGACCCCAAAAGTGCTGGCACCCTATAGACCTAGAAGTGATGACTAAGGATTGTGTTTGGACCAGATAGGCTCAAGACCGGTTTACCATGGAAGTAACTTTGATATCGAGATAATTGTGATATAGATACATAAATTGCACATTTCAAACTCAGCTTTAAAGGTGTATTGGCAAGGTGGGATGTACCATCTCTACTCTTAAAATGGGAAGAACTCTGTATTTGGACTGCAACCAAATGCTTATTTCCTCTTGTTATGGGAGTGAGAGATAGGACAGTACGCATGCCATACACCAAGGATAAAAGATAATGTGGTTTGGAATGTTGCCATGAGATATGGGGACAGAGAAGATAACATACCCTGGTAAAGTGAATGATACATCGATGGTTTGCAAACACTAAAGAGAAATAAGATAGTCATCTTATAAGGATGTTTTCAGCATAAGCTATGAGTTACACCATGTCGAGGTTGAAAACCAAAGGTATAAGCTCGAACTGTTCTTGATGAAGATGGACTTAGGGCTAAAATGAGATGATAAGTATAATACATGGAGGGGTATGTTACCTAATACCTAAGGATAAGAAGTAGTGATGAATGCTCTAGTTGAGATATAGTGCCTAGTTTAGCTGGAAGCTAGAAGAATTTGAGGTTGTCATGCCAACCTTAAGTTGGGAAAAAGAGATAAGTTGAACAAGAATGGTGGTTGTTTGGAAAGCCTGAAGAATGGTTGTGAAACCCCAGAAAAGAAAGGTGATGAAACCCTGATTAGAGTGGTGTAGGGTTTCTGAGGAATTAGCTTGAGGAATCATGACACGCTGGAGATCATGATTTTAAGATCATCATATACCATGATATTACTGAGATAATAAGAGATAGTAGCACTTTGGATGCTTAAGATGAAGATGCATGTGGCTTTTGGCCATGCATGATAGAAGTGAAGGACGAACACCAGTAACCCAGTGTATCGATATAGAGGATAAAAGAGTCACCGAGAGAGAATGGGAGTTCATTACTATGGATGTTGGGGGT